>JAUESF010000052.1:4263433-4282817 GCA_032274765.1 Malacoctenus tetranemus
GTGTGTGTGTGTGTGTGTGTGTGTGTGTGTGTGTGTGTGTGTGTGTGTGTGTGTGTGTGTGTGTGTGTGTCATTGTTCGTTGTGTTGTTGTGTTGAAAGATTTCTTACTCCCAGAAGTCTTCATGCAGAGTGTGAGGATATCTCCCAGTACATAGCAGTTATACTGTGCAAGTATAAATAAATATAATAGTTTGTGCTCTCCTGTGGCAGGTTTGCATTAATGTGGCACACACACCTGCAGTATTAGTATTCCATGTTAGGACTCATAATGTGAATCTGCCTGTGTTCTTGTGCCTGCAGACTTGTGGCCTGTGCACTCTGTCAAAGCAACAGTGTTGCACTGCTTTGTGGGGGAACCACTTGTCACATTGTTCTTTGGTGCGTGTACAAAAGATTACCTGAGTTTCAGATGACATTGTGGGTATAAAATGAGTTTCCAAGAGACTGACCGGAAATTTCATCCATATCCTCAAAGCACGCCTCTATTTAAACTGGGGGGAAGTGTCACTTTTTATATGGTAGACTTTCCAAATTGTCAGTCTATAATTTTTCCCAGGGACGATGCAAAACGCTTTATAGAGAACAAATCAGTTAATAGCTTCTTTATGGCATATCCTAAATGCCTCATTTAAAAAGCTTTCAACTCAATAGCCGTAGCCCCATGTGGCCTGACTGCATACACAGATAATTAACAGACACTCTGCCATATTAGCTTGAATTGGGAATGAACATTTTTATCATCCATTCACTGTTTGCTAACCATTGTTACACAGTGCAGGCACATTTTTCTCTGCTCCCTTTGTGAGCCTTTGACTGTTGCACACTCGCTGCAGCGATGGAGTTTGTTTTGTATGCATGAATTCTTCATAAGCCAACACAAGCGACTCTGTCGGGGGGACACAGAATTCGAGGCTTGCACACCACAGAAGCAGTCGATAGTTCACGGCATCATCAGGATGCTTTCCAGTGAGACAAAGAGGATATTCTATTGCTCTTCAATATTCCAGTATTTTCCTTTTCCCCTTGTGGAATAACAGACATTCAGCATTTTGAAACGTAGTTAGCTGGATTGCTATTAGATCTGATCACCAGAAAATGTTGCTTTTCTCTCCCTTTTTTTGACAAACAGACATTACCTCCATCTGAAGACCAGCGCTGACAATGACTGTCTGAACTGTGAGCTGTGATCACTTGTCTGGATGAACTACAGACACAGACTATTACGTGCGTACGTTGGAAACAACAATAAATTTATGTTCTAGTTAAATTATTGGTGTGACTTCTTTGATGCAGCAGTGAACAAAATCATTTAGTTTTTTTGGCTGGTGGTTTTTCCATTGTAGGCGCATTCGATTCACGTTCTGCAGAGGAAGTCACACAGGCAGTGAAAGAACAGCAGACAAAAAACAAACTTTTTTTACAGGGAGGAAAACAATGCAAGGCAAGAGAGTCACGGGTGAACTGGATGTAATTAACCTTTACTCATCCAGACAAACAGTGTCGGACAGGGTCCTGGCTAGGCGAGCCGCGCCTTCTTTAAGCTGGTTGCTGCGAGACTAATTAGGACTGTGTTGTGGTGCAGTGTTGAAGAGGTTCCCATGTGTGTACATCCAGGCTGCTCATTTGTGGTGAGGTATGACGGCGTGAGACCCGAGGAGTTGATGAGAAGCCGCACAAGGATGTGAGCGCGTTGGGTACGTTGGAATGAGCACAGAAGTGGGAATGAAGTAGAGAAAGAAATGAAACTGTGGAGTTCAGAGGAGGCACAAGCGACACAGGTCATGGAAGAAGAGACAGACACAGAGTGCTGCATTGGTAAATCTGGGGAGGTTAATCTGTTTCTTTTCACCATTGTATCTGCCAAGCAGTACAGATGCTACAAATAAAACTGTTGAGTCTCTGTCAAGGAAACACTAATGCTCCTACTGCAGAGGATCAGTTCAGTGGCTTGGAAATGGAGAAATTTGAGAGAGGAAACAGCCACAAGTCAAGAATGGGTTAGATTTTTTTTGCTCTCTGTAATGTATGGAAATTCATTTATTTATTGTGATTGAATTTACGTCTGTATGTCACCACTCAGACCCAACATTATGTAATCAAATAGCAGCCCTTCCCCCAAAAACAACCATCTGCATATTTCCCTCTAACATTACAATTGGAGATGGTAACAATTCCACAGAGAACAAATGCTTTGTCAAAAAAGCCTTCCTTGGTTCATGCTGAAATATGTGAATACCCGTCTCATATTACTATTGAAACGATGGTGAATACTTTGCTGTAGGTTGCTTGGTAGCGAAATATGCTTGATGCGATAAACGGCCGTTTCAAAAGGTAGGATCACATAGTTCTTTGGTTCTTCTTTGTGTGCGTTGAAGTGAGAAAAAGAGTCAGTGAAAGCAACACAGGGTTAAAATGGTCAAGGTGATGAATTTTTAAATGGGGGGACTGTTGAAAAGGATGTTCGACCAACCTCTGAGAGCGATGTCTGGAACATTGTCCTCTGCAGGAGAAAGCGTGACTGTGGAGTTCAAATGTCTACAAGAAAAACAAACTCAGGAGTCCTAAGTTGTCAAGAATGTTGTCAAACATTGGTGAAAAGTCTAATCACAATGGATGTGGACTTAGTTTGTGTTGTGTTACAAGCTTTGTAGATTGGCATCAAATGTAGAGGAAGTGGTTCTCCTGTGAAAACTGTGAGATATGAAATGTCTGCCAGTGCCTTTAAAGACTGCATGAAGCACACAGAAGAACAAACAGGACTCTGATGTTGAAGAAGTGATCATGAGTCAAAGATAGTCAGACCATCGTCACACTGTCGACCATTCATTTAATCTTTTCATCTAGTGTTGGGATTTAAGAAAGAAAAGAATTTTGATTCATGCTTTGAAATGACGCTGACTTAGATCAATATTATGAGCCAACATGCTGTTTCCCTTGTTTATGCTTAAGATCATTATTTATTTGCACGTTATTCTCCAACATGTGGTTTGTATTTGGGTGTTAGAGGAGCGCATTTCATGATATATAGTGAGTGCGGTTGCAACTATGTTGTTTCAAGATAATACACCTGAAACTGTTTGCTTTGTTTTGTTTCTCTGTGATAAAACATACATCGGTCTATTCTCTGTAACGGTTATGTAGAGGAGCAAGAGTATCAGGTTGCACAATTTTTCTATTAGCATGAACTTTTTAAACGGTTGTAGGCTGTGTGTACCTTTTATTGCACATCTATTAGCGGGCAGTCTGTAGGGGACCTGTTATCCTGCTCTGTGTGCTTCCCACACTGGTCCGGTAACAATGCACAGCAGCCCAGGTTCATATCCTCTGCTGGGCTTTGATCTCTTTTACAACCTTAAAGCAATCTCACGCACACCACATTAAAATCTTAGCAATGTCAGCAGAGGCAGGAAGTGCCATCCAAAGTGAATCATGCAGATCCCTCTCATATATACATATATCTCCACACAGAGTAAAGATGAAGAGCCCTCAAAATTCACTTTCCTAAGGCACCAAGGTTGATGTGTGGGAGATGAATGTGAGCAGGAGGCTGAAGCAGGAACACACAATCTGTTTTAAGTCATGGTAAAAGCGGCCACACTGTAAAGTCACGTATCAACGTACGTGGTGGTAATAGCAGACTGAGAGACGGAGAGAGAGCTTTAAAATGTAAAATATAATAAAGGTGGGCTCTGGTTTGAGTTTTTATAAGTGGAACAAAGAGTTTTTGGACCAGCATTGCTTTGTAAACCTGATGGAATGATGTCATGCTGTAGTCCAGCGATTCTCCGACTGTGAAGCAAAAACCCCCTCGCCTGCCCTGGGTTTTTCTTCAGTTCAAGAAGGCCGTACGTGGCTCTATGTTTTGATGTCAGTTGCAGTTGTTTTTTTGTTTTCACAGCAGATTTCAGAGAGAGAGTGGAAATAAATAAAACTTATTTTCATCTAAAGAGGTGCACAACAGAAAAGCATTTGAGATTTACTGCTGTTGTCCATCGTTTCACAAAGATTAGATCGGGACCCTCAGGTGGGTCGCATGAGATGTTCTTTGTTTCCAGAAAAAAGTGATTTTCCTCCATTAAGTCTTGAAGGTTTTACATTCTCCATGAAAGATGAAAAAACTCCATCAACTATTGAGGATTTTGTTTTGGCATCACTTTTTTTAAGTTTTGAAAAAAAATCAAATAAAAACAGCATTTTCTCCGAAAGTTGAAAGAAAATTGTGGGAAAACTTTACAGGTAAACATATTCACAATGAAGAAATGGGGAAGTGGCAGTAAAAGTTACACATGTGTTGTTATGATTGACACATAAAGACTCATACAAAAGTTACTGGCAATGATGTACCATTTTTCAAAGTGGATCCCTTGGCAACAAAGGCTTGGCAGGAAACAATACAGTAGTCTATCCAGCCAAATCAATTCTTGTTTCACACTAATGAAACAGTTTTATATTGCAATATGACCGACCTGTGTGTGCGCGTGTGTGTGTGTGTGTGTGTGTGTGTGTGTGGGGGGGGGTTGTCTTGAGTTAAAACGGTGAGTTTCTGTCATTCGTGGTCCTGTACTTCCTTGTGCTTCTCCTGGATTAGCAGATGTTGTCGGTGATAAAAAAAATAAAAAAAGAAGTCACATTTGTGTAAATTCACTGTCATTCATTTTAAATAGGCCAAGTTTTACCACTGCAAACTTCACTGCTCGTATATTTTATGTAGTTTTGGAGACTCGGGGCCAGAATGACGGCTGTGTTGTGTTCTGGCTCCGTTATGAAATGCCAGGAGGAAGGAAGTCACAAGTCAGTCACCTTTTTTATTTCCATTAAGTTTATATACAGGCTGTCAATGTGCCTATGTGACTAATTTGGGCTATGCCACACTCAAGTGGAAAACGCTCTCATTCCTGTTGCAGTGTTATTCTTTTTCCTTTTTCTGCCGTTCTTTTTCTGGCGTAGAATAAATGTGTCATTTCCTCTTCTGACCCACTGCAAATTTAGCACAAGAGACCATTTAGGACGATAAGGGAAAAGGGAGAAACACAAGTTCAACAGTAAATTGATTGAAAGTGCAAAAATTTATTGAAACACTGCCTGAAACATGCTGCGCTTTGCAGATTGTATCCTGTGAAAAGGTTCATCAACTGTGATATAACACAAGTGGATTAATACTTCCAGGTGGCCCCAGTGCTTCACGCAGGATTCAGGCTCTTTTCCTCTGTGCTCATGGGACAGGAGCACTGCAGCTCCTTTAACATGCACAACATTTTCTCAATTGCAAATTATTTTAACAGTTTTAGCTCTTTTAATATTTTAGTCAAAACAGAATTCAAATGTAAAATTACATTTTTGATTTGAAAGGTTCAAATAAATCTAAATTTTAAAACAGCTCTTTTTGTAAATGGCTCCTGCTCAATGTATGGAAACTCTGACAGTCTTTTTCAGCGTCCATGTGAGCAAATATATGTAGCCAGTAACTTCACAGAAAAAAACAAATAACAAAAGAAACACTTCCCAGTGTTTGTGAAAGTGAACCAAATGCTGGAGGGAGAAGGAACTTATAGCAAGTTTCATTTCCAGAAGAAATCCAACAGCATAGTAACTCTGAGCACTTTGCTCGTAGCACGTTTCATTAAATAAATCTGACACAGAGCAAAGAACGGGAAGAACACAATAAAATAAAAATAGCAAAAACTCCCAGATATTGAAAACAGGGAATGAAATCAGCCACTACAGCCTACAATAAAATCTTACAGGAAAAGTGTTGGATCCATTTTGTTGAAATGTGAAAATATTGTCTCTCTCGGTCTGTCTCCACCCAGTGATGCTGTCAAAGCCCGAACTTAGCGAGAGCTTATTACATCGCTGTACCATCAACCCGCTGACCACAGCTCTGATTGCATAGCCAAGAGTAGCAATTTCAGGATTTCTGAGCAATTGATTGAGCGGTTTTAAAACCAGATGTTTGGTGTTTGTCTCCTCACTTCCTGAGAAAGATTTCCTCTTATGAAAAGATTTTTAAAAATCCAAACTTGTAGGTCATGTTGCTGCAAAGCTGTGATAATGTGCATTAGCATTTTGATAGCATGCTGTAGCCCAGAGCAGTCTCCACCTCTTCCCTCTTTGGTTTTGCAAAGTGAGTTAACACGCGAGGGGGTAGAGAGGGAGTAATCTGTTGTCTCAAATGGATTTTTATTGTCGCATACACAGACTCATCGCATATATTCACAATGGAAACAGTGCAGTTAGTTCACAGTCCATCTAAATACCAGTAATAGCATATTTACTCAACTGCAGTAAATACTGCTGCCTTAGATTAGGTTGTTTGATTACTGCAGGCACGACTGGGATCTGGTGTCCTAAAGTAAAGTGCGTACAGTAATGCGCCCCCTCACAAAGGTCCTTTTGTTTCAGCGGCTGGGGGGTCTGTGTACCCCTGACTCCCCCTCATTCCTTCTCCACTTCCCCCATGCACCCCCCCGTGTCTATTAAGCACACTGATTCCCAGTTCAAATTGGCCCCCTGTTATTAATCCCAATCACCCGGAACACATCGACCACAGCGCACCGCGAAAACACATGTGCCCACCCCCCCACCTCCCCACCCCCACCCCTACCCCCCCAGCCCAGCGCACTGATTCTAATTAATTAATTACATCCCAGGTGATTTCACTTTGAGATGGAGAGAAGAAAAATAGGAGAGGGGAAAAAAACGGGATCCCACAGGCACCACCAAATTGGCAACAAAAGCTCCCCAGCAAAAGAAAAAAAGGCCCAGTTCATTACTTCTGGGAGAGTCGGCTTCTTGTAGCTGCTTCCTAACTACTGCTCTGCAGTCCAAGACCAAAATACCCCGTTTCCCCCTCCTTCTTTTTCCAACTTGCCTGTCTGCCACCCACAAAACTCTTGCCAAACACACACACTGGAACCAACCCGCAACAAATTGATAGCATATTTAAGTATTCAGGATTATATTTTTGAAGAGAATGAGTCGAGAAAGGAGGTTTTGAGTAAATCACATTTCTTGGGTGAGTTTTCCTGGATAGCGGGGGAGCTATTTAGCATAGCGTTGGCACTTTCTTAAATAAAACAGGAGTACATATTCCATATATCTTATTCATTTGAAAGTCAAAAGATTTTTGCAAAATCTTTCATGTCCTTCCAGTTTGCTTTCCTCATCGTTCAGGATCCTCCGCTCTCCCAACACGCACCAAAAAAACACTTTCTTTTCGCCTCTCTGACGTTATCTGTGCGATCTGCTGATGTGAGAATGTTTGACTCGGCACTTTTGTTATGCACCATGTTTAAATAATGATATCTATCAATAATCTTAGACAGCATCTTCAGCTGTAAAGTTCAATTCGAGCTGAATTTGACATTGCCCAAGTTTGCATCGTGCTGCAAAATTGTGCTGAGGAGAGTCTGAAAGCTGCGATAGGCGCTGGGTGAAAATTGGGACATCTGAGTAATCACTCACAGGGAAATTATTATGACATAGTTTTCCTGCAGGGTTTGTTGAGATGCATACAATTTTTTTACAGAGCAGCTACCATTCAAACATATGTTTTAAGATAACCTTGTGTGGAACAAAATGAGTTTGAGGTCTTGGTTCAGTGTGAGGAACCATGTTTTCTATGTCCAACTGAATTTCAAAGTATTTGCACAGGAATTCTAGCAGTTTAAAACTTGTAAAATGTTGAATTTTCTTTTCTTTTTTGTTGCTTTAATAAAGTAACTTGTTGTCGAGCAGTTTCGTCGTACATAATAGCATGAGACATCCATGTAAGAGTGCAGGATTGTCACTCTGGCAGGAATTGCAACATGCTGTGCTTCCCGATAAAGACACACTCTTGGATAAGATGGCTGTGGGAGTGTTCATCCAACAGCCAGATCCTTGCAACAGCCGGTATAGACAGGTTGTATATTCAGCGCGTCTCTCCACATGGACTGATGCCACCCACTTTTCTCACCTCTCTATGAATCTGCAAAACGCTTCGGACGACCCGATAATCTCTTGGCAGGTTCTTCTGCCCAGTCCTCCTCAGGCACTTCCTCACCTTCGTTAGCACTCATGGGGACTCTGGCAGGCGCCTACATGACCAAGTGCCAGGTGAGGGCCGACTGGACACCAACCAAGGAGGAGGAAGTCTTCTCCATGCTTTTTCCTTGCAAGTGAAAATCAAATGCAAACATATTGGTTAACAAGCTGGCACAGACCACCAGTAGAGGAAATTCCTCAACCCCCCCCCCCACTCCCACCATTCCCTCTGTCTTTGCCTTCCGTCCTGGACGGCGATCAAGCCTTGGAAAATCTTGGAAACCGTGCGTTGGATTGGTCGCAGAGCTCTTCATGTTTTAATTAGAAGTTTAAACCAAAAAAGAAAAAACCTGCACCAGTAAAGGACAGTATTTAATGACCACTTGAAAATCATTTGTTTTTTATTTTCTGCTCCTGCAATACTTTGTGATTGGCTTTTATTACCCTTAGAATGACAGGCAGTTTATTTTCCACTCAGCACCAAGAGCTTTAAAGGATTTTTTAATATGCAGAGGTTTATTTGAGTGAATTTTGATTATTATATTAATTGTAACCAGGCTTTATGGTTGCGACGCAGGAAATTCTATTAAATTTTCAAACTGAGAGAAAAATGCACATTCACACTTTTCATTCAGCTAATCTCAGTCGTCTTTGTTTTCTCTGGCTCCTCACACAATGCACCTTCTTTAACAAGTGTTAGTGTTTTCAACAGAGGGCACTATTTCCCAGATTTTTCTGAAGTGAAAGTCTGATCTGTCAACAGGTGGAATTTGAGAGGTTGTACAGAACAGAAACAGATCATGACAGATGAGCTGCTGTAAAAGTGTGTCCATGCTGAAACAGGCCACAAATAACCAGTAGCTACTGTAAGTGTACACTGACACTCAGACAGCATTCAAGATGTAGAATCTGAATCCCGTGAGACACATGAGAGGAGCAGCGAGAGGCACTGAGCTCGCTCTGGTTTGTGTAACGCAGGAGTTTACTTGCTCACGGAGCAGAATAACATGGTCACAGCCTTTTCGGCAGTGTGAAACACAAAGCATGGAGTTACAGCAGAGCGTGTCATGTATTCTCTCCACCTATAGACTGAAGTTCAGGGTGAACCTTTTTTCGGGGCCTTTGCGATGTTCGCCCGGACTCCTGCAGTGAGCAAGATCCGCAGCAGTGGAATGTGGGGAGGAATGCTGTCCTCTGAGGCCCAGATCCCAGACGCACATTTATTTGCTCGTTCATCACTGCTCGATGACCTCCGACCTGCTATCGTGTGTTTTTATTCTTCTGCACAGTATTTTTTTTTCCTCTTGCCAGTTGGAGAAAAATCCATCTGAATCTCCACCAGGGAGTTATGTCGACCTGCAGTGAGAATTTGCAATTCAGTTTAAGAGACACGCACAGATAGAAAATGTTGGAGATTTTCCTGTGACACCGACGACGTGAATTTGGGTTTGTGAAAGGTAATGGGCACCGAGATTAACGGCTGACTGCGTGTACAGGGAAGGCATTTGAGACGTGTTCTCAGCGGTTGGTATTCTACTCCGGCAAGTGTCTGGTGGGACTCTGTGCTATGGAGAGGAAACAGATGTTGCTGTTTCCCACTGGGAACACATATGAAAAACTAAAGTGTATGTAGGTTCAGTGAAGGATAAATTTAAGAGGCTAATAAGGAGATTTGAATCCTCTGGTGTGAGGGGGCTATTTCGGGCTTACCCTACAGTCTGCAAAGTGGAAACTACATGTACAATTTACACCGGACAAAACGCAAGACACGGGAGTATCAGGTTGACGGAGCAGACGTGACTAAAGGGTTTCCCAGTGCAAACGTGCTGTTAACTGGGAACATCCGTCAGTCAATCAAAAAAGAGAAATGTAAAGAAAAAGAGTGGACCCATAATCACGGTTTAAGGTAGTAACGAGTTGTTTGGAAAACACCGGCCGTTTCCCGAGCTGTAAAAACTTGTTTTCAGAGTGCGCGAGCCTGCGCCATGAATTATGCCCAAACACAATTCCAGCTTTACTACGCTACCTTTCAAATGGCCTGTGAATAGCAGGGATAAAATAGGGTTATGTGCTGTAGTCAAGTGCTGCACAGTGGAGCCATGAAACATCAAGCGCTCTAAACATCTGCCAAGGGAGAGGCAGGGAGATTTGTGAGTCAATCTGCTCTTCAGGGCTAAAATGCAACCATCTGCCTTTGAATATGTAAAGCATCTTACATCTCAGCATACTAACTGCATGAAATGAATCTTTGGATCCTTCTGTTCTGTTTACTTCTCGGCAAATATTTTCTTGTTGAATAAAAGTTGGCAGAGCAGCCGCTAAAAACATTTAAAAAATCCATGTAAATAAGACAGAAGGATGAAAGCTGAGCTGCCTGTAGCTGCAACGGGAACATTCCTATCAAACTACTTTCTGAGTGTCTTTTTTTGTATGCATTGTATATATTGGACAGCAGTTGTTTATAAAGAAAGTGCTTTGAAATTCCAATGAATGTACATCATACTAATGTACAAACAAACGGGGAAAATAGATTTTAATCAGTTTTTTGTGCTGGTATTAAGTAATCTGTCAAACAGACAAGTCCTAACAGAATTGTAGCCCAGAACTGCTGGACGGCTCTGACCCAATCAGCAGCTCCTGTCTCTGCACATCAACAAAAGACGGATAGCTGCAGCTATCAGTGACAGAGACGCCTTCTCTTGGACATAAATTAATAGCGTCAGCTTGACACCGGCTCCCGAGGTTAAGTCTATGTTGTCAACACGCCTGGGCATTGTGGAGACAAATGACGCAATGAAGCCACACATTGTCCTCCAGCTTTGCAGCCACAGTTGGACACTGTGTCTTTTGGGACCAGCGGAGGAAAAACGACCCCCTCCCCCCACAACCCTCTGCTCAGTGTTTGAAAGAGATTGTGTGAAATGTGGCATAATTTTCTCTGAGGAAAAAAACCAAAGAGATCTTCCATATGTTTTTAATTTGGTTGCAACATTTATTGAGAAAAAAAACGATTATAATCTACAAAGTCTTGACATCACTGGCAAAGGAAGTATCTGTCCTGTCTTCTTTTGATGCAACCAGCTTGTCTGAGTTAATTCCTTGTGAACGTTTCGTGTGAGTCTTCGTGTGAGAAACAAGCACATGCATTTCAGACTTGGTTATTCAGAACTATCAGTGTGGACAGAAATAAAAGCTTTGTTTCGAATGGCGGATTGCAGCATTTGGTGACCTTGTCAGCGTTTGTCTGATATTGCACATTCTGTTGGTGTTTTGATAACTGATTTTCAGCAAGTCTGCTGATTTATATAAACACACATTTGTCTCCTGCAGTATTAGAAAATCAAGTATGGAATTAATGAAACTTGTGCATTTCTCTTGGCTGGTGCCTAAAATCACATCTCTTAGTGGCTGTACTTGTCAGAATATATTAAGTTTAATGTCACTGCGCAGCCGACGCATTAATACAACAGTTTCGGGTCATTTCTACAAAGACTTGTTGTGTAGTTTTGCCAAATTTCCTTCAGGCCCACAGAGCTTCAGTTTTTCTTTTTGTCCACATCATTAAATTTCTAAACATAAAAGGAACATTTCATGGATTATTATGGATAAATGTCGACTTTTCCATGTGATGTCATTATGTGGTCATAAAAAAGCACAGATTTTTAAATGTATAACCTGATATTCATGGAGAAAATTGATGTAGAAAAAAATTAACAGTGTGAGAAAACAAAAGTTTTAAGTCAACATTTTTAGGTGTTTATGAAAGAGTTTAATGGAAATGATTTACTGGAGATAAAGACGTACATGGGAACTTCTATAATGTGGTTGCCTCATCCCTTTTGATAACTTAGTAATGATTTTTTTGGAGACTTTAAAGCTGATAGCAATTAGGTTTCTAATTAAAGAGCCAAAGAAAGGAACAAAGAAAGCCCCTTTTTCAAATGAATTCACTCCAACAACTTTTTAGCAATTACCTTTCAACTTCTATTCATGGACAAAATATAATGAATTTCAGGTTGAAACACACTAAAGATCTCAGATGATGTGTTGCAGAATGAAGCTTAAACTGAGGCTAAAATTGATCCCACCATTGTAAATTAAAGCCTATGAAGGTTTACGTAATGTGTGGGTTTTTTCCAGGACTTTGGGAGCAATAAGCCGGGTTTCCTTTAAATGTCATGCCTTCACTGACCTGGCACATGCAGTGCTGTGTGTGCTCGAAATGATTCAGTACATGGAGGAAAAATTGGCAAACGCTGCCCTCACGTTGTATTTGGCTGTTGGCGATCGGTGGTGTTTGTGGACTTGTTAATACAAAATACTTAATGCTAGTGTTAAGTTTCATTTTATTGTTTCTTATCTTATTATCCGTGTAATAATACCCCTTGCTGTAATCAGTATGAACCAATCCGCAGTGAGACACGCAGGTTTTCGGCTGATTGTGGAACCCTCAAGTGCTATAAAGAAATCTTAGCACATCTGTTTAACATTTCTGCCTAACTGCAAGATTTATTATGTTCTACTTTTCTTTTTCTTCCTTTTTTCTTCTTTGCTTCTTATTTTCTCCATTTTCCCTGAGATCAGCTTTTACAGAATGTTTCAGTTTTGGGCAGTTCACCAGAACACCAAACATTTGGCTTGTGAAATGTATTACACACTGGCTGCATTGTGAAACAATGAAGAAGGGCTCAGTAGCGCTCTACCCTCGAAGGATGGAAGGAAAACAAGGATGCAAACCCTCCAGATTTTCACACATTTGATGATTATTTAAAAGCAGAGATGGCAGCCCGACAGAGGTGGCCTCACAGCGTTAAATTAGGTTGGAGAATAGGTGCCTGCCGGCAATGTGGAGTTAGTCCCTGTGTCCCAAGGTCCCAGGGAATTGCTCTTATAAAAGGAAAGGGCCACTGGCAGAGTACAAGATGTGCTCGATCGCAGAATCTGACCTGGTAAAAATGGGAGCTACATTGCTGTCACTGCGGGGTCCCTCTCCAGGGATGGAGTGTAATTATGAGAGCCTGGGCCCTGGGGCCCCATCGCTCTAAGATCCACCCGCTAATCACAAATCGTGCAGCCCGGGCACAGGAGGTGTCTTCCCTCAGAAACTGAACCAAAAACCTTTAAATGGATAAAGGTCAGACTCGGTTGTAACCTGGGAGTCGCTGTGTGAGTGCTTGTGTGATAAGGTGAGTGTCCAGGCTCAGGATGCCCACGACTTGTCTGCTTCCTCCCTGCAGTAGGGTTGCTGTTGGACAGCACAGTTGTGTAGTTTTTTGGGCTTTTGCTTTACAGCAAGAAGGTTCCAAGTTCCTGCTCAGATGTGGCCTTTCTGCCTGGTGTTGGTGTGTTCTCCCATTTAGTTTGGGAGTTGTATTCTCTGGGCTCTCCAAAGTCCTTCTTCATGTAAAATTTGAGGTCAAATGTCTGAATGTGTGTATGTTGTTTGTCTCTCTTTTTAACTCTGCTGAGCAAGTTATGCTTCAACCTGTGTTTGTTTGGTTGTTTTGTCAAGCCAATAACAGGATAACTCAAAAAAGTCACACTGGATTTGAATGAAATTTGCTGGGTGGGTGATGAGTGGTGCAACAAAGGGGCGACTTTTGTGGTGATCCAGTTCCCCAAAATTATGAAAAAACAACTCTGTGGTGTGTGTGTGGCCCTTTAGGAGAAAGTGACACGCAAGGGTTTGAAGCAGTAAAGGTTCACAGGCACCTTGGTGTAGGAATCAAGCACCTGTCTAGTTCTGTCCAGGGATGAACTGGGCCCTTCTAACATCAGCTTGGATCAGTTCCTCTAACCCTTAATTTAAAGCATAATGAATATGAATGGAGGTGCTTGATGATTTGACATAATGCAAATTTGATAAGTTAACTGAAGGAAGACGTGAAGACACTTGTACCACCTGTTACCCAAGTTCTGAATACGCATAAATTTTTTTTATTGGAGGAAATTTTAGGAAATTAATCACATTAAATTTCTTAGTTTGATAATTTTCACTGACAACAGACTAAAAGCAGGGAAAGAACTGCTTCAGTGTGCACTGAAAATGATTGGGAGCTACAATTTAACTTCATTTGCTGACTTGACATTCACGTCCGTTAATTACTTGTGAAGTGATGTGGTGTTAAAGGCTTAATCTAAGCAGACAGGTGCAGTATCAGTAACTGGATAGAAAAATGAATGAGAATCAGTAAAACGGCACAACATGGATCGCCAGTTTTACCTCACCCTTTTTCTTTATGTTCGTGTTTTGTGTAGACGTCTCTGACTTTTTCCATTCAAGCATCAATTACGACAGTTTTTTGTTTAGTTTTGCATCCTGGAAAGGCACAGCAACATTTGATCCTCCCTGACGCCTCTCTTTGTCATCCCTCCTATCTATCGTAGTCGTCCGCAAGCTTTCCGACTCCTCTTCCCCCTCAAACCAGAGAGACTTTCAAGGTCTGCTCAGATAACGTCACTGCGACTGTGCATCTGTTTCCAATTCTGTGCAATTAACAAGGCCAGCTTGGGAATGTTTCTTTCCTTTTTATCCGGCACTATTTTTCTTTTTCCCCTGCCCCTCTCGCCGGCTCTGCCCACCTCACTTTTTCACAGCCTACAGTCTATTTGAAGACGGTCATTTTTTACGTGTCACCCGGATCAAGACAATATAGAGTCCCATCATATGTTTGTTTCCTTTCTTGGGTGGGCTGCTTCAAAAAAAACAAAAGAAAGAAGGATCTTCTTGTGCTGCAGCAGAACATCCGTTAAAATGCTACAGAAAAAGCTCAAAGATAAAACAGCTGTGAGAAAAGACCCCTCAAAGAACTACAACAGCAATTCAACCAACATAGAGATTATCTAAGTGAGTGTGTGTACAGGCCAGCTGTTTTGATGCAGTCTGATAAAAGTCGTCTTTTATTCTTTTTAAACACACAGTAATAATCAGAGAACAGATTTTCATCTCTTGATGTGTGCTTTCCCACTTGCCCTGCCTCAATTGGTCTGAATCTGAGTCTTGTGCAGAGCACTTTAAACTCAGATGCCAGGAGCCGTAAAAAAAGGGAAAAAAAGACTCCGTAACAGGCGGAAGTTTCTTCTGTTTTTCGGTTTCGAACTAAGCCGGGGTACAAGTCCTCACGAAAGCCCTCTGCTGCTTTTTCAAGGAGGTCGGCAGGTACAGCTAATGCACGGCTACTGGCCGGCAGGGGCTTAAACTTTTATAACCCTCCTTCCTTCTCAGAGCACTTTTAACAGCCAGGCTGCACTTACTTTTCTTATAGTCTGAAACAAAGAATTGTCAGTGTTCAAAAACTTATTTTAGCTTAAAACGCATTTAACATTGCTATATATATGTACACACACACACACACACACACACACACACACAGACACACACACACACACACACACACACACACACACACACACACACACAGACACACACACACACACACACACACATTTTATTTTTCAAGGCCTTGATTTTATCTTTGCAGCAGTCCCAGCACATAATGATAATCCAACTATAGCTACAAAGGCAGTTCAGAGTGAGAGCACTGTACATCAAGTGCCTGCATAGTCGGTGGTTACACTGGGGCTCTTGTTCCACCGCAGTCCGACTATCCCTCAAATTGTCAGCCAATAGCTGGCCCACTGTGAAAGCCTGGCGCTCTGACACAAAGGTCACCGCTCAGAAGGGTCTCCTTTTTTGTGGCATTTGTCGCAAATTATTCCCTGATGATATGTGACGGCACCTTCATGCCCAAAGTAGAAAACCACCACATCAAACTGCTGCGACTGAAGGCCGTGATGCAAGTCCTCCGAAACTTTCAACAGCCCCTATGTGGCAACAATACGTCAGTGACTTGGTGGGTAAACACAACTGGACTATGGTGAACCATTCTGAGACGAGACTAAAGTGAGGCGTCACTACCAAACTGCTGAAAACACCAGTAAACCTTCCGATCCGGAGATTCGACATTCTCATAACTCCTGAAACTCATTCATCACAAACCAAAATCTGTGGAGAATTTAATCATTTGTCTTAAACAGGAACCAGTGAGCCTAGAAAGGCATAAAACCCCCAAAACAAACTATTGTCATGTGCCATTAGTGAAACCATTAGACGACCACACTGTAAAAATGTTCTTTATCTGCTGTCAGTCAGGATCACATGCATGACTTCCTGTTCCTATCCATTTTCCAAGGATGATACCCCCACTACTGGCACTAACGCAATAGAAACTAATTTCTAGAGCATTTTTGTGATTCAGTTACAGTTGATGAAGCTTCAGTGTTGTTCCTTGTTTCTACCAGTAGGTGAAAGCTGATGGGGAGCTGCAGAGCAGCTGTCTCGCTCTGTTCTGCTCCCCCAGTAAACTGTCAGTTTTAGCATTAGCTGAGGATGCTTTCCTAGTAGTCACTGTTCCACAAAGCTGTTTTAACTTGGAGGAGAACCTGATTGTTTCTGAACACAGTTCTTCTGAGTTTACACAGGTGATGTCTTGTCTCCAGATCCTGTGGAGTAATTGCAGGTTGCTTCAAAGTCAGCTTGTCTCAGTGTGAACTGTTGGCTGCCGTGTGCTCAGCTGTAGTATCGTTGCTTGTTTTCTATGGTTATCAGCCTATAGAGTTATTTTAGATCTTAGATGTTTGGAGTAATTTTAGAGGAACCTTCAGTGGAACCATCTGTAATGCAATGCATTAGTGGAACCTTCACTGGTCCCAATGTATTTTTACAGGTCCACATTTTTTTCACATACTTGAGGAGACAGAAAATAAAGCATTCAGTAAAAACACCATTACCAAGGACAGTATCTTGTTTGTGCAGGTGTTGCATGCTATTTAGAGCAGACTTGCTCATGTGCTTGTCTTGACCATCTTTGTGATGACTTGGTATGAAACAGTTTTTTCACGCTGTTCTTGAAATCTTTGTCCTTTCTAATGAATCACCTGCTGGAGCTGCTGAACCCTCTGAGTGCTGCTACACCTCAGCCTGAAGTCAGTCAAACAAGATTAAACTTGTGTTTTTGCATACAATGGTGTATTTGTGTACACTTCTCCACAATCCCAACTACCTCACTGTGAAAACACTCTGCACTTCCAGGGCTTGTTCTTCAGCTGTTTATTTGATTTGGACGGCCACGTTATAAGAAAGTGCAACTTTACTCTTCGCCAAAGAGCCTCACTCTTACTGCTCAGCTCAAGTAACTGGTAATTCAGTATGGGGTTGTGTATTTGTCTAACACCGGTAGCTTTGGGCTTTCGGCATAAATTATGCATAAGCAAAGTATTTTATTTAAAATTAATTAGCTCACCTTATAGCTGTGGATTGTTTGCCAATGGAAACAGTGGAGTGGAGGGGAGGAGGGGTAAGAAAAAAAAGAGCCAGTGTGATGGCAGCTGTGACTCCACGGTTCCCCCACTGCACTCCAGGAGAAGATTAATAGTTAATGGAAGGCCTTTAGGCTGTGGAAATACCCCTAGTGGCCTTTATCCCTGCTCTGGGAAAAGCAGGGATTATTGTCAAGGTATCAGACACTGTCGCAAAGCAAGGCCTCCCCCTCCATTTCCCACCGCTGTGACTCTCCATTACCTGAATAAGAGAAACCCGTTATGTTTGGCAAAAAAGTTGTGTACAATATTTTCTACTTTGTCTATGGCTCTAATTCATTTGGACTAACTTTGCACCATGAGGGCCATTTTTCTCACTTTCCTCTTGCCAATGGCTTGTATGATCTTTAAATAGGAAGCGAGTGAGGTCAATTTTTCAAACGTGGCACAGCGTATTATCTCTGGCAAGGCGAGTCAAATCAGCCTGGCAATTAACTTAGGCTCAGTGCCGCAACACAAATCATCCGGCTTGTTCGGGGTCGCACAGATTCCTCTCTCTAGGCAATTAGCCTCCTTCATTAATTAAAAATTCTAATCAGGATGTTGGATCGATGGTGTAAATCACATGCTGCAACCCAGCAAAGGAAGTTGCATCTTACTTTCAAGGCCTCCATTGACAAAGTAATCAACCGAACTCATGAGGAGGATTAATGGAGCAAGAGCCGAGATGATTGACGCTCTTATAACTCTTCGAAGACATATGCCAAACAACAGCTCACACGCAGGCGAAATATTGTGTATTTTGTGTTGGCACTATTTTCAAACGGTGGCCAACAAATATCTAACCATTCAAGCAATTTTATTTTGGTTTGAATAGGGAATAAAACATCAGTTAAAACTAAAATTATTGACAGTGTTGTCATTTTTAAAAACGTGTTTCAGTATTAATAAACAGTAATTTCCAACATTGTTACTGGAACCCCATGAAATGACCTCTGAATTTCTCTGATTTTCAATTAGCAGAACACTCTCCTCTTCATCAATAGGCAGGAACCCTCAAAATAAAGACATGAGACCAGTTTCCAGTGTCTTCGAAATGTCCAGTTCTGATTTTGAGACTGTTGGAGGCTGTCAGCGGAGCATGTTTACTATTCTTACTATTGGTGGATCACCAAGTGCGGGTCAGTCCTGGTTCTTAGCTCACAGGGTGAAACACTCGCAATGGCTCTGGGGGCCAATTATTTCTAGGCTGAAAGAAAGTCTCTTTTTCCATTTTTTTCCGATGTGTGTATGTGACATGTACATATACGTAGGATTGACACACACCCACACTCGACTGCACACGCAGTCAGTCATGCCCAAACACACACGTGTGTGTACACGCGCTGCGCGAGAGCGTGATTTTCGTCACACGAGAGACACAGAATAGTGTTTGTCTGCAGTGCTTTCCAATAACACTTAGGTTTGTTTGTGGTCTCACAGCCGTGGGTTGACTGAGAAAATATGCCCAGTAAATGTTACTGTTGTTCTTAGGTCAATTTGGGAGGAAAACGAAGTCATTTTGGATCCCACAAGAAATCAACATAAACCCAATATTTCCCTCTCATTAGCAGGAAAACGAGTCGAAGGAGACGGCGCTGCAAGAGTTGCATTTTGTGGCTGATTTATTTCAACAAGAGGTGAATTACAACCGTGGTGTAGGCTTTCCCCAAATAGTGTCAGCATATATCAATATCTAGTTACTGTTTCTTGGCTCAGGCTGAACTCTGAGGTCATGTGGCTTGCTGAAAATTTGTTGCTGTGTACAAATTTGGCCAAAAGGAAACGATGCGAGACGGACTGCAGGTGTCACTGCTGCCAGTATGAAGGAGTGCGATGCCTCGCAGACATCAGGCCCACATGGCCTGTCATTGATTGGCGTAGCAGGGCGCTTCCTGCAGGAGAGTCATCGATAGCGCTGCTCTCTCCACCTCTGTTTAATCCTCTTCCAAGTGTCGCTTCACCTTCAGTGCCTAAAGCTCATTACTCGGTTTGTCATGTG
>JAUESF010000052.1:4323673-4333821 GCA_032274765.1 Malacoctenus tetranemus
TGTGTGTGTGTGTGTGTGTGTGTGTGTGTGTGTGTGTGTGTGTGTGTGTGTGTGTGTGTGTGTGTGTGTGTGAAGAAGCAGCTTGTGGGGTGTCTGGTCTTGGTGGCGCTTCGAGGGTTTCGCCTGGCTGCAGGGTGGAATGTCCTCCCAAGTGCTCTGAGTGATTTGTTACATGGAAAAATAATCTGGGGAAGTAGCAAGTCTTTAAACACAGTCTGCATTGAAGCTTCCTGATGGGTTCAAGCACGGAGAGATTCAGCACCAGTCAAACCTGAACCATCACGGTGGAGAAGGGAGCCGAGGGTGCGTGGCTCTTTCATATTTATAAAGGCAGAATAATGGGCCTCTGGATTTTAAAGTCAAATGAAACAGGCTTAATTGAAATGCAGCGCTAATGAGGGAATCATGCTTCAAGGCCAATGCTGAAGTCTCTTAACTGGTTCTGGATACAGCAATCGATCCCTGGGCCGGTCAAATCTCTGACCTCATGGTGATCGTTTATTGATCGGACTGTGACAGGGAAATAAATGATCACCCCCTGATGTGCACATGCCAGCATGGGAACACTGTGCATCATGAAGAGCAGCCACCATTAGATTCATAACACCTCTATTTATTAAAAACCTTTCAAGGGTTCCAGTCTAGTTTTCTACTTGTGCCTGCTTCCAACTCAAGCGTGTGCTCTGTGTTTGGCAGTGCTGCATCGAATGGAACCTGAAGCAGGAACCAGGTTTCTGGGATTTGGCTCCCATCAGACAAACAGTGTTTTGGATCAGGTTTTCAGCAGCACTGGCTGCCTGGCTGCACTCAGTCATGGCATCACAATAACCAGGCTCCTTCTATCTTCACTCAGTGTCTGCATGTTAATGAATAGATGGGAAGGCGAGGTCCATCACCCGTGGTAATGCTTGTGCATGCATAATACTGCTGACACAGCCACACTGTCTGGACATAGAGCCCCAAATAAAGCTGTTAATAAAGACGTCAGAGGTGAGAGACCACGAAGGTTGGTCGAGTTGGAGGGAAGAAGTTGAGAAACCAGGCTGTCCCAGGGGTGGGGGTGTGAGGGGTGGGGTGGGGTGGGGGTGTGAGGGGTGGGGACGAGGTTTTGCAGGGCTCAGTACCAAAGAGGCGCTTGTAACAGGAAAGCAGGGACATCACAGAGTGCAAGAGGATCCATCTGAACATTGCTTCGGCATCGCAGGTCTATCCATCTCATTGACAGGTTGGTGGCGTCAAGTGCCAGGGGGTGTGACATTGCTGACACTGAAGTGTGCCTTACACATACACACACACATACATTTCTGGAGCCTCGAGATGCCCCCCTGTCTCACATCTGGAAGGGGGGCAACACGATCTGTCTCTGCAGCTTGGGGGGTCATAGCAGGAAGGACGAGCGGGGGCCCTTTCACTTAAGCTGATCCCCTCCATGCAACCCTGTGGCACTTACATATGAGGTCAAGATCGTAAAGCCTCAGAATGTACAGTTGCTGGGGATCCGAGGGGCCCCCGAACGCATGGGCGGGGGCCTGAAGCCAAGGCCTATTTGTATCTATTAGTGGCTTGCGTGTTTGGGTGCTTGTGTGCATGCTTTTATTGTATGTGTCAGAGGCTTCCTGCAGTGGAAGGCCAGCGCAGGGTGGAGGCGGCTCAGGTTCTGTGGCGCGGCTTTACCTTCACGCTTCATCAGTTAGAACGGGCGTTTCGCTTCAGCAGGTGAAGCAGGCGGTCACATGACCCTCGTTAGGTTTCAGCCTGTTTATGAGGAGCATTTTGGTTGGCCAGGCAAAACAGAGAAGCCACGGCGACCACAGCCACTTCCTCCACCAGCTTCACTCTCTGTTGATGACAGGGCTCATCTGCCTACAGACCCTGTAGGGTTCCAGAGTGGATAAGTAACTGACTTGTGGGGACAGTTAGTAACAGTGGTGTTTCTGTAAAATCCTATTGATGATATATAACATTCATGGTTTCTATTATGCAATGTTTTCTAAGCTGAACTCTTTAACATCTATTTGGTGGAGTGTGCGTGTGTGTATCCATGTGTGTGTTTGCATGTGTCACATGCGATTTGTGTTAATATTAGTGTTAATATTTATGTGTGTGGGCGGCGGTGGAGACAGAAGGTTTTTGGACAGCTGAGACTTGGCCCAGCCTCAGCTGACCATGTCCGCCCCATTCGTCTCTGTCATATGTGTGTCATTGCATGCATGTGTGAGTTTGACTCTCGTCTGTAATGAAAATTCCACATGTGGCACATCAGACATGGTGGATGGTAGCTGTCTTCACTGCTCGCCGCTCATCCGGGTTTAACAGGCCACTCAGACAGCGGGCTCACAGATACACACATAAACAAACCCCTGGAGAAACCAGAGACAAATGTTTTTCCACTCGTCTTTGTTGCTGGGTGGTTTAGCACTTTAACCAGGACCCAGTTCCGGCCATGCAAAGCCATTAGAGCATGATGCCAAGATATTGCTCCCTCACATGTGCAACATTGGTAAAAAAGGACGATGTGTACGACGCTTCATGAGCAGAACAAAGCACCTCTAGGTTTTAGTCAGATGCATCCTGAAAGCACCTTCTCCACAGTCTTTTTCAGCATTGCTTTATCAGAGCATAGTGAATGTGGCAGAGGGATGGCTTCACTGTGAGACGGGTTGCAAATCAATGGAAGCAATCAACAGCCAAGTGCGTCGCAGTAAGAGAAAGAAAAAGTTTAGTGTCTGGAGGAGCGAGCACAGCTTTGTGTTTCGGTGTTTCTGCCCCCTCCCTCACTCTCAGTCCGCGCCGTTTCTCTCATTGTCCTGCAGTCCTATTGTGCTGGCAGTGGATGGCGATGATGGGATGGGATGGATCTTTAATAGATTTGTCCCGAGTCACACAATGGGAGGGGGGCGGAGGGGGGCGGAGGGGGGGGTCGTTGTTAACATTATAACATATCGATCGTTTCGACTCCATTTCCCAAGGTCCTGTCACACAAGAGCCATTACTCACAGCAGTCAACTCCACCATCACAGCGTGTACCCACGTCTCCTTTTCCTCAGCGAGCTGCCGCGTGCACGTCTCCACATCATCATGCACGTTTCTGAACACGTCTCCCGCCTGCTGTGGATTCTGCTTCCTCACACTTGAGGCATCAGTTCAGATGCTCCACCAGGCCGTTGGTATGAGGACATGTGCGCAGCTTGAAGGGATCCTGTCTGCAGCCAGCCTTTAACACGCTTGTTTGTTCTTTGTTCTAGCTGATGCACACGTGCGCTCTGAAGCGTGGTGGTCATGCCAAGGGGCCTGCATACCACCAGGTCAAAGCTCAGCACATTAATTGGGAAAGTACCATATTTAAGCTGTGATCCACCGACACACAACAACCATTCCTCTATTCATGACGCTCCATAACAGCACTGCAGTGGTCAGCGCCATCACAGTGTGTGTGGACATTGTGTGTCTGCATGAACATACAGATTGATGCCATAAAAGCACGTCCTGAACCGTGCACTGCTTCATGAAGGCTGCTGGGCAGTGATCAAAGAAGCTCCAGCACAGTTTGCAAACCACAATTTCCCTCTATTCAAACAGCAAGTCAGCCTGTGTCACTGCTTCCTGTGTGTCCCAACAGAAACACGTGCCACCGTCCCATCAGGACTGGAGAGTGAAGCGTGTGTCCATTCAGTGGCACCTGCAACATAGCAACACTCAAAGCTAACTTCTCATTCTGAGTTCAAGCACATGGAGAAAAGGACATTGATAGTATTACAACTGTTGGTTTGGGACACCGACTGTGGTCATCACTGAAACACTCAGGTCCCATGTTTGGTTCAGCAAGTTAACGAGGAATGAGTTTTCAGTGTCTTGAACCTCTCCCACCCTGATGAACCCCCGTTACTTTTTTCACTGTAGTAGTGTTGTAGCGTGCCCACAGAGTTGCTACTGGCAACACTTTCCCACCAATTCCTGTGGCAGAATGGGCAGTTTGGAGTTGTGTTTCGACTAAACAAGGTGAAACTCGCACCACTGCAGACTTGTTTCTGTGTGACCTGAAAATAATGCGGCGTGAGCGGAGAAAGAAAAGCCTTTACAGCAGGACTTTGTGAATCTGTTTGGTAAATGTGGAGGGAAGAAGGACGGCGCCGGCGACGGGAGGAAAACAACACAGAGATTTTCACAGCTGGACAAAAATGCAGACAAACAAGTATTCTTACACATTGTTGGTGTGCGATTACAAACTGGGGCTCGTCTAACCTCCACAGTCAACTCTGTGAATAGCGTTTGAATTTCTCTCTCAGTCTTATGAGATAATAGCGTGCTGATAGGACTGTTTGAAAAGCCTCCAGGGTGAAGCTTCCTGATTGGTTGACCTTTGAGAATAACAAAATAGAACTCCTCATTGTCGTGCAGCCACCGTTGTTATTGCTTTTCACTGAATATGACAGAATAGAAACATCGTCTGGATGAGACCATGTGTTGTGGTGCAGCAGGCAGGACATTAGTTCTCCACATATGAGTGTGTCTGAATCCTGCTTCACTGGTTGAGGAAGAGAAGTGTTGTGATTTCCTGTGCGCCTGGTGTAGCAGTGACTGGGACCCATTAGCATAGTAGGAGGAGACAGGCTTGTCTTTGCTGGTTGCAGATGTCTCTCAGTTGCACTGGATGTATGGCACACGACTGACAGGCCTGAAACACCCAGAGACAGTGAGCTTCAGAGGGACTGTCCACGCCAATATCCCGGGCAATGGATCTTCCCAGATGGTAATGAGTTGCGATTGTTACCCAGCCACAGTCTTGACCTTGTTTAAAGGCCAAGTTGTGGGAGTGTGTAGGTGGTTGTTTTGTGTGTGTGTGGATGTGAAACAGGGACGTACTTTTACACTCGAGAAGCATTTTTGGCTGAAACGAGCCCTGAACGCAGCGTGCCTGCTCTCCTTGAAGGCTAAGCTGTGTGTCACATGGTGTCTCACCAGCCTCCACGCTAACCTCAGCGACCAGCATCGGATCCATCATGATTGGTGAATCCAATTGCCTTGGCCCTCTCTGTCCTCGCTCATTTGCTGACCCGGTAAAGATTGATGAAGAGAGCAGATCAGGGTCAGGACACGTATCCTCTTCATCCCCGCCACCATGACGGTGAAAACGTGCGTTTGATCTTCAGGCTGCCGTCGGCCCTTTTTTCTCTCGGTTCTTGATGTTGAGTGATGGTGAGGGAGATGGAGAGTGAGGCCTGATCCTTAAATATCAATTTCCCGGATGGTCACGCATCACCAACAGGTTATCTTCCTCTGCGTGATCCTTTTGCACTCTGATTTACTCCGTGCACGGACACATTGCAGAGCTGCTTTCAGCCTGATCACAGCGTGGACTGAAGCAGCTCCTCGTCTTGCTGTGAAAACGTCTCTTTCCCTCAGTCGTTGTTCACAGGTCGGTAGAAAAATGCTCTCAGGTTTCATTCAGAATCAGCTTTTCATTCTCAGACAAGAAGCTGATGCCAACATTTTGTCATGGCAGCTTTTGTTTGTCTGTTCCCCACATGAGGAGGTGCACTGGTGCTCTGCTGTGAGCTGTAAAAACACAGCGTCAGCAGTTTTACTGGTGGACTCTTTGGAGCCTTTTTCAGCCCGAGGCTCTGCCTGTCCGACAGCAGCTGACAGAGGAAATGCTTCCTTACTTTTGAGGAAGCATCCACCCTCACACGCCATGTTTTTGGTGTGCAGTCTTGGGAGGCCGAGGGCCGCAGAAGATGTGCTTGAAAGACTGAATAAGTAACTGCACAGCGGGGTTTTAATGGTGACCGCAGGATGGCTGCTGAACAAACCACTGAGTGGACGCTGGGACATGAAGAAGAGGTTCCTTGAACCTCCCACAGAGCACACGCTGAGATGAAGCCAGTAAAATCATCTCATGAGAGTCGAGGCCCCGAGGAGCAGCTTCAAACTCAGTGCTGTGTCACCAGTGTGCATGTGACTGTCTGTGAGGCGTCACTGACACCTGGGAAATAAAAGCAACCGTCTAACACTTCACCTGCTCACCTCTCAATCCTCGTACACCACAGTCATAAAACTGTCCCTTTTAAGGCCGTGAGCCAGTGACTTTGCTGGATGATCATCTGGCCTTTGATGTCCCCAGTGATGCGTGTCATTCACACATCAGGTGGAGCTGCAGCCTGCAGACATGTTTACTTTGCTGTGCTTCATTCTCCTGCTGATCAACGGTGCAGCCGCTTGTTTCAGTCAGTCACGTTCAACCTTCAGTTGAAGACGGTCTCACCAAGTCATCTGACAGTAGTTTAACTCACCTGAAGTAAGGGCTTCATATTAACTCTTTCTGGGTCTAAAGCTCTCTCCACAAAACTCAACATTGGGTGAAATTACCTGACTTTGAGCAGAGGTATTGTGTTAGTGTCAGTTGATTTGGAGGGTTTACAGCCTCTGCTTGGCTCCTTAGTTTGCAGTGAGTCAGACAGTGGGTTCACAGGGAACTGCATCTCCTGAAGATGTGCTGCTGCATAAAGCTCAGTGTAGAAAGTTCCAGTCTGATCTTTACTGAGCTCTGTGGACTGTGGCTGAATAATTCAGCCTCCTCCTGCTCTGTTCAGCGCTGCATCGGAGTTTCACCTGTTCATCACACATCAGCATCTCCCCTGCTCTGCTTACACATGCTGGGCTGCTGTCTGACCAGCACCCACACTCAGCCAGCAGTTACAGGACCTCTCAGCATGCACACGTTGATGACACTTCTCTCACCTTATTGCACACTCACTGTTTCGCAGCATCAGTGGGGTTGCCCCCCCCCCCCCATTTACTCCTCTCCCATTCAGGTCATGTGTGTCTGTTCTTCATCACTCTGCCGCTCTCTCTTCTCTCTGCACGCTGCCATTGTGCCGCTCCAGCCGCCCTCTTCCTTCACCCCTGCAGGCTCCTGGTCATCCACGTTCTCTTTGCTGTTCCAAGTCTCAACGATCGCCCTCCTCGCTCCTCCACTGGAGCCCGTTTACGTCCTTGAACTGGAGGGGGTCATGAAACTGATTTGTTGTCTGATTGAGAAGCCACCCAACCCAGCCAGTGGCCCCGACCCTGCGCGAGCCGCACTGAATCTTAATCACTGCTGGAGCTGAGGCCGGGGGGCTGTGGGGGGCTGTGGGGGGCTGTGGGGGCTGTGGGGGGCTGTGGGGAGCTGTGGGGGGCTGTCGGGGGCTGTGGGGGGCTGTGGGTGCCAGGCCTGTCCATACCTGAAGGACAATCTGTGACCGTCCCCGCTGCTGCCAGTCCGCCGCTGCGCTGTGTGTGCAAGTGTGTTTGTGTCAGTGGAGACTTGGAGTCGGCCTCGCGTCCTGCTGGCTCCAGCACAGCCAGTCACGCTGCGTGATTTCACCGTGTGGCACAAACTCACAGTCACGATGCAGCGTCCATGATATCGTCGTGTGTGTGTTTGACAACAAGAGCGACAGGCAGAGAGGTGAGCAGATTACACAGCGTTGGCTGTTGCTGTGCGGTCGGCCTGAGACGGAGCGGCTGACATCCCTCCTGTGTTTGTGTCTGCTCACAGAAACGTTGGTATCAGCCAAGCAGGCGTTTAGGAAGCAGCCTGTCAATTAAAGACAGAAGAACAGCACAGTTTTTGTACTATTGGACGACAACAATCAATATATCTCCACAGTGCACCGAGGTCAGAGTAAATAAAGAGGCTGAGAGGCAAAAACATGAGCTGAGTGTATCGAACAAGCAAATGAGTGACAGCTTGCAGAAGTGAACACAGCAGCAGCAGCACGGAGCTGCTCATTGACCAGAACCTGGAGATCTGGATGGATGATGATGGACAAACAAGTTCCTCCTTTGTAACACCAAGTGAACTGGTTCACCTGCAGCGTCCTGACACTCACTTCTCGTGGCAGAGCAGACGCTGGCTGGTTCAGTCACCTGCACGTCTCACCGCTCCTCAGGCTGTCACAGCTCTGGTGTGAATGCGCCCTCCAGTTCAGTGTTCGTGCACATTTGTTGCACAACACGCTGCCGTCCAAGGAGGACACTTGGTCCTGTGCACTGTGGGAAACACAGCACATTGTTCTGATGCAATGTAAATAACCTGGTTTTGCTGCTCTAATCCACTGAGAGCCTTCACTGCGCACCAGCTAACGAGTTCATAGTGTAGCTGCATGTTTGCACATCATCAGTGAAGTAAGACGTGCAACTCTGTCTCTCTCTCCGTCTGTCTGTCTCTCTCTCTCTCTCTCTCTCTCTCTCTCTCCCCCTCTCTCTCTCTGTCTCCCTCTCTCTCTCTGTCTCTCTCTCTCTCTCTGTCTCTCCCTCTCTCCCTCTCTCTCTCTCTCTCTCTCTCTCCCCCTCTCTCTCTCTCTCTCTCCCTCTCTCCCGCCCTCCCTCCCTCCCTCCCTCCCTCCCTCCCCCTCTTTGACTTGTTTGTGGCTATAGACTTTGAAACAGTCCCACTCGCAGCGCTTCAGCTGTGGAAGATCCAGAATCAGATGCATTTTCTTTGGCCGGCAGAGAAGAAGACACGGATTGATTTTAAAGTGGAAATGTGCTTTTTTGGGTATCGCCTCAAAGTAACTGTGATATGTGAGACTTGGACAGTTTCCTCCTGGCGTACACGCTCAGACTTGAGCAGGAAGAAGTGAACAGTGACGGCGTCCTGCAGCTGAGGAGCAGCAGGCCTGACACACAGAGCAGTGCTGAGCCCACTGCTGCTGCCCTGCTTACCTCCTGATTCTACCATGATCGACGGTGATTCAACACCTCTGGCTGTAAACGTGACGCTCGTTAGGATGCTAACGTCCAAAGTGAGCAGCAGCGGTTTGCATGCTTCCTCGTCCTCTGCGTGACGGACTGCTGCTGATCCCCTCGATGATCCCTCCTCTGCTGCTCCCCAGATCCCACAGACCTGTGCTGGTGCTCCACTGGGGTCTGCCTGCTGGTCCCTCCCTCCCACAAACACTCAGCACAGGGTTGTGCTTGAGTGAAGCATGATAATAGCTCAAGGAAATGGCCCTTCTTGAGAAACTTTCAGGGAGCTGTCAGAGGGAGAAGATTAATGCCTGGCTCGGCTCTCCAGGGGACTGGGACCCCCCTCCCCCCCCCCCCTCCCTCCCCCACCCACTTCTCTCTTCCTTACCCATTTTTTTCACCCCGCCTTCGACCCCCCCCCCATCATCCCCACTCAGCCCACAATGGCATGTCCCATGCAAACAAAAGATTTAGGAGCAGAGTCGCTCCAAATGCCACGCACACATTTGTTCAGTTTAGTGTCAGTTTGCTGCGCCGTTGTTGGTCTTTAGCTGTTTCCTCAGGAGACGGCCGAGCGCTCCGAGGACAAAGCAGCGCTGATGCGCTCATGATGCTGCCACACACGACTGTGTTCCTCCAGGCTGAGTGGCTGCAGGAGGTCAGCGTCACAGCGGCCGTCATCCCGAACGTCTCTGAAGCTTCAGCGCTGTGCTCACATGCAGCCTGTTCATCCTCCACTCAGACGCTCCAAAGTCATGAGTACGAAGCAACTCATCAGCTCGCCCTTCATCACTCACATGTCTTCATCACTACCTGGTGCCATGGTGGCGTCTCCTGTTGTGCCCCGCTGTGCTTCCTATCACTGAGTCTCTCTCTTTACTCGTTTCCTCGAAGGAGGTAGCCCCCCCCCCCCCACACACACACACAACACTTACCGAGTTCCCTCCTCACCCACGAACTGACCACTCATCATGGGGGTGATGGGAGGGGCTGCCATCCATCTCTGTCCTCCTGTCAGGATCATCTTTACACGGTGATGCACTTGGCATGTGCGTCCTGCCTGTGTGCAGCATGGCGCTCTCAGGCTGACCTCAGCAGTGACCCTGACCTCAGCGGTGACCCTAACCTCAGCGGTGACCCTAACCTCAGTGGTGACCCTAGCCTCAGTGGTGACCACAGGAACAAGGTGAACTGTCTGGTCAAAGGGACTCGTTCCAGTTTCCACCTGCTGCAGCTGCTCCCACTGCTGCCTGTGTGTTTAGCTCCTATTGATGGAGATCCTCACTGAGCCCGTCTCACTGTGAACGCCTGCAAACCAAGGAGAATTCACCAGTGCCACCCTCTGACACACACACACACACACACACACACACACACACACACACACACACACACACACACACACACACACACAC
>JAUESF010000052.1:4394001-4417866 GCA_032274765.1 Malacoctenus tetranemus
GCCTCTGTGGATCTACAGGATTGCCTCTTCAGGTGTGTGAAACTCCGACCTTCTGAATTTATATGAGGCGACTGTCATCAGTCTTTGCTGCTCCAAACAGATACTGTTCAGCCTTGGAATTGGCTGGTTGTGTTGTTCATGATATATCATCCTGCATATAAAAACACAGGCATGAATGTGATAACAAGGTTAAAACATTGGAGAAGTGTTTAGCTTGGGTTTGTTAGATTAGGCCTCCTGGGACGTGTTGCATGTTTAGTCATGCTATGCTTGTCATTATCCTAATATCAGCTCGTGGGCAGGAATGAGAAGTCCTTGACCATTCTCATTCATCACTCTCACTCATCCACGACTTAAAAACAAGACCCACATGCAGCCCTGATCCATTTCCAAAGAAAGTAAAGTAATTGCACTTTCTTTTCCGTGGTTGTTTCGAAGTTTGAAGGTAAAGGAAAGCTCACGCAGGGTGAAGTGTGTAGGGTTGGTTTTAACAAGCTATTGTGTCTCGGATCAGAGAGGCCAAATTTAAAGTGAACTCCTATTAAGGACAGGAAGAACTACACAAGGCTGTCATTACCTGTGGAAACAGCCAGTCTGCCTTGATGTCGGCCTGCACTGCTGGATTCTTGCCTGAGGTTTGACTCTAATCTAAACTGCCTTTTTGATGACCAGAACAAACTGCAAAACTTCTTCCTCTGCTACAGAAAAATCTTTTTACTCCTCCTCACTTTCTGCACTCTTCTTACTTTGATTCAGCAATATTGTTTCAAACGTTATTACAACAACAGTCGGGAGGGAAAAAAGCCCTTTCTGCATCCCAGGAGAACATTTGGGAATAAAGTGATATGAAAGTGCTGCGCGGTATTGTGATGCAGCACCTGCTTCGTTTTCTCCACAGTTAGTTCGTAAATTAGCTCGGGGAGTCGACTTGGGTCTGCGTGCATGGTTCGGTTCCAAAGAGATATAAACAGTGAAAAGTTTGGAATCAATGAGAGACGTGTACGCTGTGGCACAGGCAGCTATAAGGTGGTAGAGCAGGCAACAACAGATCGTTTCATTTGTATTAGTGACTGTGACACAACTTCCAGCCTTCTTCCTTTAAAATCCACCTTGTTTCTGGCCGATACTGCTGCACTAATAGCTGTGTCTATATTGTCCTCTGCTCCACCCAGTGTTCATTTGCAGCTACCAAGTTCATATCAGTCAGTTTTTGATGGAAGTGTTTATCTTCATCCATCCCACTGTTATTGTGACTGTTCAATCAAGGGTGTCAAACTCACTTTTTGTCCCAGGGCCGCATGTGACTTGATTGCAGGTCAGTGGGCCACAGCAGCATAATGGTAGCATCACAAAGAACACAGCTGAATTTGTACCTTTGTTTTAGTGCAAGAAAAGAGCACATGCAGAAGATAATTACACCCTGGATAGATTTAATCCCTGGGTGATCTTCAGGAAATCCAACCTCCATCATGTGAAGTGTTTTTTAGGGTGATTGAAATCACCAAATACACACAGTCTACGATATATACAAAGAGACCCTCCCTATAGCCAACAAGACAAAGAAAGTAAATATTCTAACTTTGCGCTCCCTTCGATGATGGGTTTAATAATCCCATTAGAGCCTGAAGCAGCAAGCTAGTCCATGTAAATTGGAGTTAAATGTGTGAAAGTGAGGCAATTCCTTGCTAAAAGTTTGTGCTGGTGCTAAACTTATTAAAAACTGAGAGACAGGAACAGAAAGCGTTCACAGTGTGCAGCTCCCTGCACCGCGGAGCAACACCGTCCTTTCAGCTTCTGCTTTGTCCTCTACCTTTATACGCCTCCTCCCTTTCATGTTGTTCCTCCATCACTCCCTCCTTCTATTTGCCCCATAAAACGGTTTGATTGACCCAACCCAAGAGTTCACAAACATGCCCGTGAAACTGGCCATCTGTTCTCGGCACAGCTTGTAAGGAAAATAAATAAATAAACTATACGTTTGTGTGTGTTTCTGTGTGTACTTTGCTGTCTTGAAGAGTATGTGATAGAGGAAGGCGAATGAAGTGATAGCCTTTGCACCTCACGCACACATGTGAGCGTGTTTAAAATGCAGCCATCGTAATGTGGTTTGCTCTCAAAGAAATTGGTTTGGTTGAACTCAGACGGCGGGGCGGGGACCCATTTTCAATCAAGATTACCTGTGCCTAGAAGTTCAGACACTATAAATCAATTCACGTAAATAAACTCTGTCAAAGGAAAAACCTGTCAAATTAATGTGTATTGTTTAGGTGGCGCACATTAACGGCTACACAACAGCAAAGCTCAGTCTCAGTCAGCCCCCTTGTCATATCCTTCATGTGTGAGGCTCCCCGTGTGACAGCCGCTCTCGTTTGCACAGGTTGACATAGTGACAGGTTCCATCTGGCCTCCACTTTGCTGAACCTTGGTGACCGAGAAAGCCCAAATAAATGTGGCTGTGGCAGCAGAGAGCACAGGAAGCAGAGGCTGACAAGTGGCCATGATGAGGCAAACACACGCACACACACGCGCCCGCGCACACACACAGGCTGTGCCACTGCCTGCACAGGGAGGCAGACAGGCAGCGCGGGCTGGTGCTCGGAGGGTCTGTCAGCCAGTCGCCCCCCGGTTCACTCCTGGCCGACCTGCTTCTCAGCTCTTAATCCTCTCCTCCTCATTCTGATGTAGCGAGACTTTGAGCCCTTTCTATAATTGGTCCACTCTGGCTTTGGGCACAGTGTCTGTCCATGGATGCCTCCGTTGGAGTGTGTGCGTGTTTACTCAAGTGTTATTATGTGTACATATACAGTATATATGTAAGGACCTCTATGCAAACATTTGCTGAGCAGTATCTGAGCTTACAGGCTACTGCAGGAAAGAAAATATATACAACCTATGGCTGTATACAGTAGCTTCAAAACCAGTTGAGCTTCATGTTACTATCTAGTTGTGACATGTAGGAGAGCAAAGAGGCTGTTTTTGTGTAGTTGAATCGACTAAGTTGCTTATTTGTTTGTTTAGGTAGAAGAAGCTTCTCTATCAAACCTTCAGCACTACTTTGAGTGCTCTCTGCCATCGGTACCTCCAAATCATTACCTAGAAATGGACTGACGGTGACGTTCGTCTACTCGAGCATGTTTTGTTTCTTGTTATCACAACTGTCCTGTTGGTGAATCTGAGATGACGTCTAATGTTTGCTTGTTCTCTGAACTGAAAACCTTCCTCGAGCGGCTCCCTCTATGATCTGTTGTCACCTCACTGCTTGAGCCGGCGTTTGTTCTCGTGTCAAGGTTTGTTTTTGTTTAAGTGTGCGCGCATACTTACCTGGGAGACTTGGCACGAGAACAAAGCCAAACCTCCTTGCTGTGATTGTCTGCTGAGGCAAACATGTCAGGGCACAAGATTGATCTTTTCCAATTACGAATCAAATCACATTAATGACACAGACGTCTCTTCGCAGTCTGTAATTTTAGAATTGTTGAACTAATAAAAGCAGTGGAGGTAAATCCTGCAGTTAATTCTGGCCAGCAAAATATTAATGAGATGTTTATTACATTACTGAGAGTTGTTTTGACATAAATGCAAATTCACAACTTTGCAGGAAGTGGAGAGAGCGCTGTGTGAGTGACTGAAAGAGCAGTGGTATAAATGAAGGAGGGTCAGGGACTTTCTAACGGAGCATGATTTGAGACTAAATTATGTACAGCAGCATGGGAATCGACTGCGGCAGACTCTCCGACGAGGATCACCAACCATCTTGATGGACAAGAATGCTCTGTCAGTCTGACACACATCTGTGCTTTTGTCACCACAGCGACACACGCTCAAACAGATACAGTCACACACGCCACCACTCACTGGTTCACACCCTTTGGTCGTCTCCCTGAGGCGCAGTCAGTCAGTCAGTGTCAATCTGCGAGTGTCAACTCACGACGTGCAAAGAAAACCAAATGAGTCGCTCACATTCCTCTGAAGCTGCTGCCTCCTCAAAGCCCAAAGTGACACATTTAAGAGCAAAGTCTGGCTGCAAAGAGCCACTGAAACTTCTTCTATAAATAAGCGCACAAAGTTAACAGCGCTTTTATTATTAGATTTGACAGCTGGAACCTCCTGTGCAATCAACAGTTAGCAGGATGGATATTAAACAGTAAAAAAGAACTACAGGAGAATAAATGAGATTTATCACAATATTTTTCCACCACAATCATTCAGATTGCATATTTAATTAAAACTCTCACAGTGTTGCTGCACTCTGTCAGCAATGTGAGAAGTGAATCTAATAGAGCAACAATCAGAGATCTTAAGTAAACTGACAGATACACAGATAAAAAAAACCTAAGTATTGGAAGTTATCATAAGGAGTATTTCATGTGTGTATTTCAGTGTGTCAGTGTGGAAACAAAACTGTGGTCCATCGACAGACGAGCACGACGGCCACACTCCACCTAAAACCTCCACTGTTTGCACTGCATGAAAAAAAGCATGACCAGAGCCAGTGAGCACCGCCGTACTTCTGTCTTCAATGCTGTCCTCTAAAGCTTCTCTTTCTGGTTTGTAACTAGGCGATTGTGCCACTCTTCACATCCACTGGTCATTGAAACATGACACCTGAGTATTATTCAGCGATGCACGCTGAATGAGGCCAAGGGTATCAGACTACCAAAGCTGGGTTATTCCATGTATGAGAGCGGTCATGAGAATCAGGGTGTTTTCCATAAACCCTGAAAGCACAAAAGTGAAATTCAAATTGTTTGTACTTGCTCTCTAAGAGGACCATTCAAGTGACCGCCTGATAAAAGGTGCTCACACACACATTTTTTTACGCTGCTGCTGCTGCCGGTGATTCTGCACTCATGTGAAGATGACTATCTGAGTGATGTGAAATGTCTAAGTACCGCAACACATCTCATCGCAGCACCTCTCATGTCTGTAGCAGGTGATTACTTTTCTCACACTTCCTTTACGCCTTGTCCCTTTTCTGTCGTTCCCTCTCTATCTTTATGTCTTGTTGTCAGCAGTAACCTCTCCCGGGAGATGTATTGCTTTAGGCGGTACAAGAGACTATGTATTATACTCTTTCCTCTTTTTTTACTCTCCCTTCCTCTATTTCTCCCGCTTTGTTGCTGTCACTTTTTTAACTTGATGGGAACATCTGATACAAGACAGATGGCTGAACCTCAAAGGATAGCTCATGTTGAAAACCTCAACTTGAGCCGTTTCCTTCCAGTTTTTGACATAATTCATTCAAATGTGAACCTGAAACCGGCTCTGATAAGGTCAGACTCAGTAGACAAATGGTCTGGAGGGCCGTAAACACGTCTACAGTCCAGCACTTCTCCAGATCCCAGACCATATATTTACCTAAAAACCAACAATGACAGCACCCAAAACGTCCTGAGCAATCACCAAGAGTTTAAGAAAATTACAGCAAGCAAAGTAGGTCAGGTTGGACAAACACATCAGTCAGCACAATGATGGATGTGTCCAGTGTGGGTGGTATGCAGCTGTTTGCCACTGTGTCTCTCTCCTGAATAACTTTGGCGAACTTTGGGTCAACACTCGGCTGAGAATCGGCACAATCACTTTGTTTTTTATAAAAGTGGTTCTCCATTTACGTGAGGTTGATTTCTTGTAGGAGGAGCACCTCTTGGAAAACTGCTGGTTCATCAGTTATGAGCAGGCACAGACTGCAGGATCCTGCTCACATGCAACTCCCTGAATTCTCTAACTTTCACTGGTATTTTATCAGCAACTCCGTCATTATTTGAACGATGGTTTTATATCAGATAGAAAATTCACATCACTTTCTCCTGAACTTCGTGATGAGTCTGTGTTCTGGCTGTTGTGCTGATCAAAGCCCCGAACTCGTGGATTTATGGCAAATTTCAATGTTCTTCAAGGTTGTCAAACCGCCCGTACCTCATACTTCTGATAATATACATGTTACAAACCTCCAGACTGCAGGAGCTTTATGACTTGCTTTAAGAGCACTAAAAAGAAAAAAAGGATAGTGGTGCTTTTCAAGACAAATGATTTGTGATCAAATCACTTGCAAACTGTCATTTTATAGCTGCAGTTAAAGTGTTGTATTTGGCATTAGGCGATGGATGGGTTTTTTTTCCCTTCATTCATGCAAACCAGGCAGAAATCAGCAGTGTGTGAAGGTAGTGGACACTGCATGAAGGATTTTCCTGGATGTGAATCAAACTGCGTATGTTGAATCACTGTTCCAAGTTGCGCTCTCAGTGTTGCAGATCCATGTCAAGTTTGGAAAGGGTTGACTGGCTTGAATGGGCCCAGTGTCTTTGGCATCCCATCAGCAGTAACAGGATGATGCGGCGTCCCTGTGGCTGATACCTCGTATCATCAATTACAGGAAGCATGCGCTCTGCATCCCTTCATATCACTTCTATAACACGATTATCAAAAGAAATGTGTGAATCAAGCAGCTCGTGTTATTTCAGCTTGTCACATGGATGGATCCTGATAGCGTAGAAAATGCCGGCATCACATCCAACTTGCTTCTATCAGTCATAAAATATTACACAGGCCCGATTTAGATCCCAGCCAAATATAATTTTCATTGGGATTTTGTAATTACAGCAGCTGGGATGGATTGCCTATTGATACCTCTCAGTGGATGTTAGTGCACCCTTCACTGGGCCTATTTATAAACACTCTCACACACCCACAGAAATACACTTCACATCCAACCAGAAAAGAGCAGACTTTAGATTTTACACTGAGTCATGACCACCCCTCTGCTCCTGTGGCAGCGAAAAACAATAATAACAATCATCACGACACACTTAAATTGGGAGGCGACTCTTGAATCACTGTTGACTGAGCTCCAATCAATCCTTTGAATGGAAAAGCAAATCAAGAGTTTCCAGCGTCTTTAGATCCCCACTCTGAACAGAAAACGCTGCCACCGATAGAGAGAAATTAACCTCTTAACAGTCGGCGCAGTGCTCTCAGCTGCAGCGAAATGACACTCATCTTACATTTTTATCTCATATTGTAGACATTTATCTGATGCTCATTCAACCCGAGGAAGCGCAGCAGGGAAATAAAATTAGCGGTTTGCGTGTCATGGCAACAAATGTCGTGTTGAGGAGTGTGACAGTCTTCTAAATTTCAATAGAAGACAAATGAGTTGAGGGAAAACTCCAATCGGAGCTGAAGGGAAAAAAGTCAATGTATGAAGAAGCAATCAACAGCATTCTGCTTTATCTTCACAGGACATGTTCTGCATCATACAAAGCAGCTGATAACACTGGGGTTTATGCTAATGTCTGTGCTGGTGCTTTTCAGTAAGACTGACAGTCTTTGTCATTAGTTGGTTGGTTTGGTGTACGGTGTGATTTCACTGCTCTGCTGACTGAGAAAACTCACGTCGAAGTCCTTCTGTCATGAACACAGAGGCAAACTTTGAAGGTGAATTGATTCTACTATTTTTTATCCTAAATAATACCAAACTGATACACTGCACAAAACAAATTACTATTTTTCCCAATGAACCGAAGCCAAAAACATTTAGTCTTATTCCTTGTGTCATGCGATGAGCAGACGATCTGTGTTTGCTCAGTGATGGACTGAGGTGGTCTCCCACATCCCTGCCTCCCTTCCAGTAGATGGAAAAGAGCTACAGAAGATGAATGAGCGAGGCCAATTGTAAAGGTAATGACGCTACATGATCCATTATCACCCCCAAATGATGAGAAACACTTGTGACTTCATTGAAGTGCAGCACAATGTCAAAACATCAAGACAAAGGACTGTGATGTTCCTCTTTTTCTGCTGCAGGCTTTGAGCTTTTCTTTGCTCTGACTTTTTTTTCTTCTTATTGTTTCCAACTCCTTTTTTTCTGCTAACGCTGCACTGAGCACTCTGGGGAATTCAGCAAACTGCTGCAGTTTTTGCCAATTAGTGTAAATCTCTTTCTCTTCTCCACCAAGCTAAACCCCCCCGGTAACGTGATCCGAAAGAGGAGTTAACATGGTGGCCTTCTGGAGATGTATAGCTACGCCTGCAATGTTAAAAAGGAGTCTTTAAATTGTGAACAACGAGTGCACAACGTTTAAGACACGAAAACAAACAGCATGAGAAGGGTCTCATGGAACTTCGGACTAACAAGCATGTGATGGCGATCCAAACTTTGCGGTGGATGACAAAGTATAGAAATGAGCAGATGTGATAGATGCGGTAATTCCAGCAGAATGTGCAGCCGCTGGTTCATGGGAGGAGAGCGTATCAGTGTCCCGGGCAGCCTTGCTTTGGCGTAAAATGTGGACACTAAACTATGGTGTATATCAGTAGGAGGCAAAGGCCAATGAAATTTATGACGGAAGCAAAGGAAAGGGGTTCCTGACTTTACAGGCAGAATGAGAAAGTTCTGCTGAAAGTCAGAAACAAAGTCAGGTGCAAGTGGGGACTGCTGGACGGGATACAGAGACGTCTCCCATCCAGGAGACCACGTCGGAACGTGGCCGATAAGCAGCCAATCAATCCATGGACGGATGGAGAGATCCACAGGTAAGTGAGGACAGGTGTGGAATGGGCCTGCTTCGCCTGCTGGAGTGATGAATGAGCAGGAATACCAGGAAAAGACGTCCTGGAACAAACCCTGAGAGAAAGGCAGCAGCTGCAGACTGTTTACCTGAGGTGTTTGAACGGCGAGTCAAACTGGTTCCCTGTAAACATGACGCTTGTTGTCTTAGACAGGTGTGGACAGCCGTCATCAGTCTCGTAGACCTCTGAGCTCCAGCTCCATCCATTCTTCCACCCCCCCCTCCACCCCCCCCTTCACATAGCTACTGTACAGCAGAGTGATGACAGGTCCACTGACCGATGCGGGTCAAAGAAGAAATGCATCTGGGGAGGAGTAAAGGAAGGAGGGAGGCCGAGGCAAGAAAAAACTGTTTGTTGATGCTCATGTGAGATGGGAGACATGCTGGTACGCACTGTTACATTTCTCTTCAGATGAGATTTTCCAAATGTTGTGCAACAAGGCGGCCAAAAGGAGGAGCGTGGAGGCTTTTTATCTCTTCTGAAACGTACTCCACATCAATCTACATCAATATGATGTGTTTAGCTACATAAGGATAATTGTTTAGCCTCTCGGCATGTTGTGAGGTGAGGCAATGGAAAATAAATGTCCATTTTGCTATGAACTGTTTGGATCTCCTCTTGATGCCAAAAAAACCTCTTGGCCACAAGTTCAGTCACAGCGAGCTGCGGTGAGGTGTCCTTTGTTGTCGTGTTTACCCTCTCTGTCTGTGTGTTGTCTTTGCCGTTCCAGCGCCGTGGCACACACTCGCACCGTGTTGTGTTTGTTTTCTCATGCTGATAGCGCTGAAGCATAACTTCCTACTGCTCAGTCACTGTCCTATCATGACTTTTCCACTGACACCAGGGAGCCAATGACACAAGGGGAGGACGACTGCATCGACTTGAGAACTGACTTTTAAATGACTGATACAATATTTTGGTGATATTCACGATAATTCAAAAAAGCAACTTCTGAAATAAATAAACCTCACGTTCTGTCTTCACAACTAGCTTCCTGCACAACCACTAACCCCATCTGTCTGCTCTCCTTTAACAAAGGTGAGGTTCTACTTAAGTCGCGGCTCACAGCGAGAGGAGCAGCGTAGCATTTGATAGGATCAAGCCTGTTTAGACACGCTGATGTCTGTGGAAGAAAATGGTCCCCTACCTGCGCAGCTGCCCGAGGACAAAAGCCTCCCAAGAATCCCTCAGCGTTTGAAGTTGGCTGGCTGTTATCACTAAATGCTGGTGTGATCGCAGCCTGCTGGGTCGACCTTTCCCGTCCTTCATCCGTGAGGTATTCGTTTGGTTCTGCAAAACAATGTTCAGATGGAGAGAAAATAAATCAGCAATGCTGTTCTATGTCATTGATCCGTGATTATTTTGTTAGAATATTGGATTTTGCACATGTTTCAGCAGCATTTCTGTGCAGGTGGCTTTGTATGACCAGAGGTAATGAGTCAAGGTTAATGAACTGCAATAATTTGTTCATCAAGCTGTCGTTTTAACAAACAACACGGCCTTTAAACAACATCACAGGAGAATTATCACTGGATTAGTCGATGGAGACTCTCAGTTCTGTTGGTAATAGTCTCCTCCATTTCCTGTCTTAAAAGACAACTGGACTCGTTTAAAGTTTCCATACTGTGAATTCTGATTCATCATCTTCTGATGACCACAAAGAAACTTTGTTTTTCTCTCTTTTCTCTGTCAAAGTGATGAGACTAGTAATCACAGGACATTTGTACACAGCTATTTGAAACATTTGATGTGTCTTGAACTGGATAAAGAAAACATACTTTTGTTAAATGCCTGATTCAAGCATTTAACAAAAGTATGTTTTCTTTATCCAGTAACTTATTGGATGTTTTTTCCTTTCACGGTTAAAGCACCAACTGTTGCTGGTAATCCTTCTTTGTGGTTGTTGTTCTGTCAAAAGCTGAAAATTTTAATGTTTTGCACTGATGAAAGTACAATCTTAAGTGAGCGTTTTCCACCACATTTAAACTTCTCTATGGGGGCAGCGTCACCTCATTTCTGAGGTCATCTCAGGTAGAAAGTATGAAACTGCTTGTCCTCAGTGAAGTCAGTGTGTTTTCATCGGGCTTTCGCTGCCATGACTCAGTGTGAAGGAATTCTGCCTTTACAAGGTATTTTCTTTAGCGAGGCTTGAGTGTGTATAATTACTCCCAAACTTGAAGGTAATTGCTGCTCCAATCCTCTGTGAAACCACCAGGGACAGCAGCTGGCACACCTGAGAAATCTCAATCTCTGCTTCTTTCCCATCGTTTGCTTTTACTTAGTTTATTAGACACTCTTAAATTTTGAGCCGGCGAGTTAAGTAGTGAGACCAGATGAAACAACTATTTTGACTTCATTGCTTTTTTAATAATCTTGGTGTGTGTATTGTCCTCGAGGCATTCGGGGCTCAATAATGTGCTCCTGGACCTGAGTGTGTAATAATTCTGACTAAACATAAGTAATAAATATGCTTGGTATTTAATTAAGCCCTGTGGCTGCTTTTTGAAAAGACAAATAATGGAAAAAATAAATAAACAAAAGCTTCGGTATTAGTGTTCAATCCACAACAGTACAGGATCACTACCTGGGCTTCAGATGAAAAAGAGCAGCATGCCGCTTGAGTCTGTTCACATGTGTGCAATATAAGTTTATAATCATCAGTAATGAGTTATAATTACTGCTCTATTTATTGGCCTGACTTCACAAGCAAAGCAAATAATTATAATTAGTTTCAATCCAAAGTAATTAGTTGAAAATAAAAGTGTCTGTTCTTTGGCTTTCAAAGGTTCAGTTAAGGCCTCATATGAAACTCTGTGCTTGGTTCCTTATGAGTAAAAATGTCGCTGTATTCACTGACAATACAAACAATGTTTCCTTCCTGAAGCTTGAAGAAAACACTGCTGATGTCAGTCAAAAAATCAGGTATAATAAAACAAGGTCCCTCCGTTGGAGAGGAAACAGTGCTCCCTGTGCAGACAGCAGTAATGAATGTACATCTTAGATACTGTTGTCTTTGTTTCAAAAGTGAAAGTTTGCCTTTGCTGTACTGACCTGAACAAAGACCCCATTGCTGAGGATCAGATATGCAGTGACGGGCTGCACAATTATCAACACCCTCACTGGGATTTTTTCACTTTGGGAAAAGACCCTCATCACAAAATAGCACCAGGAAATTAGCGCGTGACTGTAAAACTAGTTTGAACCAAGTAATACAGCCAGATGACCCAGTGATAAACAACTGCAGCATAAAGGCCTGGTTCAGTAAAGCTTCCAGTGTAACACTGCATGTGACAAAGACTGTCTTTATGTTCCAAAGACACATTAGCAAAGTGCTTAGCTGGGCTCATTTCGCATGCATTTCTGTCAACTATCAGGGACAGGTCCTAAACCCAAAATGCCTTTTCAAAGCTTTACAGACAATGTGGCTTTCAGCGCGAGTGAGGGCGCACCAGCTGGTGGTGTTGCCAATTCAAAAAGGAGCAGAGTTTAAGCTGCCAGCAGGGACACATAAATTAGCATCCTGAAAGACGCCACCTCGATTTATTTTACATCTGGGATAGTAAAACTCGACAGGGGTCACTGTTCTCCAAATACGGACGCTATCTTCTGCACACTAAGTGCAATAAACACACAAACACCGCCATCTTGGCCTGAATTAAAAGCATGACTTGAAGACACGCCTCCTTTTTTCTTAAGGCATCTTTTGGGCAATTTTACTGTCCACTATCAGTCGATAAAGCAAACTGAACATCCACTGATTCAGCCGTCTCAAAGTTTTGTGATCAGCTGTTGAATCCATCACAGGGAGTGTCCAGGTTTTGACACTGAAGGACATCCCACATCACAAGTTCATAAAACTCAGTAAACCTGAATTTTCTTCAGTTAACACAGGAGAAATTAGGACAGGTGTGTGAAACTGAATCTGCTCAGTGAGTTTAGGCCGAAAACCCACAAACATTCCAAAGAGGCAAAGTCACGCTACTCTCAGCAGATTTTTACAGCTTCCCGAACGCGATTCTCAAAAGACATCTGACGCCAAAACAACATACTTTAGAGATGATAGTCAGACAGCTCGCTTGGTAGAAGTCGAGGTGATGCTGCTAATGGCCAGCGGACAAAACGTTGTGCAGATTTGTTGATCATCAAGATGTTCTCGTCAGCAGGCCAAGTCAAACAGAAGAGGTAGTGAACCTGGACCTTGGCAAACACTCCTCCCTGCAACCTCCCTTCGTCGTTCCTCCCTTCCCTCCCAGTCTGATGTATTGCTCTGGTTTCTGGACCCAGAGAGCCCAGGGAGGGCCCTGCTGCGCCTGATAACTCTGGACATTGTAGACATCCCTGCCTCCCCTCATGTCACGGAGTCAAAGCCATATCTCTGTCTTATTCTGTGGTCTGAGTTTGGGCTCAAATTGAAGCCTGTAAGTAGGATACGACTTTTTCTTGTTTGTTTAAAAAGTTTAATTAGTGTAGATCAAATAGGAAAGGCTCCTATACAGTACACACGCAACTTTTTCGGCTCTGAGCAAAGAAACAGCCTCACTGTGGTCTAAAAGTACCACAGCGACGCTTTCTGCAACGTCTGTTTGAAGTAGAGATGACTAACACCCCGCGAACTTTCCATGAATTCCAAACTCATTAATCCCCCATACATCAGTGTTGCTTCAGTCAGTGCACTGGTTAAAAAATGCACACTGAGCACTCCTTGTTATCTGCCTTCGCTTTCATATTAGCGGTTCTGAAGCCTCGGTTGTTCCCCAGCAAGCTGAGCGTTTGAGGGAACACGCGCCCATTAAAGTCACAGGGTTCTGGCTGTCCTCGAGGGGAACCTGTCCCACAATATTTGTTCTGTGATTGAATCTTACCACTGACCACGTGGCTCCGTCTGCGTGTGTGCACATGTTGTCTTCTTGTACATACGTGGGCGACTGCAAGTCTGTGTGTGTGTGTGTGTGTGTGTGTGTGTGTGTGTGTTAAAGAGAGTCTGTTATCGCTGCATATCGGCCGGGATCTAGCATAAGACTGGCCACACCTGAATACGGCGCTTGTTCGGAGGATTTTGACTTAAGTCTCTCTTTAAGCACAGCTGGAGTCAGAAAACATACCAGTGTGAATCTGATCCACTCTTCATGTTGAGTTTGGTTTCTTTGTTGGCCTACTGTGAAAACCATGACAGTCGTGCCAAGTCTTCTCTTGGGCGCGATCGTATCGGTTGGGAGTTCCACTGTTCACTCAGGATGCACAGTGAGCCTAAAATCCCACGTGAATTTCACTTTACTTTACACAGCAAAATATTATATTTAGGCGGAACTGATACTGTATAAGCACATGCTCTGAATATTAACCACGACTCCTCTATATGTGTGAGTCTATATATGTATATAGACTCACACACATACATACATGTCTTCTTTTCCATCAGTATCGGAGCAGAAGGACTTAAGAGCTCTGCGTCTTGTCTATTTATACAGTTTAAATTGTATGAAATGATTTTTTCTCTTCAATAATCTCTGATTACTTTCACACATGCTATGTTACACACAGTGTTGTACAGATTCGTCCACGGTTAGCTGAAAACTCATGCCTCCCCCATCCACCATGGACCATGTGACACACAGCTGAACACAATAACCACAAGCTTTGGCGGCTTCCAAGTTTCTTTCTACAGGCTGTGGGGGTTTCTGTGCATAAGACCTGGACAAAGTAGGGCATCATGTCTGCGCTATGGGCTCCAACTCTGCCTCTCACTGGAGCATCCGGACTGGCAGCTTGCCATCAAAGGGATGGAGGAGGCCCTGCTCCCAGATTGGACTCTCACTTATACAAACAGTCTTTGTAGTCCTGTGAGCATAAACGGGCCGTCTGCTTGAGCAACGGCAAGTTTATAATGGGAAAGCCGAATATCATTGTTGACAAAGCAGTAGAGGAGGGATGAGACACACGGTTAGAGCCAAAATGATTATCACCATTAATATAAACCATGTTAGGGGAAAACGACTGTATTTTTATTGAACTGCTTTCAGAGAAGAGCAGATAAAACTATAAATAACTGATAAACATTAGCAAAATACACTCAAGAATCGTATTATTTTACGAAGGCCTACCCGAACAAATGTTCTATGACAAAGTGCAGCCGCACAGTGCAGCTGGACAATTACAGCAGCTTATACAGAGCGGCGCTAACATGAGGCGGGCGGTTAAACTCTGCGTTTCACTTCTCTCTGTTCACTTTCCCTGAATCTGAAACCAGTCCAACATTGGACGGAGGTCCTGTGGAGGCACAAGCTTCTTACCGTGGACCTCCTCCTCTCCACTGGCTGTTTCTTGTAGCATTACTAGCTACCGTGTTGCTAAACTACGGTCCGCGGGAGGACGTGAAAGGTGCCGCCGCCATGCGTTCGCCCCCTGGTGGTCGGTGGACTGCTGCTGTAGAAAGTGCCTGATGAGTTAACCCAGGAGAGCCTGCGTTGGAAACTGGACATCTCGCCGACGATCAGGTTAGTTTAATCGTGGCAGCCGGACTCGTGATCGCGACTAAAATTCGATTAATTGCAAGCACAATGAGATCTTGCGTAGCCCTGACAGTGCACCAACACCGACCGCTTCACTGACTGCATTTATGTCCTTTAAACCAATACTTTCCATTATTGCCAATAATTCCCAAAGATGTCAATCAGTTTTAAAAGCTGAGGGGACAGTGTTCAACATTTAAAGGATTTTAAAGTGCTGGTTCGGTTCAGTCGGAACAACTTCAAAGTTTGGTAAAGATGCAAAATTTCCTATGAATTTTCTTGAGCGAAACATCTCTGAGAAGCATCAATTTATCTCGGTTGTGACAGTTTTAAACATTAATCGCCTCCACTCTGTAGTGAAATGATTCAAAGTTGTATGTTTACAAGATATATAAATAAAGGGTTCGCTACTATTTACCAGCTTCCAAGAGGGTCTGACAGTGAGTCAGCTTCAAAGCACATCTTGCTAATGATACGTAGATTAAAAAAATGTGCCACTTTTTATTTACTTCACCCAGTGACATTAACTGTGTGTAATATTATTATTGCTCATTTAAAACATCGCTCTGCAACACGCTCAGTTTAGAGAGAGGACAGAGGATTGCCTGGTTTGATGTGCTACATTTATCATCCCTTAATGATATCCACCTGTGAAGACAGTGGGGCAGGGGGCTCAGGGGCCATCGATCACATTCGGAGGCAGGAAGGGAGGGGGGGGGGTTACACCAGTGAGGCTGTCAGATGTGTGGGCGAGCAGACGGATAGACCTTCTTGACAAGTTGCAGACCATTAAAGCATGCAGATAATGTGAGAAAAGAGGTCCAGAGAGGGACAAAGTCAGAGCCATGAAGAGCGATATGAGACAACACTGCAAAAACCGGGAGATAAGAGAAACTCCAGCTGGCTAATTTAGAGCATCAAGTGTTCTCAGGAATGAAAGGATGGGGGTCACACTTCCTATGCAAATGATTTGTTTTCAAATATTCTTGCAGGAGCAGATGGATATGGTTTGTTTGAGAAACAGTGAGATTTAATATGGTGCAACTGGAGACAGTTTGACTTCCAGACCCTGAGCTGGTGAAGCTCCAGTTTCAGTTCTTTTCTGTCTTGTGAAAAAAAATAATAAAACAGCAAAACGGCAAATGAAACACTCAGGAAAACAACAAGTCTCATATATGGTTGGAAAGTGACACATAAATCAAGCACACAGTTTAGTTTATAACAACCACACAGACTTGCAGTATGTAAACTAGTGTGGAATACAGACGCTACGTTGGCAGGGAATAACAGAAAGGGGCAGAGCTGTGAGGTCGAGGAGGAAAACCAAACACGTGTATTGTTGCTGTTAGTAACGCTGCGCGAGAAGGCTGCAGCCATCGCATGAAAATGGCTGGCGAGGCCACCGAACCCTTGTCTCAAGGTCAGCGAGGTATCTGCTGGGACGCCTGTGAACAGGTGTACTGATGCCCTGTTAGCCATGTTAATGAAATCATTAGTGCCAGGCTCGGAGATGCCACGGTCTCCGTGGGATTAGGGGAAGAAACCCTCAACCGTCTGTTTTGCTCACCTGTCACACTTGAGATGACTCTCATGATTTAATTAAGCAAACAAATGACACCGCAAGATCCCCTCGGAGAGCGCGGCTGAGAGCACGCGGGAGTCAGCCCATCGAAGGAGAGGAAGCACTCACCATGCAACATGGCACGTTACATACTTGAGAAATCTGACCATGAGTGCTCGAAGCTGCATCTTTAATCCTTAATGGACCGTTCCCAAATATTCCGTCTCTGTTTACAGCTGAAACACAGAGAGGAGTGTGTGCAGGCCAGAGCTGCGAGCCATCGCTTGCTGCTTCCGCCTCACAGCCAGAAAGGGTCATGGTTCGTCTGAGCAGAGTGTCTGAGCACTGCTCCTCTCTGTGAACTCGGGTTTCACCCCACAATCCAGAAACATGCATAAAAGGTCAATTAGTGACTCTAAACTGCCCACGGCTAGAAAAGTGTACATGCATGAAATTGTGGTTGTCAGTGTTCCCCCGTGATAGGCTGGTGACCTCTTTGGGACATATCCCCCTTTGCATGACGTGGGCTGGGATGGGCTCCACCGTCCCACCGCCAGTGTTGAACGTAGCAGGACTGAAGAACACTAAACAATTCATTCTAGAGTGAAGTGACCCAACAGGCCCGTCTGTAACCAACCAAAGACACGCACCTGGACTGCAGGGTGAGCTTCATCCTGCGGAGCTTTGACATCTTATCACGAGCCACGGTTTGGTTCAGGACTCACAACAGAGGGCCACAAACTGAGCCACATGAGTGTGTTTTGATCATCATTTCATCCGAACTCTTTTAGCCGCACAGCAGGTCAATGACTACTCAGAGCTGAACTGTTTTCTGCCCATTTAGCAGCACTGTATGGTTGAATACCCCCTCTAAAACTAAAAATCATTTCCCACGCAAATCCATGATGAAATTTTTAAAAAGAGACTAATGGGATTTGGAATGGAGAAATTCATTTTTGATGTGACGCTGGAAGCAGACTTTAAAGAATTTCACCCGTAGCCAGTTTTCTATCACTTCCAGGACTAATACTCATAACGACACGCTGATTGATGCTCAGCTATACGAGTGGCACATATACTTGCGTTTCATGTACAACCATAATTATTCTAAGTTGCCTGGGGATTTAAAGGAGGGTGTACGTACACAGCTGTCACACATCGTGAATTTAACTCCAATTGGTAAAGTGTCCATCTGTGGAGGGCTTCTGACAGCCAGATTCACATGCGCGGTTTATCTTGCTCATTTTATCGAACATCTTGTCTAAGCGAAGACAGAAAACACTGTAGTGGAATTGATTGGTTGTCAGCCTGTGGAGTAATAGCCCCCCTCATTTTGCATTGAAAATACATATTTCCCCCCCTCCTGCTTAGAGAAACTGATGCTGAGATGAGAAGGGAGCAGAGTGATCAATGGACTGCTGCCTTTGTGAGGATGACTACACTGAGGATGTAACATTGATTCCTCGGCGCGATGATTCAGTGGATCATCTGACACTGAGTTCGGGTGTATCACACACCGTCAGCGAGGCGTGCACTACCGGTGTTTTCAATTCTTGAGGACTAATGGATGTATGATGAAACCATAGGCGCTAAGATAGAGTGTGGAGGAAAAAAAGGAGAAACGACTGGCTGGAAATTCCTCTGCAGCAAGCAGAACTGCTGAAAAACACTTTAAAGGATCCATTTACTCGTCTGTTAACACACACACACACACACACACACACACACACACACACACACACACACACACACACACACACACACAGTCGGTCGGCAGTTTTCCAAGCTTCAGTGTTCAGTGTTTTTCCTTCGACGTGTCCCGCAGTCAAACAATGCCACATTTATTCTGCTGCCCGGACTGAACAAGAAGGTGATGCAAATTAAAGTGGCATTAATTTCATTACAGCTCCAAACAGTGAGGGATAAAAACATGCGAGTATTTCAGCTGAGAGGCCGACAGCGAGCTGAGAAGGCAGCAGTCCTCTTGCCTGCAGCTGGTTGAGTCCAAGAGCCCCAGAGTAACCCTGTCTAACAGCACTTTCTCTTTTTTCTAAACACGACACCCACTGGCTAATGTGTTGGAAAGACACTCTATAAGCTGACGGCACCGATTATGCATTTGTAGTAGCACTTCAGAATGCTGCCATCTACCAGTGGGCCAGTTCTCAAAGAGCCAGTTCAGAATGATGTACATGAAAAGGAAAGGACCCAAACACAAAAGAGGATGATGTGAAGGGGGAAAGATTCAATCATATAGAAATCAAGACCTAATCCCAAGGTTTGGTTATCCTGTTTGCCTCCCAGTAGGTGGTGGCTCCCGGCTTTCTGTACAGCGCTACAGCAACCTGCCTGGGTTATTTTGGGTGGTTGTGCAAAATGTGTGTTGGTACTTGAGTCTCAAGTGGACCGCTGGCTCTGACAGGAAGGGAGGCTCACAGACATCCTTTAAGTGCCACTTTACAAAGCACATTGCATAGCACAGCGCAGCAGAGACATGGTGTTACCGCTGGCTCTCCAGCTGGAAACATCCAACACTTTGTACGTGTCACCTCACAGAACGCTTCCCATCTCTACGCTGCGCTATAGCTTCTGGTTTTTGCACTGTGATGAATTAAAACCCAGAAGCTGTTTTGCTCATAAACACCAACATCATCACAGTTTATCGGGACAAACACACGAGAGCAACCACTTTAAGGATCACCACATCTTTCAGTGGAACATGATCAGAGGGTGCATATAGGGTGAGACCAAGAGGAACCTGTTTTTCCTGTGGCTGAGTGTGCCGTGAGTGTGCTGTACAATGACTAAGATATTCATAGCCAAACAATCATTAGCAGTCTCCAGTCTGCGGCTGAAGAGTGGACAGATTTGTGACATCAAAAGAAGTCCCACACTGCGAACACCCATGCAGCAGCCGTCTCCATCGCACAGGCCTGAAATAATTAGCTTCCCGTTGTTGCGTGAGAAATGGAGGCAGTATCTGTTTAGCGCAGTTTTATGAACTCGCCAAAGTGGCCCGGCTAGTTATTAAGTGCAGTGTTGAGCGATTTTATTATGTTTATGTTCAGTTCCAGTTTGATCATTAGTGACTTGGCTCAAACTATAGAGGAGCATCATTAAAATGCGTGCGTAATGTGACCAGTCTCTACCCAACGTTAAACGCCACTCGCTGCAGATTGCAGGAAAGTCTGCGGCTTGGGTTTGAGGCTCCTAATGGGTTTGTCTAAGGCCCCGTAAAGTTCAGGCATTTTTGTGTGTTTACCTGATGCACGACATGGACACACGCTCTTTTCACCCAATCATACAACCCTGGAATCTGTAATTTGACGTGATGTTTGCTATGTTGCCTGTAATTGTGGTTGCATTATCTTTGAAGTGCATGTGAAGCACAGGGTCTGTTTGACTGTCATTAGTATTCACTCATTCCACTCCTTTTTTCCTGCCAGACCAAAAGTAATTGAGTTAAAGAGAAACAGAGGAAGCGATCAAAATGCCAGCGATGACAATCAGAATGCAGACTGTGCTGCTCATTTACCAGGTAATAATGACTTTACGAGCTGCTCATGCTGCCTGCAGATTCAAACGAGGAGATGGGAAACCAATCGCATTCATCTTCTTGATAGAATCATCTCCTGCGATGAGGCAGCGTTCAACCCCGGACCCTCTGAGTGAGAAGATTTAAAAACAAGGTTTCTTTATAAAAAAGGGTCTCAGAGCGGGTGGAAACCCACTGCACCTCTGTGTGAACACTGAAAGCACGATGACGCCACTGACGTTGGCTGTGTGCAGGAGGTTGGCATCGTTTCTTCTTGCAGTCTTTTGGTGGCTCATTCTGTTGCCTCTGACAGGCCCCACCTTTCACTGCCTTTGTCGACACTCGATTTTAACTTTTATCTCATCATTAACATTCAGAAAAGCTTAAAATGCTTGGTTTTAAAACCCACACACGCTGTGGGTCTCATGTCCTTCCTGTGTGCATGTTCAGTCTCTGCATGCTCGGCTGATCTGAAGGTGCTCCGGCTTCCTGTCACAGTCCAAAGAAATGCTTGTTGGCTTCATTGTTGTCTCCAAATTGCCCGTAAAAGTTAAGTGTGTGTGCATGAGTGATCGTCTGTCTGTCTGTGTGCGTCTGTGTGTGTTCAGCCTCTGGTGTATCGTGACCTGAGCGTGACCACACGCTGGCCTACAAGCTCGCTTCAGTAAAGCAGGTAAAACAAAATGGACCCATTGAACAAATACCTTCCAAATGACCCATGAATCACTCCAATTAACGTCTTTAGTGATCCAACTCTACGTTTGTAAGAACATTGTCTTCACACACTTACAGCTCAGTAGCATTTGTCCAGAAACTCCTTCCCTCTGGGATAATTACGTTCTATTTAATCTCTAATAACTGCAGTGATGATGATAATAAGAGTAAATACTGGTGGACTACAATGTGCACTGTGGAGCATAAACATTGGTTTCTTCAAGAGTTGTCAGTTCAATAGATGCGAGCTGAGCTGCTTCTCACTGGGGATGTTCCTCTAACAACGAGCCATCTGAGGCTGTGTGACTGAGCTGCACCCATTATTATTGTGCTTTAAGTCGAAGCGCAGAATTACTGTCAGCATTAAAAAAGGCAAACTAATAAGCTCAGCCGTCACATCCACCCAACAAAGCTCAGAGTGGGTTTGCTCTGCCGCACGGTAAACAAGGTGGCTGCTCCAGGCCTTTTACACCTGCTTCTAAAATCCTGAAAAGATTTTCTCCTGCTCATCAAAAGACTCAAGCGACCGAGCCAATAAAGACGGAGAGGAGACGCAGACGTGGGAGCGACGTGGAGGGGAGGAGACACTGAGACGCTCGGGAGTTGTTGATACAGAGGGAGTAAATTCTGGGGAGTAAAATGGGAGGTATAAACGACTCCGTGACAGAGCCGTGTGTCATGTTGGCAGCGGCTTAGACGGGGAGCAGCTTGCTGTGACACTGACGGGCCCAGCAGATGACAGTACATCACGGGGTGGCCGGCGCTGGAGCGGTGGGCAGCGATGATGACACGCTGTCTGATGACAGAAAAGGAGCGCTTGTTCCTGGCACTGGTCTAATTGCCTAATTGGGGATAATCTTGCACAGTGTCCGGGGCAGAGAGGTGTGGGGTCACTTCAAGCAATCCGCTTTAAAAGAATGAAGTGAGACAATAAAGGGCTGCCGAGCAGCAGACACGCAGGACGCCACATGTAAGTCGTTACATGCTGGCAATGCCATAGAAGACTATACTGCACCTGGAACTGAGTGAACCTGATAGCTGATCACTCCACCCTCCCTGTGTGTGAGCCAACACACACTCTGTCACTGAACTCCTGTGACTTCTGCAGCGCCGTCTGCAGGAAAGAATTCACTGCTGATGATAAAAAAGTGATGGATCGCCACTTCCTTTCCCACTGCATCCCTAACCAAATGAGCTCTAATTGACTTAGATGCAAAACATGCACTGAGGCTGTTTTCACTACTTTGATGTGTAATTAAACTACACATGGATGTGGGTGATTAAGATCGTCCTCACCCACAAGAGAGAGAGAAAGTATGCTGCCCTACCAGTTCTCACTGCTACCTCTGAACCACCACCACCACACAAAGGAGCGTCTCTTCCGTAAGCCCGTCGTCAAGCTCTGCAGTAAATCTGCCAGTCAAACCCGCCTGCTGAGAGCCAAGTCCTGTGTTTGGAGTATGTGGCGTGGTTGGCAGGTCGCCGACAGGCAGGCCCGGACCGAGTCGAGCTCCAGCGAGTGTCCTCTAAAAAAAAGAAAAAAGAGAGAGATCAATTCGGAATAACAAGGAATTAATCTTACACACACAGTCCGCACGGGGATTTGAGAGAGCGGAGCGCCGTCCTCGGCCTCCTGGAAGTTGAAAACATTGTCCAGACTTTCTCCTGCCTGTATTCCCTTTAAGCCCATGAGAGCTCCCTCCCCATTCACTCTGATGCACTCAGCAGATTCCATCCCATTTTCCCATCGATTTCCCCCAGCGAACGCCCTCCAATCTCACCTCACAAAGAGGAGCAAATTAAAGACTGGACACACCGTGTCAGAGTTCAGGCTGAGGCCTGGAAGAAAGAGGAGCACGACTGGAGACCTCGCTGCTACAGTTTTGTTCTCAGCACGAAGGAGTAAATTAGACAAAGTGCGGCAATTGAGATCTAAATGTGGGCAGATAATGAGAGTGGTTCCTATTATTAGTGGAAGGCACGCTGCCGAGCCTCTAGAAAAACACTCCAAAAATGAGATGAGGTCTTACAAACTTCACACATGGATTGCCTGTGTACAGTGTACAAAATGTAGCTTCAACAACAAACTATGTCATTTCTTTTATTATCTCTGGGTGAATTTCCTTTGAATCTGATTCGCTTCCATGTGGAAGGAGCGACTCCCACATTTCCTCCTGGATACCATGGAAATAAATCCTTCCATTCCTGCGTCTCCTGAGCTGAGCTTTAACATTATGACACTCTTGGTCAGAACAGCTGTGAAATAAGGCAGAGCTTATGAAGGAACATTTCACTGATGGTCTGAAGACCTCAGATGCCATTTCTCAACCGAATGCTTTCTGCCATAATAAAGCCCGAGTCACTTCGTGGATGTACGTTAAACCACGTCTGGTGTGTTGAGAGCGCTTTCTGTCTTATTTCACAACGCTGCCGGCTTGGCCGGCGCGTCCTTTACGTAAGCGTCCGGGATACGTTGCAGATCTGGAGGCTGAGCGCGGCCGCTCCATCTCGTGTGCATGGCGTGCAGAGCAACGCAGACAGCAGCTAATGGCGTCCGAACGCTGAGAGAAACTGTGCAGACCTCATCGGGAGAACTGTCTGTGTGTCAGCGATAATGTAGTGCATAACAAGGCTGAGACCACCTAATGTGATCATAAAACAGAAAACGGAAGAAAAGCCTTGAAAGAGATTTATGTGTGGACATGGGCATGCTACAGTACACACAATTACACTTGTGTAAGAGTTGATACGCTGCAGTAAAATTATATTACCATGCTGCATAAATAATTTACAGATTATCCTTAATTACCAAAAGTGTTACTCCATTAGGTTTTGTTTTGCTTGTTTTTAACAATGTTAGTGCGCTGCTTGATTACAGTAATTGGGAGGCCTAATTACAAAATAATTGCACTGTAATCCAGATCGCACCAAAAGCAGCATCTCTGGACCACAGATCCACCAGGCAGCAGGAATCCACC
>JAUESF010000052.1:4432406-4449814 GCA_032274765.1 Malacoctenus tetranemus
TGTGTGTGTGTGTGTGTGTGTGTGTGTGTGTGTGTGTGTGTGTGTGTGTGTGTGTGTGTGTGTGTGTGTGGTGGAGAGGAATTAAGCTGCAGTAGGAGGAGCAGATATGTTTTTCAGGCTGCCTGTTCCCACCAGCTGAAACTGAAGCCCTCCACTGAGGTGATCCTTGCCATCGTTTGAACGTGCCTGAATCTCACTATGTGTCGATTTGCATTGTTTTTATTTGGAGCTTGAACTTTGGACACTGAGAAAGTTTGAATGTCTGTGAAAAGTTTGTTTACAGCTTTATGCGTCTTCTTTCTCTGTTCAGTGACGTGTTACAGCGCCACTCACAGGACGGGCAGATGTGCTGCAGCGTTTTCAGTTGATTTTTGTTCACAAAACGTTTCCTAATTCATACTGTTTTCAACTGAACCTTCACTAAGTCGAGTATGTTCCTGGACTTGTGTGGACGTGTTCAAATTTAGCTCGAAGTGACCACCAGAGACACAACTGCCCTTGCGATATAAGCAGAAACACGCAGCCCTCCCTGCTGTGAGAGCGGTGTGCGTGCAGTTCGACGTGTCGGTTTGGCACCGTGGAGCCAGTGAAGACTATCTCTGTCGCTCTCCCACCGCTTATCTGTGAGAAGCTCCTGTGTGAGTCAGGGCAGGGCAGGCGTGGGAGGCGAGACACCACGGTGTCATCGGCTCCACGCCGGAAAGAACAAAAAAAGAAAAAACAGGTGTCTAAATAAAGCATGAAGTGTAGCGTTGGCATACAAAGCGATAAGCACTTTCATTCCACTCACACTGTCACGCTGCTACGTGAACAGCACCAGCTTCAGAGCAGGCTGCAGCACTCTGTCTGGAAGAGTTGTCTCCCCCTCACAGTTGTGAGTCTGTTAAAGTGACTTTTTAGACGCTGGAATAAATGTTTTTGGAACGGAGGAGGAATTGCTGCAAGCCTTTTGTCTGCTGAACAATTTCAAAAGTATTTCCAATGTCGTTTTTAAGGAGTATAAAAGAAATTAAATGAGGTTTTACTTTTCAAAGTCACACGAGCGCTTTTAGAAAGTCAGGGACATGCAGATCTATGCACAAGAAAGAAACACTCTCCTTTTTCACTCACACTCACACACACACACACACACACACACACACACACACACACACACACACACACACACACACGGACCATCACCCACACACATGATTTGCAAGTACTGCACATATCACCCTAATGGAACACAATAGTTGCCTTCCCTCGCCAGGCTTGCTCCGACTGCTGCAGTCAAGTGGTCGAAACAGTAGGAAGGAGACATGAGCTTGTGTATATGTATGAGCGCGGGAGCTGCAACGCTGGCAGAGACTGAGCCACAGCGCTGTGCAACACTGACCAGGGAGGGAGAGTGGAGGCAGCGTGAGGGGGCAGTTTGGGGAGCAGGCACTGGAGCCAAGCTGAATGTTTTAGCCCTGTTGTATCAACGTGCACCCCAACACTGCTAGCTCACCTGCACTTCTCCTGCAGGTGGATGCTTCCATGAACACTATTCTCAGAGGTTGGTCTTCTCAATGAAACATGTTTAAGGGCTCGAGTATTTCCAGAAAACCTTCAGTAAAGTATCAGTAAATACTTCCTGTTAAATACGTTGAAGAACAGGACGTTTCTAACACACCGGACACAAACTGACGACTCGCTGAGCCGGAGTGTTGAAGCACTTTCTGTTTTGCAGGTCAACAGGAAACAGGAAAGACACCCACTACACCTAGGTGCACACACACACCTGTTCAAACACGGGCTGTGTCACCATGGTGTGTGGACACAGCGTGAATGAAGGGTCATTCATTTCCCAGACAGGGACGACGGGCGGCTGAACTGTGGGAGAGCTGGAAGCTCGTCCTCCGTTTCTGCTTTTGTCTCCAGCATGTTGGAGACGTTTGGCTGGCTCCTTATTTTCACCTCTGTTTGCAAGGAAAGAATGCTCCTACATGAACGCACAGCAACAATGCTTAGTAAAGTGCTGCTTTTAACAAGCCTCACAATAGAGGCAGTGAATACACTAATTCACCATAAATATTCAAGGCCAGATTAGAGGCTGTTTGCTACCAGCGTGAGAACATAATGCATTTCCTAAAGTTTCAGTATAAATCCATAAAGAATGGCTGATTTAGATTTAAAGTCTCTACCGATGCTTCACTTTCTCACTCAGGATCTATAGAGTATAAAGGCATTTATACTCAACACATCCTGGATGCTGTTTACACGCAGAACAACTGAGGTGAGAACCAGTGACTTGGGAGTTTCAGTAGATTAAAGTCACGCTACAGATAAGCAGGTTTTTTCTCAGGACTTTCAAAGGAAATGAGAAAACTGTGAGGACAATGTGTGAGAGCAGGGGGAGGAAATATTCCTCCTAATAAAAGAGAAGCACAAGCAGCAGAATTACAAACTGCATCACAAAAGTGGAAAAAACACCTCAGTGCCAAATAAACAGAGAGGACATTTTTACATATTACCTGTCAGCAACCCGGCATTTTTGGCGGCGGTTGGAATGCAATTGGATAATCCAGCAACTAATTACAAACAGGAACATTGGCTGGAGGTTGGCCACCCTTGATTGAGTCATTCATAATGCTTTTGCGCTTGCTGCCACGATCATCACACTCTCAGTTATTAATCCATCCACACCGCTCCTGTCCATTCATCACCGTGATTGGGTGACGGTGGATAAAGTTTTCCCTGGAATCAGCACTGCACATGCAAGTCCCTGATGGATCTGCTGCGAAGGAGGTGACGACGGACACCAGCCGCCGAGCTGCCAGCCAACCAGCACAAAGCAGGGAGGAGGTCCCTCCAGCAATGTTGGTGTGCATCTGTAGAAGTGTAATCAAATAAGCACAAATATCTCCACTGATGAAATGCTGGTGCATGATGACGTCTGTCTTCCTCATTGAGATGGATCTGACAAGTCAAAGGAGAGCACTGAAACGGAGCCCAGCTAGGAGTAAAACACAACTGTGGTTTGTCGCTGGATCTGCACAGAAACTGTAAAATCCTTTTACATGTGTAGTTAAGTGTTGGCATTTTCCGTTTTAGTATTTCCAAAGGTCTCCCTCACTTATGCATGCAGGGGAATGCAAAGTGAAGTCCCCCCGAAATGACTTTCGGCTCGTCCCGGTGCAGTCACAGCTTCAATTTCCCATCTCCTGCCTCCTGCGGCCAAGCTGTTTAAACCTTAACAACCACCCAAATGTCAACCACTCCCATAACTGGCAATTCTGCTGTTCCTTTGTCCCCGTCAGATCACACAGGCAGCGGAGGCCCGGGACATTAAACAAAGGTTAACTATGAAACTCTGGTGTGACAGAGTCCAGGGCCAGAGCGCGCCCCCGGGAGCCTCGTCCCTCTGATGGACTCTTTAGACCTCCAGGAGTGAAGGGCACCTGCTGCTGAGCTCCAGCATCCGGCTGTGTTTGTACTCGTCTCTCCCGTGTTCCTCCCACCGTGTGACTCCTCAAGATGCGCTAGTGACAGCAGTCACACTGTATCCCTCCTCCTGTTTACGAGGGGATTGTGTGCGATATGCCTGTAATTGTTTGGGGCTTTGGGATGTTTTCCTCTCCTGGGTGGTTTAGTCTTACTGTATTACCTCTAATGATTTTAACTCAGCCATCAGCATATGGCTGGGTGTTGCAATTACGATCACAGTTGCCACGCCAACAGACAGGTATTTAAAGGCAACCTTTGCAGACGTGCTGCGTGAGAAAAGAACGAGAAGCCGACAGTTGATTGTGACTGATCGCAGTGCGACCAAGACACGGAACGCAAATAGAGTAGTAAACGAAAACCAGCGTGTGGGCAAAGAAGCGTTTCAGCTGCTCGGACCGCTCTCAACCTGAACACACTGACTCCAGATCTGTATCAGCGCCTCTCCCTCCAAAGAAAACAACTGTGCGGAGGAAGTAAAAGAGTTCAATTTATGACCGCTTAACAATTCAACTCTGGATTGTTAAGTCTGAAAGCATTTCTCAGGGTTCATCTCGTACAAGTTATGTTGCCTTGTGACTTCAAGCAAATGTAGTAAAAGAAAAAAAAGCCAGTAACATGACTCTTGGAAAAACAAGCTGCTAATAAATGTGTCAGGTCCAGTGAGCTGGTTTATGTCCTGGTACTTTCCCAAGCAAACGTGTCTCTCAAGCCTCATGGCAGGACAGGTGATGACCCTCCTGAAGAGTGATCCTGGGGACCGGTCTGCTGAAGATTTTGGTCATGCTGTTGAAAAAAAACCTGGATACTTTGAGCAGAGACCCTACATTGGGAAAGTAAATCCACCTGTAGCTCTCAAGGCTCAGAGCATCACCAGAGTAACATCACTCACTGCCTTATCCCAGTTGCTATTCAATCAGAGTCTTGGAGTTAGATTACAAACACGAGCTGGTTGAATGTGATACTCCAGTCGGTCCATTACTCCCTCCTCTCCCAGTCATTAACGGCAGTTAGTCATACATGTTTACGGCCATCGTGTTTAAGAGCTCAGTGAGGACATGCCTTCCTCTGGCAAATAAAAGCCCTGAAGGAAGTCCAGACATGCTTTGACCTCCTCCGAGTTTTATGCTGTAATAAAACATGTTTACATGCTTTTTGCTTGTTTGGACCCCAAGGGCACGAGGCTAAAAAGGTTATCATGAAGCTGCCATCTGCCCCAACCTTCAAAGGATCCCCTCTCTCTCTGAATTATTGCTTTGCTCGATTTATTACAGTTTCGCTGTCTTTGATTTCGAACCGTCCTCTCTCACGCAGCTAATTGTTCCAGGAGAGGCTCAGAATGTGACTGAAGAGGAGGATGGGAAGAAGGAATTTGTAAGGAAGTGGTGGCTTTCTTATGCTCCTCCTCGCGCTGCTTTGAAGGATTGAGCAGAGAGATCAATACCTGCACTGGGAATCAAGCAGAGACCTTGACCTGTTTTCTGCCCTTTAAAGAGAAACTGAAAGCTTTGGTTGTGTTAACAGAAACCACACATTTAGGTGTCTATAAAAACACCAGCACTCGCTCCTCTTGGCTGTGGAGTAGACGTGACCCGCCACCATTCACATTTATCTGCTTTCAGTTTTATGCTTTCACTCCCACCTGCTTCTTTATGACTCACAACTTCAAGCCCAATATTCATCTCCTCTCGCCTCTTAATTCTTTTTACATTGCTCCTGTTGCTTTTGTAGTTTGTTACACATCACTGTCATCAACACACGGTTGACTCATTGATTTATTTGCGCTCCTGTTGGAATAGTGGCCCTCTGAAGGAGGCACTGAGGCTCCTTTGCATGGCTGGGCCCATCTGTAGTGTGGCATGAGGATAGTTTCACGGTGCATTAAGTCAACGCTATGTTGCCAGCAAACCGGGCCAGGAATCACCTTCTAATTGGACTTTAGTCTGACAATAACACAACAAGATAACATGAGGCACCTCTTAAGCAAAAGCTCTTTCAGGTTAGTGGAACCTCCCTTCTGATTAATGTGAACTGTGTTTTGGTCTTTCAGTCATTTTAGTCCCATTTATCCTGCTGCAGTGTCCAGCACTGAATCAGGGGCTGTGAGGACTGACAGCCAGCTTAGGCGGTCTTAAAGGTCAGAGTCAGGTCAAAGGGTGAGCGGGTTTAGCTATTGAGGGTCCCGGGGAACAAGGGCACACTGCAGGTCACAGTCAACAACTCACGCCTAAGTGGACCACTGCAGGGGAGGTCAACTGCAGTCCAACCTGCTGAACCACCCATGACCTGACCACAAAGCTGAATCATTAACCTTCACCGGGTGCCGGACGCTCAGCGACGCAGCTCTCAGACGCAGTTGGGATCCTCGAGGAACCACTTGTGGTGGTTTTCTGTACTTGTGACAGGCAGCCGTGCATGGATGGCTTTAATGGAAATGCAATCATGACTTAACTTGTCATGTATTAGCAGGGATCTCTAAGCTGTAAGCATGAATGCTTTCCAAGATGCATCGGTGTAACATGCATTAATTAACTGTGTTATCAGAAGGCAGACTCTTGAACACGCTTCAACTGGAAAACCCTTGAGGCTGTCCATTTCTACAATGCACCTGACATCCTGATTATAGACAGCTGAGCAGATACTGGCAAGCAGGGTAATTTCCTTTTGTCTATTACATTGATGTGTGCACGATGTGCTGATCAGCAAGACGACGCCGGAGAATCACCGGCTGACCTGCGTTCCAGTCGTCACTCACTGTCAGAAGACAGAGCGCTGCAGGGAGCGTTCGCCTCTTCTGCCTCTCTGAGAGAATAAGTCGGGATGATCCGAAAATTTGAAAAGGATGCCTCCAGGGTGCCTCTGATTGGATGTTTTCCAGGCGTGTCCAACTGACAGGAGACACTTACACAGGCCGGAAACACACTGGAGCTATTTCATATCTCATACAGTCTGAGAATGCCTTGGGAAAATATCCACCGCTAAGTTGCTCTTAGTGTCATCCATGAAGTGAGGCTGGAAAATGGATGGACGGATGGTTGGATGTCTGGAACAATCTGCACTTTTTCCTCACCTCTATAATCACTTTCTGATGTGAAGGCTGGGTAGCTGCCATGCAGGCCAGACGCTGCACCAGTGGCCTTCACACTGAACTCCGTACAGCTGTTTATGTGAGGAGAGCTTCTTCTTTTAACGACTCTGTTGGACTGCGTACGTTGTGTGTGTGAACTCACAAAAAGCCTTCACAGTGGAATCATGGGCGCCTGCTCCTGGGAGCTGAACCTCACAACAACAAAGCAATAGAAATGTCAGGTTACGTTTATTTTTCTCTCACTTCTTAGTTGAATAAGACAGGATTTAAATGGTGACTCTCTTTAAGATTCACACACGAGTGTGTCAGTAAAACACACATCTCAGCTGCAGCTTTGTGTTGAGTGGAAGAAACAAACAGCAGGATGTTTCTTAGCTCTAAGCTCAACTTCACACCAACATGAAAATGGTGAAATTAACAGTGAGTTTATTCACACTGTCCGTCTATAAATGGTCTTTTCCTGCTCTGATTCAGTGTTTATGACTATTTCCATCTCGAATCAGAGAGAAAAAGGTTTTTCATTAATAAACCCAAAAACGGCCTCAGAATGAAGCCGGAGTCAGATCTAAATAAAGCGACGGTTCAAACTGAAAAACGACTCTGTGATTAAACGGATCACCTGGTAATTGGTGGTTATGCGGGGTCATGTTTTCTCCCCCCCCACCCTCTCTGCACCCTCTCCATCCTGCCTCTTCCCGGGTCCCCATCCTTCTTTCCCAGCGAACACCCTGTGTCTTCTGGAGGTGATGAATGCTTCCTCTGCTGCACACTGTCTGGGCTTGGACACTCTTAAATTACCCCGAGCAGCAGAGAGGAGAAGAAAGAGGACCTTAAAAATAGCATTTGGACTGGGCCTTTTTTTTTAGGCTAATGGTTGCCCCTCAGTGACCCTCCTCCAGCCCCCTTGTCACTCTTTCCTCACTCCTTTATTCCCTTCCTCCCACCTTCCTTCCTCTCTTTATACACAGGGAGAGGAGGCTGGTTATTGATGGTAATCCCGTGGACCTCTGGAGCCTCCATACACACTCACACCACTCGCCCCACAGGCACCATCTCTCTTCCTCTCCTCCGGCTCACACATGAATAATGTTGTCCTGAAGCCAGAATGAGGTCAGGGAAGTAATGCTGAGACATATTGTGCAGTTAAGGCTGTCTGCAAATGGCCCATCAATAATCAAAGGCCACGCATTACCTGATGCAACATTGTGTTTGTGAATGTTTTTTCCTTTTCTTTATGTGCTGCTATTGATTGTCTAATAAGCCCCGTGGCTTTTATTGCACTAATGAATTGTTTTAGGAATGATACCAAGCTGGGGAACACGGCCGGCTGGCATCGATGACGCCCTAAGTGCTGTTCAGGCCTTTTACAGCAGCTTTTTACAGGAAGATTAGAAATGCTTTGGTGTCGGCAGCATTTTGTTATTGGAGCGTTCAGTGAGGATAACAATGCATGGGCCGCCACGGGTGTTTGCTGCATGGAGGGCCGTGCCAACCAGACGAGGGACCCCCGTCCACCACTTGACAAATTGAATGTTATTGCTGCCGTTGAAGTGATGAGGAGCCCACAGCTCCTCCGGGTCTGTTTGACCTCCACTGTTGGCACGTCGGCAACACAACTTGTCATCAAAGTTTGTTTCAGCCCAAAGAGTCGCAGTTAACCTCTGACCTCTCACCCCTGCTGCCCCTCCGCAAAGTGGGTGCCCCCGACACTGGAGACTGACAGCTTTCTGAAAGGGTATTTAGACTAGGGGGTATTTGAGGTGGAAAGAGGAGGGGAGGGGAGGGAGCTGCATTATCTGCTGGTGGACCAGTGGGTTTGACTGGCTTTGCTATTCTAACTGGGCCCCAAAGCTCAAGCCTTCCGTCTCACTTACAGCTCAGTAGCTCCAGCGTTCAGCGAGTGGCAAAATTCACTGAGAAGACCAGAGAGAGACCGTTTATCATCCCTCATCACGCTCCCAACCTGCTTCACCTGTTATTATTCATAGACCCTGCTGTGTTTGTTCTCTTTGTTCACCCTCTGTTATTGTGCTTCTCATGTTGGGACACAACAACAACACAGTTCCTATCCTCTGTTTTTAACCATGACGGTAACCTTGGTTAAAACTCTAAAAAGTAATCCCTGGAATTCAATTTAAGCCAAACCCCTACTAATGAACTTACACTTCAGCTCCATGTTGATTCAATTTCAGCTTGGTGAAGGGGTGAGGGAAAGTTTAGCGCGTCCTTTGAGGTCCCCCAGATAACCCTGACCGCAAGCATGCAACCGATTAAAAGTTTTAAATGCTGCCGAGTTTCCAGACGGTGGAGAAATCAAAGCGTGCGTTTGAGACATCAATAAGTGTAGCATGCCAATAAGAGCTGAGGAGGCCAGGCTGGAGAGAGGCGGCGGGCCGGGCCTGTTAAAAAGAGCTGACTTCTATTCAAATCGCCTCCAATGCAGCTCGACTCCACTGAGCAAGCTGCACAAAATCAATAGCATTCATTGGAAGGCATTTCTTGGTGGATATATCAACGTGTATTGAGGAGTGTGTGTGTGTGTGTGTGTGTGTGTGTGTGTGTGTGTGTGTGTGTGTGTGTGTGTGTCCATGTTTTGTTTTATTGTTCCATTCTTCGGTGCAGCACCAGGCATGCAGATACTCCCCATCTGTACCTCTCTCAGAGGATTTGTGAGATATATTCATATGTCTTTTTATCAAATTGAAAAAATCTCGGCGTCCATGTGATCTACTTTAAAGACTTAGCCCGAGGTCCCAAGACATAAATCTTCAGGAGACCTTGTGATGAAACGTGATTGAAGAATCTGTTCGATGCAGCTGCAGCGTAATTTTCAAACCCACTTTGTGACCTTTGGACAAAAGCATTTTATTGAGCACATGGTTCCGATCAAGAGACGGTATGGAAAATCAGACTCTCACTTTAAATGACAGGTAAGAGTGCAGATCACAGAGCATGAGGGCTGCTTTCACCAACACCAAGGTTATTTGCCTTTTGAATTGAAGTCTGGCTTCATCCGACTGAAGAAACACTCTTTTTTTTGTCTAATTGCCAGAGAGAACGTCGCAGTCAGCAATACAGTTGCAACACGTAACTATAGTCAGAAAAATGCACAGTGCAGTAAAAACCTGAAACCATGCGGACGTAATTCTCTAAACAGAATCCAGATTATGAAACGAGACCATCACAGTGTGAGTCAAGAGCAGCCCAGGACTTTGGGAGCATGTTTGGCAGCAGCCTGCTGTTGGTTTAGAATGATTCAATCTAGATAACAATAATGGATCATTACTCACAATGGAACTGCTCTGGAACGCCACATTTCCAACCAGAGGTCACAGATGCAGATGGGACGCAGACAGTGCAGTCGCTGCAGCACTGAGCTCTCAAATTAACCCTCATTCACTGTAAAACACTGATTATTTTAGAGTTATTGGTCACGTGTGGCTCACTGAGCTGCAGTATCACGGTCTTCCTCAAATATTACAAAGGTTCATTTTTTGTGGTTGTCTCAACGTACAATTTTCTTCATCAGCAAAATGTGCAAAGGAGTGATTAGGACGAAAACACTAATGTATATTTGAGAGTGTGTTGCTGCTGTGAGAGTTTGGTCTCCTTCTGGGAACCCTGCAGGCCGAGCACCACAGCAGCTCCATATAATGAGGCACCGACACAGCTCACCTGTCCCACCGCCGCCAGCGAGAGGTCACCGACAGGTGAACGCTGCCTCTGACAAACAAACACAAATAATTGCACTCACGAGCAAACACACACAAAGCCACACACCCACATATGCAAACCTTTTCCCGTAACGAAAGCACAATTTTGCACAGCTCAGTGTGCCCAGACACACTGGGTGCTGCTGCTTGTGCCGCCCCCACCTTCTGTCCCCATCAGCTCCTTTGGTTTGTCCTCACTCTTCTCTTCACTTTCATGAAGAGCACAAAAGTTTCACTAAATCCGATTACTCTAGCAGCAGAGGCAGCAGAGTACTCCACGTGCATATACATATATATATCTTTAGAAGTATATAGAAGTTATTCAATGATGATAAATTAAATGGCATCATAAAAAGGTGCACTGAGAAGGACGCTTCTCCCTTTCTGTCCTCTGTGAATTCCAAATCCTTTCTGACAACAGGCGTCTGAAGGCTGACAGTCTCGCACCTTTTCTCCCCCTTTGGAAGCACATCCTGCCATTGATGCACCTCTCGCTCTCTAAAAGGTGGTAAGCTGTCTGAGGCTGGGCACACATCACGGATTTAGGCAACGCACCTTTTGCATTCTTTGAGGAATTAGTGGCGCTCACTCAGGACACTTAGACAAGTTCCAGAGCAACTCCTGTAATCAATTTGATGAATATTATGGGTTTTACTCTCTCACTGAAGAAACAGGAATTAAAGACACTTTTGGCTGCTATCTTGAACGTCCAATGTACTTAAGATGAACCAATCTTTTTAAATTCTGAGGTTAATTTTTGAAGTAAGTTCTTGATATTGCATTTCGAGCGTATATTTCAGAAATAATCACTGAGAGGGGATGAGCAGTCTGAACTCAAGGGCTTATACTTTCCTGAAAAACATCTTTACACTGACTTTTATTTGCTAAAACCCTGATAAATGCCAACCTATAACAGTTAGAAGTCTGCTGCGCAGCCCTCCATCATACAGACTTTGAGGGCTGTGCTTGGTCTAAAGGCGAGGTGGAACCGTCCCCGTGGACCACCATGCTAAACTACCACGGTGCGAGTCCATTTAGAGCTGCCCCCCCACCAGAGAGCTATTGGGTTTTAGCAGCCATAATGGTGTTTCACTGCACAAACCTCTTAATCCAACCGCGGCCTTCCTCAACTCGCACAGCTCTCTGCTACTTACACCCCGAACCCTCCAGCAAGGGGAAAAAGGCGACGTGACAGGGACAGTGTCTCCGAGTCAATTACAGGTCTGAGGAAGTCCCTGAAGAGCCGGCAGCCGTGTTTGTGACAAAATGGCCCGCGCTCCGTCCTTCATAAAGACGCAATTTGCAGGAGCAGTGAGAGGCTTCTGTGGGAGGAGTGCAGAGTGCATCTCTTTGGAGGAGAGCGTCACGGACTCCCGGCAGAAGTTGCTGTTAGCCCAAATGAATAAATGATGAAATGGGGCCACCACACTGTGGCCTAATGTAAAGGCTGAGAGCAGGATAGTGAATCCGCACTGTGTGAAGTGTCACAGGTTTAAAGCACACCGGATCCCTCCTGAAGCTTCAGAGTGTTGACGCCTCAGCTCCAGCTCCTGCAGCGGTTCAGCATCGACTTACATTCATGCTGGATCCATCAGCTGTTTGTGCCACTTTTTGAGCTATTCAGAAATCATCTGGGGTCATAATGGAGCTGAAACACTCCAGTGGGACCTTTGGATGCCAGCAGTGTGAAGCTGCTTTCAGGTGAGTGAACGTCGTGTTCCCTCCAGCCTGACGGACACTGTTCCTACAGAACACTTGTTGGACTCGATCAACATTCAATCATCTGGCTTTACATCATTTAAAGATTCCAACTGTCAACATAATAACCACCATGGTTTGATAAGTGATAACAATCATGTCAATAACATGAAAGCTACAAAACCCATTTGAGATAAAATGGTGTAAATTGATTTGAATACTGGTCTTTAATGAGATGATCCAGTGCTGCATTAACGCCTGTTTTTCTGCTGTCTAATGTTTTCCCAAAACAACAAAATGTTCACCTTCACATCTGTTTATAAACCTTGTTGTTTGATGACTTATTTAATGAATTTGTTATTCACAAATTGGTTCTGACCAAATCTTGTCGTTCTCAGTGAGAACCCCAAAGACTGACTGGTTTTCACTGGGTCTGACTGAAGCAGCAGCAGGAACACCGCTGTTGTGATTTTCATGGATGCCAAAACGATGACGACAGTAAGAGGTGTGTCGGAGCTGACGTTTGCCCTCCCATATCATTTTTGTATCTTCACTATTTCTGGGGAATCATTGAGTGAACATCCATCTGAATGTATTCACTTTTCCTGCCGCTACAGTGTAGCTCGCTAAGCTAAAACGTATTCATCAGCGAGGTAAGACGTCAATTTCTTGGAGAGCAGCGTGGCAGTTTATTGGATTACCTGATTAAGTGGGGGATGAATGATCGGGGGCAGAAGGCAATGCTCTCCACCTTTGAAAGATGACTCTCCAACCACCATGAATCACCTGTCTTGCATGGATAATGTGCATCTTGCAGCAAATGCTTTTTTTCCCCCTCTCAAATTTGCCAGGCTCCAGTACAAATGAGTCCAATTCATGAGCATTTAAACGCGCACAGTGACAACAGTGGAAATCAGAAAATAGCATGCAACACTGGAGAGAGCAGTCCAACAGAGTATCACAGCAGTGGAGCCAAAGCACTGACTGGCTGTTTTTAAACAGGACTGTAAGGTTGGACCTGATTGTTGGTTCACTATATTTTTCACAATGACCTAAGAAAGAAGCATCCAATGACTATGCTGCGTTGACTTAACGCTGCTGCAGCCGCCAAGCACAGTGTTTGTTTTCACAGGTCTGTAGAAGCATAAACACGGAGGGTTCAGGGTGGGGGTGGCCAGTCTCATGCCAAGTCTGTGGAGCTTTGCAACCAGCAGCAGCAGCAGCTCTGTGTTGTTCTGCACCCAGACAACATACTCCTGCTCATCCAGGAAGGATTCACCCCATTTCATGTCAACCAGGCCCTTCAAGCCTGGAAACTCACTGGAAGAGAAAAAATCTACGGAAATCACAATGACTGGAGGCTGACAGACAACCCCACCACCCCCCCAACCCCCCCACCCCACCACCCCCACCCCCCCGACAAGGAAGAGAGCAGAAACGCAGCTCCTGTTGCAAAAACAAACCATCCCAGCCAGGCTTTGAAACCTGCCTTGGCACGTTGCATCTTTGACAACATTTTGATCTGCGGCCTCACTTAGAATCACACCAATGTATTGTTGCCCCTGAATCACTGCTATTAACGGAGTGTGATTAAAACCAGCAGGGCCTCCTCACGTCGCTCAGCTGCCGTCAGGCCGCAGTGTTTACAGCATTCCTTCACTCTGCTCGTTCAGCAAGGTGATACCTGAGCCGGATACAGGTGTTGTGTGTTCCCTCTTTTTGGTCAGACTTGACTAACCAGGACAGAGGCCCCACCACCGGGTAATTCATCCACCCCCCACCCCCCCGCTGCCTGTGTCTCACACTTCAGCCCTAAATGCTGGGCTTTCTGGCTTAATCAATCACCTGTGTAAAGAGCAATGGCTGTGTGTAAAGGGAGGAGTGTGAGGCACAGACATGGGGGAGGGAGAGAGGGAGAGAGAGAGAGGGAGAGAGAGAGGGTGGGAGGTGGGAGGTGGGTGTCAGGGACAGGTGGCCAGGGTCAGTCTCTCTCTCACCTTGGCAGCTCCCCTCGAAATGCTCTTGACAGGCTTACATGCATCCACCCACCTGCACAAGTGGGGCCTGAGGCGCACACATACAGAGTAGGTGTTTCTCCCACACACTGCGAGCTCGCACGCACATCGACGAGCGCACGCTGACAAACACAAGAAAGCAGGCTGAGCGGCTCCAGGCTGCTGACGCTCCCCGGGGGAAACGCTCAAACTATGCTAATGCATGCCAGTTCATCAATTTGGTCCTGGACACAACGAGCTGGCTGGGCTGCCTCGCCATGCATATTTCTCAAGGTTAAAAAGTTATCAGGGCTAAGATGGCCACTTCTGTGAGAATGAATCTCCATATCATGAAAGGAAAATCAATAGCTGTAGCCAATAATGCGGCAGATGGAGTTAAATGCATCAGATGCACCCAATTCTTTCTAATGCAATGCCTGTTTTCTTACTGGGAGGTGTCAGTCAAAGCAGGCCGGGCTCAGAGAACCAACAGCGCCATCTGGTCATCTTCATGGAGGACGACCAAACAGGAGCAACTCAGAAAAACGCCGAAACTGAGTGAAAAGAGCTGTTTGTTGTGACAGAACGATGCTTTGGACTCCAGCTGAATAACTGAGAGATGTGACGCAGCAGCGACCGGGCGCCGCAGACAGACGGGCAATTAGGGCGAGAAATGTATGGGCAGAGTTCATGGAGTTGGACAAGGAAAGGAAAACAGAGGTGAGATGGGAAATGCTGGATTTGAGGCAGAAGCAGGGAGAGAAAAGAAGATGAAATTATGCCAGAGTCACTTCACCAATTATGCTGGATCCTTTCTCTGCCTGTTTGCTCACTTTTAGAACAGACTCACCCTCGTCAGGAAGTATTTTGGCCTCATACTTTCTCTGAAACGCCACCGCAAGTTGTAAATAAGGACTGCGGGAGGTGGAAGTGAAGAGAAGACGTCGTGGTATCTGCTCGCTCACACACAGAGACGCTTTTTACACAGCTGAGAACACAAACGCACAAGAGCAGGAATTGGGCTGTGGGGAGAAGCTCCCTGCTGAGTCTCTGTTGCTCCGCAGCTCCAGTTCTCTAATCCATCCTGCCATGTATCTTCAGCCCACGTGTGTGCATGAATTATTTAGCATCACCTCCTCAACCAATCCCAATAACATGATGCAAGAGTCCGAGTCAGCATCACTCGGAAAATGGTTTCCAGTGATTGGCAGACGTTCTGTGTGAATGTGTGGCTTTGCCTCCTGACATGAGATGCTGCATTAGACGCTGTAATCACTATGAGGCACGGCACACACATGGTAGGAAGCTTCAGCTCACAGCCTGAGAACAGGCCCTCATTTGGATGTTACTCAAAACTAATGAGCAGCCAAGCAGATGCATCATTTACTGTGTGTTAGAGCAATAAAAACATGTCAGCAGCACAGGACTTTCCTCTCAACTCTCTGATAACAAAGTAACCGAAGAGTGATACATGTACTGAATACTGTAATACTCAAGTATGGAGTGAGTACTCAGTAATCAGCCCTGTGTTTTCACATATAGCAACATTTGGTGGAGTCACTGCAAACATGGGACACTTCTTCCCTTTCAGGTGTTTTTCCACTGAGGTTCACACACCAGCAGCATCCAGTCTCAGCACGTGTTGTCATGCACAGATCTGCTCCCAACAACGCTTTCAGCAGACTCACACCTGACCGGCTGATCGTCACCTGAAGCACAGATTAAAACACCCCGTTCTTTGGGCCGTCCTGACTGAGTTTTCAGTTAGCTGTCAAAGTCGATCCTGCTCGATCTGAAGGAGACGACAAATTGACATCTTCCCAAGTCGTTAGCAGCTGCACCGGCATGTGTTCAGGCATCACGCTAACTGAACCTGACGTAAGAATATAAGAGAGATTATTTCTTCCTTCTATACGTTGAAATCCCGTCAATATTCCACTTCACAAGACCTCACGATGTGAACACACTCGACTGGTGGAAGGTTTTGTTTTCCTTTAATGTTCCTGCTGCATTTATAAACCTGCTCAGTCCAAATGATCCTTCTTACAATGATGGTCGAACAAAAACACACACAAAGTGAAGTGTTTCACACTGGAGCTGATTTCATTAAATATTCAGTCTGATCCATCTAAATATACACGCGATAATTAGAGACTATAAACTGCTTTTTGGTGTGAATATATGCACAGGTGGTGTGTGTGTGAGTGTGTTTGCACTATAACAAGTTTACCTGCCTTGGAAGTACTTTCAGGCTTCACAAATAGATATTAACAGAAACATCTGCACTGTTAAAGTTGATGCTGCATTAGCGCGTCCTCATGACAGAGTGTGGACCAGAAAAAGCCCCTGAAGGCTCCACAGCCTCCCAACTCGTGGCCTGACAGTCGGTCCATCGATGGACTGGCGGCCTGTCCAGTGTGAGTGTGACGTCACCTCGACACGGATGACTCAAGCCAAAATGTTTACAGTGAGTCGCAGCAGCTCTTCCACTTTCATATGTTTGTGCTTCAACACGAAATCAATGAGGAAGCAAAGTGTGTAACTGACAAAGGGAAGAGGGCGGCTCCCCTCTAATTCCTAATGAGATTAAAAGGTGCGTTCATTCCCTCCAAATGATATAGGACTGTATTCAATTATGGAGCCTTTCAAAGCTGTACAGTCTGTTCCACCTTGTTTACTTGCAGGGCAAATGTTGCCCCGACATCACTTAGACACACTAATTACAGAGTACACCAGCAATCATGCTTTTTGTTAATCTCTCTCTCTCTGGGTTTCTGGCGCTCCACAGCTGGTGGAGCCGTCAAGATTCCTCTGCATCACGCTGCTGGTGTAGTGTGCCACATCTCCTGGTGTGTGTTTAAACTGGCCCCCTGCCCGGCGTTTTTGGACCCGACTCAGTGTTTGCTTAAAAAGGAGAATGACAGTTTTTTAACCGAGCTTAAGGCTGCCCCCCAACCCCCCCTCCCACCCCTCCCCCAACCCCCCCACATGCAAGGATGCAGTCAGGGAATCGAATGGTTGGATGGTCTCAGATTACCTGTTAAAAGTCTGTTTGACCTCAGAGGCTTCAGCTCAGGTTCAAACTGTGACTGTTGTGATGGCGTCGGGATGTGTGACGGCAGAGAGGAGCTGACAAAGCAGACTTCACCTGATGGTCTGACGGAAGGTGTTTAATGACACAACAGGTTAGTTTCATGTGTTTATGGCGTCTTCTTCCCTTTTTCAATGAATAAAACAAAGAAAATAATTTTTCATGTTATATTTTCTTTGTTTTTGCAAATTCCTAGATGTACTGTAATGCTGGCATAATGATGGAGGATTCAAGCTTAGATATTTAATTAGCATACATCTTAATATGTTCTAAAATGACAAAAATGACAGTGAGCAGCCTGCATTTTCAAACACGTGTTGAAATGTGTCATCTGAACGTGTTATTTTACAGGAAGG
>JAUESF010000052.1:4531395-4545331 GCA_032274765.1 Malacoctenus tetranemus
CACACACACACACACACACACACACACACACACACACACACACACACACACACACACACACACACACACACATCTGTGGATAACAAATCAAACTCTTTGGTCCCTGGCAAAAGCCAAATTGTCACTACACACTGAGCCAAATGAGAGGCTGTCTTTTGTGAGTGCACACATCTGAAAAATGTCAAGAGCAGACTCAGTCACCCGTGTTCAAAGCCCACAGTCTAACCTTAGTTATACCAGGAATTCCACAGTTTTCAGTGCGAGGTCTAAATTACTCCGATATTCTCAATGTATGTAAAAGCCTCGACATGCAATCTACACAAGAGCTCCTTTGTGGTGATGTTTCTGCTGCTGTTGAACATTTCTCCTGTAATTTCAGTTCAACACGATTCTTCTCCTTTGTTGTTTAGTGTGTTTTTCTTGTTGCTGTATCTAAGAGGACTTTAGGTGAGTCTCTGGTCCATTGTCTGTCTCACAGTAAACACCTCCATGTTTACATGATGTCCACCTGTGTCCTATCAGCACCTATGCCTCACATGTATACACCCCACTTAGCTCATGTGTGCTTGTTGTTGTATCTTTGTTCTCACTGTGTTCATGATGATTTCCTGTGTTGCATTCATGACTTCTCTAAATAAACATTGTTTTGTGGTTCCTACACGTTCTGCTGAAGAGGTCTTGAACAAACCCTCCTAACATCCTTATTCTATGAGTTATTTTGTCAAATCAGGATGAAAACTGAGATGAATCCTGGGGTTAGCTTGAGCACTCTGACACACAGTCACCACACATCCCATCTTTCATCTTCATCCAATGAAATCACCCTCAGATGGAAACTTCCAGTGACTTTGGGTTGTGGACTTTTAGATACTATACCAGTGTCTTTCCTGAGTACATGCTTCCTTTCACTTCTACACTCCCTTTGCCTTAGGAGAACAAGAAGCTTAATGTAGTAGAAATTGATTTCTATCCCATCATAATTTGCCTTGTCTGTGCGGCCTGCCCACTGGGCGCTGTCGTTGGAGAATGAGGAAGGGCCAGAATGGGGAGAGGGGGTGGTATTACAAATCACATTCGCACATTGGAGCCACGATCAATAAGGAAGCTGCAGTCAATCTTGTTTATTACTTCTCTTGCAATTTCAGAATTCAGATTTTGTGGCAGAGGAAGGGAGACGAATGAGTGGCTGCTGCAGAGCGAGCGCCAAAGATTACCCACACAGACATGGAGACGAGCAGAGAGGAGCGGGGAGGAGAACGCTGGAGGTTGAGGAGACAGTCGCCATGGAGATGATGGTAATCCTGGCCATGTTCACATGCTGTTTTGTTCCTCACAACATACAGGCTACACCAAGACGTGCACAACCGTAAAGAGAGCAATGTGTGGTTAATCTTCACCGTATCCCTGCTGACTCCAAACAAACATGCCGACATGGTCGCCGACAGATCAAATGGCAAAGGTGGAAAAGCACTGAAGACTTGAAGAGTGCACAAAGTGCACAAAGTCCTCGTGGGGGGGAAAGTAAACATGACTGGGTTGCATCAATATCCAGTTAATGAGCCCTTTGTTCAATCTATAGACTACAATAGACACTTGAGCTGTAAGAGACAGTGTTGGAAAGGCTACGTGAGGAAAGCTAACATTTACTCACTCTGATGCCACTTCAGTCATTGGTCACAGGGTGGTGACATGAGCACTCACTCAGCTTTACACAGGAACTGGCAAGAAAAAGGGCACGGCCACGGTAACTTCAAGGGAGTGAAGAGACGAGCGGCCAGCATCCAGAGATAAAACAACAGAGACATGAGGCATGAGGCATGAGGACAGAGACATGAGGCATGAGGACAGAGACATGAGGCATGAGGACAGAGACATGAGGCATGAGGACAGAGACATGAGGCATGAGGACAGAGACATGAGGACAGGGACATGAGGCATGAGGACAGAGACATGAGGACAGAGACATGAGGCATGAGGACAGAGACATGAGGACAGAGACATGAGGCATGAGGACAGAGACATGAGGCATGAGAACAGAGACATGAGGCATGAGGACAGAGACATGAGGCATGAGAACAGAGACATGAGGACAGAGACACGAGCCTTACAGAGCTTTCTGTGTGACTCTGTTCTGCAAATGGAAATACAAAACACGTCTGTGTGGTATTTCTCTTGGTGCTCAGCACAGATAGCTGATCATTTGTCTACATCAGCTGAGTCCCTGAAAACATCATGCCACAGAGTTTCATGGTACAAAAGAACAAGGCTTTCGCTGGATTCACACTTGGTTAAAACAGCAAACCTACAGTTTGCCATTGACCTGTTAGCACTGTTTCATTATTGGACGGTGCTTCGTGCCCGCACTCGGCCCACAGGTTCTTTTCACTGCTCAAGGTTAACTTTAGGACGTTCCTTCGTACTCGTGAATTCTACCAGAAAAGTGTGGTGGAGCTCCACGAAACAAGAGGAAAAAACTCGATGTTTTTCTTCGCAAATTATTGCAAGATTTCTCCATGTGTTCTATGTGTCGTGGTAACAGGGAGCAGCACGTTACATCAAGCTCTCCGTGTGAATTCTGATTGTTATTGCCTTTTATCATTTTCACAAGGCTGGCAGAAGCTTCTTTGGTTTCACTGTTCAGTTTTAGTTTTTCATTCACATGCTGCACTGGAAGACAGCAGGTGGTCTCAGATGTGGTGAGCGGTTTGACTCTGTTGTCACGGTGTAAAGAAACTTCCGTCCCCGTCGGGTAACGCACTCAGTGTGGGAGGGGCGGCGAGCCGTGCACGATAAATGAAGTTATAGTGTAACTCCACGTTTGCTCCATCACAGATTAAATTAAATCGTGGCTCAGCTCAAGATTGCAATTCTGTGATCGCTCTCCTCTCCACTAAATTTGTGTATTCGTGCATGTGCTGTGCAGAGACGCACACCCATATGTTCTCTGTGATTCGGCGCGTGTGTGTCCCTGCGTGTGCCCTGCCTTCATAAACGTTTTGGCCCCCTCTGTTTTTCATCAAAATGTCTGTTTCAGGCCGAATAGAACAAGAGACACAGTGAGAAAGCAGGAGGGAGAGAAGGGGAGAGGCCCTGCTGCATCCCAATCAGCCTGGCTCACTGAGGCAGAACTGTGCCTAAAATACTGGGGCTGAGGTGGTCTCAGCTTCGCCCTCCCATTTCCAATTCGCAGGCACCACAGTCCAATGCAATTCGGATAATAATAACAAATAAATGGATATGTGCGGCATGCTGGGCTTTTTCAATACACGGCTTGACTCCTGCACATTAAAGTCGAAAAATTTAGGGACTGTTGGAGGAGTTGAGGGCAGGTTGAACTGAGCCAGACACAATTTTCATGTAATAATAGAGTTGTCTTATCAGTGCAAGCATGAAGTGGAAAGACAGGTGAGAGAAGCACCATCTCCTCTAATTGATATGCTGCAGATCGGCTCCATCTGCTCTCCAAATAATCTCATATCGCTGATAATCAAAGTTTGTACACGCATGGAAACAGCAGAAAGTCCCAGCTGTCTCAAACTGACTTTACAGGCTCCACCAACGTTTCTGAGCAACTCAGGGAAACAAAACCATTTTAAACAACTGGTAACACGCCACATTTTCATCACTATCATCTATTTGTGTCACAACATTGGCGACTGCAACAGTAGCACCAATTGTTTTGGTACGTCAGAGACGAGATCTTTTAATCCCAAATCACAACAGCCCTGCTTGTTTCCAGTGGCACGTTTTCCTGCTCCAACACCCTGACTGGAACTGAATGATGGCGTCACCACGAAGCAGAAAGCTTGATAATGAGCCAACTGCTACCATCAGCAGTGATGAAGCAGGGGCACTTCTCAACCATGCAGGTTTGAATCCAAAGCAGCAACCTGTAGGTGGAGTACTGTAAATTACTACATAGCTGGAATCTACTGCTCATCAGAAACACATGACGAGACTGTTTTTCATTTTATGTTATTTCTCTCTGTCGCCTCATTCAAATGAACACAGTTTGTTCAGTCCACTGTTGATGCAGCTTTAATACAATCAAATTAATAGTAAATTCTGACATTGTACAGCTGCTGAAGTGTGCACAGCTGGAGCTGCTCTGGCTGAATGCATTGGTTTAACGGTCCAGACTGTGGCTGCATTTGTTACTGAATTCATTGTAAGCAGATGTATGAATGGATATTAGGTACAGTGTGTCCACGCGTTGCTTTTCTTCAAACTTTGCTAAAAAAAACATTGTCAGCCCCTCAGATAATAAAGCAACGTTACTTCTCTGTGTTTAGCAGTGACGGTATCACAGGCATGGATCATGACGGATCACACTGAAGCTCAGGATTTGGGTCGTGTAACATGAACAGAGACAAAGTGTCCAGGGACAGTTGAAGTCTGAGTGTCTCTGCTGAACCTGCACCCCCTGCAACCTGGTCCCACATGAGCAGGATAACACTGAGGGAGGGAAGGAAGGAAGGAAGGAAGGAAGGAAGGAAGGAAGGAAGGAAGGAAGGAAGGAAGGAAGGAAGGAAGGAAGGACCTGTAGTCAGTCTGGGTACTTTCTGTTTGGAGTCTACAGGTTCACCCTGTGTGCAGCTTTCTCTATGTAGGGCTGACTGGGAATGGAAATGACCTGTTGGTGTGAATATACCGTATATATGTGTGTATGGGTTCGTGTGTGTGTGATTATCTGTCCAACCCGGTGTTGCCTTGTGATGGACTAACAGCCTGTTCAGAGTCTGACTTGCTGGACAGTCGAGCAGACGGAGGCAGGTCATGACTACTTACAGTTACAAAGAAACTGTCCATCCTGAAGCTTCCAGGTCCTTGTAAAAAGCAGGAAAGCCACACAAATATTGCGTGTTTTCCAGAAACATCTGTAACCAATGACTTCAGATTAGTTTAAAAGCTAATGACAATTACTGACTGGAATGCACAAGTGTAGCATGATCTCATCCGTTCTGCTGGAGACATTTTTACTCCGACTCCTTTTTATGATGTATGTGCTCCACAAAGTTCTGCCGTTAACTTCACAGAAAAGGTTCAAATACTGAGAGCAGATGAACTACAGGAATCTTTGCTCCAACGCGCACTTTATGGCATGTGTTTTTCAGATCCTGTTTCAATCTGTAGGAATTGGATGTTGTTGTAACAAGACCTTTATTTATGCATGTGTGTTTTACCAGTTGCAGAAGGAAGTGGCAGTAATGAAATACTGCTGCAGTGACCCGGTCTAAGTCTGTGCACAGTTGATTTAGGTTACGCTTTGTACCTGAAAGATGAAATAGCTCCGAAATACGACTGGCTCTTATGGACCTCATTTAAATCCGCGCACACTGATATTCAACACGACCTCCCTCAGCTGGAGTCGACTTGCCTGCCCGGGTTGTTGCGGCTCCGCGAGGCTAAGTATTTTATGTCGAGCTTTCAAATAAATACAGGTGATTCAGTGTCACTAGTGAGTCAATTATCTGGAGAAAACAAGATAATCCTGTGAAATTGCACGAGTGCATAGCACGGTACGTCCCTCCTCTGTGTCTCAGACGCAGACACAGGCATGCCCAAGTTCAGTTCAAATGGTAGATAAACTGAAAGCAAATTTCTCTCCTGTTTCCTCACAATAAAGTGGTGGTCGTGGTAATCTGGCTAAACAACAGCACACAAAGCCAGGATCAATCTGCTCTCTAATCCTATTGTGTTTTCATGTACCTGCTTACAGTGGCTCAGGCTTGTATCCCCACTCCTCCTGCATTCCCTCGCTTTTATTAAGCACCTGTTGGAACAAGCGCATTTAACTGAAAGGAAAGCACTGCGGGCTGTGAGACCTTTACATCCAAAGGTCTAACAGCGTTCATGAAACTCTTTATTAAAGTGTTGAAAAGCTGCCTTGGGTTTTCAAACCCTCCCGATACAGTAGCCGTGTCTCTGTGTCGTGAACATTTACAGGATGATAAACGGTCCACTGCCCCCGATTTTGGTTTGTATTACTATTAAAATGTTTTGGTACCCTCCAACATTCACTAGAGGCAGATCTGTTTCATGGAGTCTAAATTTAGAGGCTTAAAAACGGGAATCTGAGCTCACTGTGCATCATCCTAAGATCTTCCTCCTGCGGTGTTTTTCTATGCGGAACTAACCTACAGGGAACGAGTGGTGGAAGCATGTGGAGCACCAGGATGAACACATGGCTTAGAGAGGTTAGAGGAGCACATCAGCTACGCTTCCCCTCAAACTATTCTCGTCATACAACTTCAGATCTTTTCCTTCTGAGCTTCCAGGCAGAGATCCCCTTCAGTTTTGACTCGTGACATATATGAGAACCATCAGTTTCAGAGGCAACATGGAGGCAGCGTTTGTTGCTGTTTGTTTCACATGCACACTGTTGATTAAGTCCTGATACATTTGGTCAAAACACTTTGCTTCACCTTCACAATAATTGCCTCTTTCCAAAAGTTCAGTTTGCTCAGAGTGAAAATAATTAAAGCCAAATCTAGAACAAAAGCGTCTAATCTTCCAGTTTATTTCTTCTTCGTGGGCAGAGAAGCTTTCTCACAAATCAATTGCAATTTACCATCTGTGGATTTTATTCCCTCTCTAATTTGGTACAATATGTTGATTATCAGTGGAAAAGCTTTGGAGTAACTTCTTTCATATATACAGAATGTGTGATTTGCTTGAAGCACAATGGCATCAGAATCAAAGTATTAACCTCATCCAGCGAGAGCGGGCAAATTAAATCAAGCTACGTCTAGCATGGCTGCTGCAGCAGCAACTCCTCATCATCGATCTGTCTGGCAGGCTTTTTGCCAATGACACGCACAGCGCTCTCACAGAAGTCATAAACAAACAAGTGCTCACCACCCCACATAGCTGAACAGTGAGTAACACCCACCACAATCTCTGGCTTTCTCCCCGTTATCACTCCTTTTCCGTGCCGTTGGTATCGAACCTATTTCTCAGTGTGCTCTTCCGTCCTGTGAAGTCTGTGCAGGCGCTTCACCGGGAGCCGCAGCCACCTGGCACAGGTGAGGCCGGGGCTGGCACAGCTGGGAGCGGCAGGTATAGCACCCAGCCGGTGTGTCGGCTCCGATAGTGCTCGGTGAGACAGAGCTGAGCCGTGCTCAGTGCCCTCGCTGGCTGACTCGCTTTAGCTTTCAACCTTCTGATACTGTTGATGAAAAGAAATGCGCCTGCACCAACATGCTGCACTGGTTCAGCTTAGTTGCACCATGAGCAACATTATTGTTGATATTACAAATATCCTCGTAATAAACGTCAAAGACTTATTTGCTATTATTTTGACTTAATTCGAATGTTTCAAAGAGCTTTGGTTGCACGTGTCATCGGTATTGATGAAATGCGTCATTCCCACAGTGAGCTGAGATGATTTGCCTGTTATTGTGGTAATGTGGATGTCAAGTCAGTGCAGTTGGAAGGAACGTGTTACATGCTCGGCTACATTTTTCTTGTGCCTGGAAAGACATTTAAAAAAGGAGACTTTCAGAGGAATGAAATGCTTGTTGATCCCAAAGAACATGAATGCTTCCTATGCCTGCTCCGCTCACTGCTTAGCGAAGTCGAATGCTGTGCCAAATTATATTTGTGTGAGCATAAAATTACATGCTGGTTTAAAAAAAATCACTTCCCTTTGCTTTAGGCTTGAAGACATTTCCCAATTCAGATCCTTCCTCCTCTAAAGTCTCCAGACTGAACATGTCATAATAGACTTAACGAGATTTTGAATACGCCGTTAAATCCATGAAGGAAATACTCTTTGGTATTTTTTAGATTATTTTCTCTAAAGTTGGAGGGCATAACACACATTTTTTATACAACTATTGAATTTAATTGAAAAAAGAATATACACGGCAATAACCTGAAAGATTGGGACGAGCAGAGCAGACAAACGATCTGTGTATACATCGAGTTTATCACTTTCAATTTTACTCAGCCGTTGTCATCCACCTCAGCCGACAGTGCTGCCCTCCTACACGCCCGTCTTTCATTTGAGCATTTGTCCTGAAACAAAGCTCCACAGTCAGTGTGACTGAGACAATTATTCAGGACATTTGTCTGGCACTTGATGGAGATTTCTTTCAATGTATCATCTTAGATCATTTCAGAGGCTAAAAAAACAATTCTCGTGCCAACAATTAAAGACAAGAGGATATTAGGTGATAAACCAGGTCTGCATCTGCACATAAACATAATAATGTGCCAAAAAACTAGAGTGAATTACAGCTAATAGTTTTAACTCTCTTCAGTTTTCACATGCACGTTTGTAGCGGATGAATCGATTTTAGTTAGTTTCCCCTAAACAATCCAGCAACTCATGAGTTAATGAGGTGCTTTTCCATACAGATAGCTGGAGAGCACTTGTGAGAGCTAAACAGACTGCGATTCCTAATTTCCTATATGTCATCTGCATACATAAACATTTTCATATCATAACTGTGTATAATGCCAACAACTGTCTATTGTGTTATTGTGGGACAGAATTTAGGGACATGTGACAGCTTTGGTTCCTGAGGCTGTCGAACACACTGGTTGTGTCCTGCAGTCAAGACAGATACCGAATACACTCAGTTTATTTAAAATCTGATGTATGAATGTGTTGTAGATAAGAACATGTTTTGCTGTCAACCACAATTTAAAATGAAGCAGCATGAATAGATGTTAGATCTGAATGAACTGTTCTCTGTAGAGCTGCAATGGTGAAGTTTAAAACCTGTAGTTGACTAAAAATCTACAAATAATCTCAGAGTGTATTTTTATGTTTCTTTAGTTGATTGATGTTTTATCTATTGATCATGATAAAGTAGGAATACAGTATACATGTAGCTAGTCTTAGCGTGGTGACCTTTCAGAGATCTGACGGTAAAATAAGGACCTGAAGGCAGCAGATAAGTCTCTGAGGCTTAGGGCAGCATTTATCTGGCCTTCAGCGTACAGATAAGAGATAGGCCTCCTCCCATGGGTAAGCACACTCGTCTAATCACTACATTCAGACACTAGAACAGCTCAGCTGGTCAACTTCCACTTACATGGCATGATCAAATGTAAATATAGGTTGTTTGAACAGCTTTCAACAATTAACCTCAGTTATCATTTCTGTGATTAGGACATGCTGGTTGCACAGGGGAGACATGGGAACAGTACTGCCGGGAAACTAATGGTCCTTCTTCAGATTAAGTGCGAGTCTGCAGGGGTTACATCCTGCACTCGCCTCGGTGCAACCCACTCAATTCACATTTAGGGCATTTAGCAGAAGCTCCTATCTTGTGCGGCTTGACGAGGGAGCGGGGGGCGCTCCGGAGAAACGTCGGGGGATATTTCATCAACACACTTGACTGTTAAAGAGAAAAGGCACAGCACGTTTGCTTCCATGGCATGAAACAAACTTTATCTAACTGTGAGGAGTAAAGAGGCGATGGAGGTCAGGAGGTTACATAAAAAAAATATAGCTTCTACTCTTCAAACATGTTGCCACCTCACCACCCACCATACGCAAAGTCCATACTTATGCTTTCATACAGAGACGATTGCCTTGAAGCAGGATCTCCTGCTGAGCCCTTCAGGAGGTCGGGGAGGATCATTGAGTCAGAGGCGAGAAAACAGGAAGCCTGCTACAGTACAAAGTTTCTCTGAACCAAAACAGTGGAAAATCACCTACAGCCTGCACAGGATGAGGGGAACTTAAGTTTCAGTCCCCAATGTAAACAAGCCACCATAACCTGTGACCTGCCCACAGCCATGACTGAGCTCTGGAGACACCCACTCTTACAGGCAGAATGTAGATGCTGCAGAGTAAGTGTCAGTGTGACTGGAGGTTCATTGGCTGTGAGTAACTTGTTAAACCTATGCAATACGATTGCCCCTGCCTCATAAGCTTTGCATACATGACAACCTGGTTCTTCTATTCATTTCCACAGTTCTGTGGCCTGGCGAGAGTCTGTTGTGCCTCTTTCATCAAGAGGAGGTGATGCTGATGTAACCATGTCTCAAAACAGCCTGTTGTGTTGAATTGAATGTTTAAACACCTGATTCAAAATTGAATGTGTCAAATCTTTCATAAGAATATTTTGGTACAGTCACAGGCTGCATGACTCCTCTGGTGCTGGGTGCTACTTTGGTGTCATTTGTCAATAATCAGCTGATAAACTTGACAGACTGAAGCCCCTTCACACTTTAAAGTGACTCACATGTGGACAGTTTGGGGTCTCAGCCCAATGTGTGTCGTGACTAAATAGGAAAGAAAGTGGATTTTTGTTCATATCTCGTCATTAGAACTAAGTGTGTTGTGAACTAAAACAATCATTTTGAACATGTAAATAAGGACCATTAATAAATGACTCGCATTTAAAGTGCAATAAATTGTAAATTGTAATTTCTCTTTTCTTTTTTACACCCTTTCTTGATATTTTCTTTATATATCAGAAGCTGTGTTGTACCAGCTGTGATGAAAGAGCACAAAGGTCCTCAGCAAATGAACCATTGTGGATTCAACACGAGAGTCCGGTGATCTGTTTGAGTAAGAGGGGAAGTGGAGGTGAGTGTGGGCTTGTGTTTATGTCTTTTATGGTGGTGATAAATATTTTCTGACATAATCACTGCATATCTGACCTTCTCGGTGGCCTTGTGGTGTGGCTCCGTGCTTGTGCTCCGGTGTGATCTGCCATGTCCACTTGACCAAAGCAGCGTGGGAATGAACGGCTCCCTGAGTCCCACTGTGCCAATGCTTCAAAGACAGAGTGTGGCTTGGTTGGACAAAGTGCACCTGGGGTACCCATTCCCCGCTTCATCCTTTATTCTGCGGCTGAATCGATAGAGGCCAGCTGATCTGAGCGGGCTCTGACACTGCCAAGCACTGCCTTCCATCATTTACTTCCAACACTTTGGCTAATGGAGTCACAGCAATGTCAGACCGAGGGAAGTCGGTGGTGGCAGGCTGCCTGGATAAACTGTCCGATATTAGCTGGCCCGAATGATCATTACGGGACCTGCAACCAAGCCCTGATTTCTATTTAATACACCTGGGACGGTGTGGAGATGTGTTGTGGGGCAGAGATTGGATTGGAGGGTGGGGAGAGTGGAATGAAAAGCTTGTTACATTAGAAGAAACTGAATATCATTTCCATTGGCTTTCATTGAATTTCACTTTGTCTTGGAGAATCTGAAGTGGCGTCTTTAATATGACCCCATTTAGAGGCTCTGAAATGGACTGAGCGCTGAGGAAAATGAAGGCGGGAGGACGGCAGCGTGTAGAGATGCATGCAAGATGGCTGCAGGATGAGATTTAAACGAGGCCCGCAGGGATCAGTGACCTTGAGGAGAGGAGGGAGGGAGTGTCCAGATTTATCTCTCTTTGATTATCGTTTCTTTCCTGATTTGATGTTAATCACATTTCAATGCAGCTCAAGGATGTTTTCATTTGGTCAGTGTTGTATTTGGCCGGACCAATCAGTAAAGGCAGCAAACGGGCCATTATTCAATCACAATTCCAGTGCAACTCTATTCTGAATTAGGCCAAAGGCCACTGAGCGGGCTGTAATTGAGACGTGGGCTCACAGACAAGGGGGAAGGAGAGTGCTCAATGTGTTTGCCCTTCAGCTCGGCCATGTAACAGCTCACTCCCTTTAAAAGTTTACTTGTGCGCAGTCAAACGGTCAAGAAATGATGGAATCTGTTCTGCCCTTGTTGCCTCTCATTGATCTTACTGAGAAACAGCAATAGATTGAGAAATAATGTGAAGAAAGGTTCTTGGGGGATACGAATGGAGCTACACTGGAACACCTGATAATCCATAGGTAATAGCTCTCAATGACATGCTGTCGTGGTGAAAACACAATTATCTGGCAACAAGGACAACATGCGCTGATACATGTGAAGTCATTAAACTTGTACAAGTAGGGCAGAACTTTTCCCATGGATTTGCTACCATACATATCATTAGTCTTCAAACATCAATTAAAACACTAATCAAGAAAACACATGTGGAACGTTGTATAGCTCTTCACCTCTTGTAACCTTCTAACAAAATGCTGATATAGATCTGAATAGCGGTCTTTTCTAATTAGTCTCAAGTGATAATACAGAAGGATGATGCATTTCACAAAGGTGGCAAAAAGAACAGGCCAGTCAGTCATTTGATTTTATAAGCTCTGAAAACGGTGCTGCTTTGAATGTTGCTGCCAGAACTGTTTCAACACGCCGCCTGTCCTAAAGGATGACCCAGTGTTTCCCATGCAGGAGGAGATAAGAAAGCAAGCAGCCACTCGAGCACAATTTCTCAGTGTTCCCAAAGTTCGACCTGCTCTTATCTTTGCTGCCACGAAGAGACTTCAGGGTCATTTTACTCTGTTAGGAAACTTCTTAAGCAGAAAGGACCTCTCGATTAGAGTGACGAATGATATTGATACTTATATTGACGTAGTAATTAGGATGCTTCTCTTCAGCGCCACTGCCACATCACCTCCTCTTCACCCGTGTCCCTGATTCAAATGAACATAGGGGAACGAAAAGAGCACGGAGGCTATACAACAACCACTTCTCCACTTTATCTCAGAGCATGTAAGGTCAAACCAGACAAAGCATATCCTGCTTCCCTCTTCAGTGAGACAAGGTCACGCCGTCATGCACCAAGTCTAACACAACCTTGACTTATGGAGTTGGTCAAAGGTAGTTTATGGTCTGTGCCAGCAGGGTGACATTGGGCTCCTTTTACTGCCTGATCCTCGAGGATGAGATTGAGCAGTGTTGTAAAAGTGACTGTAATAATAATGGTAATAAGGCTGCTGAGCGACGTGCTCTCCATCAAACTAATGACATCATCTGAAGTCAGCTGTGTTTAACATGACGCTCTACAGCTGATTACTACAGAAGAGCCAAATTACAAACACAATGTCTGATCATTTTCTCCCGTGGATGTCAGTCAGAACACACATTACCTTCGCACAATCAGGTGCGTACAATTCAATTACGCACAAACATAAATACGGATTACACCCACGCCCAAATTAAAAGGACTGGTGAAGCTGAGCGGAGTCCTCTGAGTACAAAGTTATCGCTTCAAACTTCTCCTCGCAGTTTAATGAGCTTGAACACGTATGTTTTTCTTCTCCCCTCAAATCTCTCATTTTGCACAGTATGAACCCATCAACCCAACACTCACCGAGCTTGTGATTTACAACGCGACGCTCCGTTTAAAAACTTGTCACCAGACTGCAGAGCTCGGTATAAATCAGGGGTTGTAGATTGAGATATACCCAGCTGATTATTAGCACAGCGTCTGGGGCCGGTGATGAATGCTGCCATAACCTGCTGAGGCATGAAGAGGGAAGTACATCATCACCTCCTCCATATACGCATGACAATCCCTCTTCCTGTTAGTCACTGCCTCACTGGCACTCAGGGCTGGATTGGCTTCATCACCACAGGTGAGGGCATGCTGCAGCCCTAAATGGTCTGCAGCTCCAACAGCATTACAAATAGGTTAATGTGAGGTGCACTCAACACATTGCACGAGAGTGTAAACTCAAAGGGTCGTAACTTTGATAAACTAGTTCACTGAGTTATTGGTTGATTAGGAAATACACTTCCACAGACTCTCCTGTCTGAATTTCATATTTCACATTTACTTAGTAGTTGAACACATTTCATGTCAGATTGTATTGAATCAGTAAGAGTGATTTACTGTCAAAATCCTCTTTGATCAAACTTGATCCAACAATGTGCAGGTAGAGAAAAATACTTGATTTCAAAAAGGTTTGATGGAAAAAAGAGTGTGCTGTGTTTATCACTGCGTAGACCACCATGACGAGATTTCACCGACGTATAAATTCAGATTTTGGCTCCTTCAACTGTTGCTTTAATCTTCTGTCATTCCTCACAGCATCTGCTGACAGTGTAAGTTGTTTAGATGCTAAACAAGTAAACT
>JAUESF010000052.1:4903068-4915084 GCA_032274765.1 Malacoctenus tetranemus
AGCCCCCCACACACCCACACACCCACACCCACACACACACACACACACACACACACACACACACACACACCAGTTAATTAATTTTAGCTGCAATAGACCATAACTGACCGAATGCAGAACTACGGCTACATTTGCACCAATGGCTCGTGAGTCTCCTGTTTGACGGGCTGCTAATGCTAATGTCAGTTGTGGGCATCAAACAGTAAAGCGGGACCATTACAGAGTACAGCAGAGTGAATGCTCATTTGCAGCTTTATGCATGGAGGCGGCGCTGGTTGGATTGGTGAGAGGGCAGAGCGGAGCTGATTCAATTCAGCTTAACAGCTGAAAACACTGAGAGGCCTTTTACCACAGTTACCAGCAGGACTGCTCAGGGAAATGGCTCCTCGCTGCCCTTGCTGCCAACGTGGTTTTACTCCCATTTAATTGAGCCGTGTTACACTTCTACTCATCGCTCACTCTTGATTTAATCCTAAATTGACTGAAGAGGAAAATAATTTTGTAGAATAAAGAGCGTTTCACTAAAACACTGAGACAATGTGACACCATCCTGGAGCTTTTGGCCCCAGCTGGAAGGAAATGCTGTGATTTTCTTTTAACTTCCTGTCCCGAAAAATGTGACAAGACTAGTACTTTATGTGTGTGTGTGTTTGTGTGCGCATGCACAGGCTTGCAGCTTGCTTGACAAATGCTGTTGTGTACCACAAATTACAGCCACAGTGACTGGATTGGTGCAATGACAGCCGTAATGGAAAATACAGTGGAGGTGATTGCAGGGGGCCTAAGACTATAAATGTATGTATAAGGTTCATAAAGTGCAATCCATGCAGCGAGTGACTGCATCTAGTGCTTTTTCATCACTCTGTTTTGAAGCTTGGTGAAGTGCTAAGCAAACAGGTGCTGATTGAAAACTATTGGACTCTCATCTACCTTTCAAACAAATCTTTTTACCCTCCATCTGTTTCCTTCAGGCTCCATTCTGACGCAGGCAACAAACAAAAAATAAAAAAATAAAACTTTCTCAAACTTGGTCCCCGCCGGTGCCAAATCAGGCTAATCATGTTTGAGTGTCCCGACTTTTCTTTCATCTTCTTTCAACTCATTAGGAGCAGGTAGGAGTGTTCCCTAAAGCAATGAACCTAATCCGTCCGTCTATTTTCTCTCAATTTTAGCCTAAGAAATCTAACATGGTGAGCAGTCGGCTCCTGACGCTGCCGGCCACTTTGGGAATCCCCTGTAATGAGGCCGTCTAAAAGGCTTTCAGGCTTTATCAGGCAATAAAAGCTCCAGGTCCACGGCCCGCCACTATTACCAGCCGGTGCTGCTGCAGGCCATTAGGGAGCCACCGCCGCTGCCGTGGGCTGTGCTGGTGGAGGCTGCGCTGGGGGGGATCACTGGCCCCTCGCTGCTGGCTGACGCCCCACCTGAGAGACACGCCAGTCTGCTCAGGGATGCATCCACAGGAGGGGCGGGCAGAGTTGAGTGATCTGAAACACAGTGACGCGCAGTCCGTCAGACACGTTCACAGCTCCAGGTCATTTAAACAAACATTAGCTTTGGAACAGTGAAGCAATCAACTGCTCAGAGAGAACATGCAAACTGCACACAGACGGCTGTGGAGTCTGTCTTTGACTCGCCGTCTCCCTGTTGTTGCCATCACGATGTAATAAGGAAACTCTTTGTTTCCGAGTCTCAGCGCGTCGGGCCGTTCCTGGAGAGGGACGAACCATCACTTCCGTCTTATTTCAGGCTGAACCAACACGACGAGTGTTCCCGGAAAAAAACACACTATCTATTGCAACATTTTCCTCCTGCAGCCGTGCAGCGATAACCCCGGGCGCTGCTGCGGCACTAATCTCTCGGTGGATTTCACCGCGCCGCGGCTCCTGCTGGAGTCGTAACACGTGCGGCGCCGGCCCTTCACGCGTCCGACGACTGCCGCGCGCCGGCAGGACCGAACGCGCTTTAACTCACTGGCCTGACGAAGCAGCGCGGCACCAATCGCCTAAACTTTTGCCAGCCTCCGTGGAGACGCTCAGTAACGACCGCGGCAGTGAGTGCGAGCAGACAAACGCTCCTGTAAAAGTTGCTTTTCTAATTCTTCTTCCTTTTTTTTTTTTTTTACTGGAGAAAACCAACAAAAAAACCCAACAACCTTTTCCACTCCTCGCCCGTCTCCCGCTCCAGCGTTCCCATGTGGGGTGATTTAAAGCAGGGAGGCAATAGAGAAACTGTTGCCCTCCATCTCTTCCTCTGCCCTCCCTCTCATTCTGGCTCTCCCTTGGCCTTATTACAGGCTGTCAGTTTATTATAAAACATTAGGAAAGCAGAGGGACACTTGCAGTTACTGTCCTATCGATCGGCCCGGATAGATTCTGTGATTTAGAGTCAGCCTCTGCTCGCGCCCTCCACGTTCTCGCTCTCCTATTAAGGCACCAGCGCTTTGCTTTGGCTATTGATGTCTCAACATTAACAGTTACAAGCTGCTACAGAAAATCAATGTTCAACTTTTATTACCAGCTGCATAACGCGGAGGACCTCCCGCCAGCTGGTACTTAGCAGTCGAAAGGAGGCGCGGACGGTCCGCCCGGCATGTCAGGTGTTTTCTAAGTGATATCTGCAGTGATATCAATCATGTCTATAGCATGTAGGGGCTTTCAGGGGCCAGCCGAGGGGCCTTAGAGCTTAGAGGCACAATATGGAGGGATACAGCAGGCCGATAAATTAGCACATGCTGGTGAAATAAACAGGCCTGTGTGTGTTTAATGTAGAACACACAGGTTTGATCTTAAACTCTCGACCTGTTCCTGCTTCTTTTTAATCCTCTGAACATGACTCAACACACACTCAACTCTCTTCCTCAACACGCACACACACACGCACACACACGCGCGTGCTCTGTCTGAATGTCATCAAGCTAAACTAACAATCGATCCCCTCCACCGCCAGCGCCGAACACCCGTCCATCATCAGCATCGGCCTGGATGTGGGTGTTGTAACGGAGCATCTAAACCCAGGTAGGGTGGATCCAGAGCGACGGAGGCCTCTCAAACATTTATGAGGGGGGCTACCGAGCAGCGGTACGGCAGCCCTTCTGGGACAAACAGCCCCCGGTTCTGTGCTCTCAGTCTCAATCAATGGAAGTCAAGTTCATTACGCACTTTTCAGCCGAACGGCGGCAACTGATTTTTTTCTGCTCCTCTCCCTCCTCTGATCACGGAGCGAACCACCACTGTGGCCACGTTACACCTGCTTGTTTACGTGACCGCGTGCGCATGGGGAAGGCGGGGAGCGGTGTGTGTGTGTGTGTGTGTGTGTGTGTGTGTGTGTGTGTGTGTGTGTGTGTGTGTTTTTGCGGGCCTCCTCCCAGTGGGCAGAGCTTGAGGTTATCATTATGTACAGGTCGGTCTACTGCAATGCTAATGCTAATGCATTCTCAGTGGCCGCAGCTCGAGTCCCAACGCTGGGCTAGCAGCGCTGCTGCTCCCCTCCAATTAAAGACTGAGGGATGGCTGTTTGGGGTGGGGAGGACAGGCCTGGGCTACCCAGGGCCCTGTGGAGAACAGGCTCACATTAGTCTCAGCGAAACACACTCCGAGAACAAACTGTGCATGTGGAGTGCTGAATAAAACCTCCCGGCTGAAGTGAGTCCTGCACCAGAGCTCGTCTGAGCTTTAGCTTTTAGCAGTTCTTGATTACAGCCCATTATTGTAGCACATGAACCCAAGTGACAACACAGGGTTCTCTCTGGAAGTTTAGTTCTGATGAGGACAGCTGACCTTTAAACTAAGCTGAGGTGGTTTCTGTGATCAGATAAGCATTAGTGTGTCATTCATACTTCCAAAGTACTGCAAGGTACTTCCAAAGTACTCATTCATACTTCCAAAGTGCTGCAGGACAAAACTGTGCTCACCAGGGATTCTTTAGGGTGGTACTGCATCACTATGTCAGGTGACAGCACACTGCCTCGATCATTAATAAAGCAGAAACCTGTGTAAACAAGCTGAAGATGATCTGGGCCAAAGGGCAGTGGTGTTGTTTCTCAGTACTGTATAGTATTGGAGGTCAAATGTTCAATATTACACATGTAATCAGCTCTGTTTTACACACCTGTCTTGTGAATCATTGGTGAAGTTGTAAAGGCCGTCCCTCCCTCTGCCGGTGCCTCAGTACCAACTGTAGTATTCTTGCCACAGCTCATTACTGACGCATTTTTATGTTTATGGCCATTGCAACTCATGATGTGTCATTAGTGTTGCTCATTGAGCAATCATTTCTGTGAACACAACAGCTGAAAAAGAGTGACAATAGGTGGGCAAGTTCAGTGGAACAGAGCAGCAGCTGCAGTGTGTAGGATTGTGGCTACAAGCAGTTTGGCACCACACTGAAAACCTTCAAGTGTGAGTGTGCAGGAACCACATTTACCATCAAGGTGTTTGAGTGACTAATGTAAATGTGTGTCAGCACTGAGCTACTGTTGGAACATGTGAAAAACATGGACCCAAGGACCCGGCTCTTATGTAAATACGGAGAGGTTCATTCTGGGGTAGCAGGCACACACAACAGCTCTTATCTACAGAGAATTACACGCAAACATGCGATGTTATCTGGTTTTACATCTCCCTAAATCTCACACATTGTTACTTTAAAGGAACACACTGAGTTGTCTCTGCTTGTCGTTCACAACTGTTCCAAAGTGCTCCCGTTATAGACACCAGGAACATAAAAAAAAGGATACCCAGGGGCTCTTTTATCAGCTGACAGAGGAATGAAGCTCTTCATTTGCCTCTGATTTGTGACCGACTTTAAGCCTGCGAGTGTGTGACTGTGCATGACAAAATGCTGAGTGGGCCCGCCGTAAAAATAAGCCCCCGCATTCACCTCCCGCTCTGATATTACAAATGGAGCTCAGTGGCATCGCAGCGCCGCCCGGCATGTGGATTGTCAGTCATTGTGTCCCCGCGTGAATATGTATAGTGTGAGGCATGTGTTGGAACTATGGTCGTGGTAAGCTATATGATGGTCAGGTGGCTGCTATAAGATTATACACCCTTTGCTCTTTGAGCTTCTGTATGTGTGTGCGCTAAGTCGTGTGTGTGTGAGTGTGTGTGTGTGTGTCTAAACAATGTAGTTACAAGATACTTCTACACCGAGCAGAGAACAGCACAGCTTGAAGGTGAAGTGTGCTTGCATTGTGTTGTGCGTGTGTGTGTGCCCGTGTGTGTAACCAGAGACAGTGATTAAATGTTTTAAGGCACAGATGATCCAACAGTTGCTGTGTCTTGTTCTGCCGACCCCCCCTCCTCCTCCCTCCTCCTCCCCCCACCTCCCCTGGTGTCTTCATGGAGCCCCCACCCACCTGTGATCCAACACCCTCACTTCTGAACCGGCTCCTTTCTTGTCTCCTCGCCGTTGTCCTCGGGGGTATTTTAAGCAGCGAAGCGCTGCGCCTCTGCTGGGTTACAAACAAAGACACATGTTGCAGGAGGTGACAGCTTTCTGACGAGGGGGAGAGAGAGAGAGACTGTTGCAGGATGAAAGTGAGACACACAAAGAGAGCAAAACTGTAGAATCCTCGAGCAGCCGTCAGTACGGGACACAAAGATCATGAGGAACTACAGTGGAGTGACTGGGAACTCCTGGACAGTGTCTCTGTGTGCCGAGCTCTCAGCCTGCCACAGCCTGACAGTGTGTTGAGCTCTGGTGCCACCTGGCCTCTGTATCCTGTACGTTATGACAGTGCTTCAGTACCATGAGGTGATGTTGTTTGTACATCTATCGTGGAGTATTACTACAAAACTAAATAAGGGCGTTAAAAAAACTAATTTAAAGTCTCAATTATAATTTTTTAAAGAAAATTTCTGGTGAAACAAAACAAGACGTTAAAGGAGCCGTCACTTCACGTATCTGCTGCTTGTTTGGCACTGAACGCTTCTCACAGATGATTTTCAAACCTAACCAGTGTATTTGTTCTTCTGTTGTTGTGTACTTGTACTTCTCCTCTTCACTTCCTGTTATTTGTTGGTATTTTCATTACTTCTGACATTACAAACATGTGCAGCACAAACTGAACCGACCTGAATTGTTTTCCTCAAGTTCTCCCCCCAAAAATGGGTTAAACTCTCAAACCACAATGTGCACAGAGCACACACACACACAACCACAAACACACTCCACAGAAAGGTTTCCATTTAACAAGTATTGTTGTGGTTGATCCCAAAAAATTGCTCATTTCCGCTGATTTCCTCGTATTGTGCGTTTGGACTGTTCCAGCGTTCGGCGCAGCAGAAATATGCAGCAAAGAAAAGAAAAACAATCTGCTTCAGTAAATCAAGTCCAGCTTGGAGGGGCACAATGCTAACATGTCACTTTACATTAGCTGTGAAGGGGAGGGGAGGAAAGGCCGCCGCCGTCCAATACTCGCGAATAAATTAGACACCAATTTGCACTTGTGTGACGAGTCAGCTTAACGGGGAGCAGGGAGAAGGGAAAAATCACACAGAGAACAAAGAAGTGAAGGGAACGTGTTGAAGAGACGTGGCACGCTCCTCCTTTAGTCAGCACTCTATCTGCTGACTTCCATCATCAAATGAGCGCCGAGCAACAGAGGAGGAAGAGAGGCGGGGAGACGTGGAAAAGGGGGAGCGGGGGAAAAGGAAGGAGTGAGAGATAGAAAGGAGGAGGGCGGGGGGGTGGGGTGGGGGGTAGGGGGGTGACGCTATGGATTAACTGTCCTTCATGCTGAAAATATACATCCCCGGGCGCTTGGCGCTGAATTATTAATTCAAATTTGTCAGAGAAAGAATGAGAGAAATCTATTGACGGGGACACGGGCCCTTTAATGGTCTCATTAAAGGGGAGGCTTCCCACACCATGCACCTTCTGTACTGCTGCAGGAGTTTTCGGGTGCGGTGCGGGGTTGGTGGGGGGGTGGGTGGGGGGCACTTGACCCCCCAATGATTTTCTGTCACTTTATCATAAACAAGAAAGGTTGACATGCCCCTCCACTCGGCGCGCCCTCCCTCCAGCGCCAAACAAACCCTGTGTGTAATTAGCCAACGGGTGCAAAAGTGCACTGAATGTAAACGAGGCTCACGTGAGCGCGTCGATGTGCACGGACGGAGGCAGCGGCAACACACACATATGCCGCGCGGCGCCGTACTGTTGCTGACAGGTACAAATGAAATACAAGGTCAAGGAGAGCCCGAAGAGTCACCTCTCAGGTCCAGCCCTCACAGCACCATCGATCTCCCGGTCATTTGAATTCTACTTATTCTATTTCGCTGCTTTAAAGGTAGAAATCACCCGTCTGCTCCGGCATCACGCGTCCTGGACTGCTGTCCTCTACACCTGAAACTGTGACAGTCATCAGCAGTTCATCATTACAGGGCTGTGAGTGGCTGTTTTGGTTTGAGGGGGGGAGGGGGGTCGGGGGGTCGGGGTGGTGGTCTTGGAGGTGAAGTGGGTCGACTGCCCACACAATCCAAGCCGCATTAAGGAGGCAGAGCAGCGGGGACCTGTGGGTGCATCAGTCAGACCGAGGCCAGCTCATTGAAAAGGCTTTTGGTTCAACCTCCGGGGGGGGGGGGCGCAGGGGGAGGCGGGGGTGCCGGGGGGGCTAAAGAAGGGGCGATAAGAAGCGGAGGTGGGGCGGGCTGCAGGGAGCGCAGAGGGCTAAGCAGCAGGTTCATTGCTGATTCCAGTCCCTCAGTAACCCTCTGGCAAATTGATTTTCATAATGCTGAGACAATGCACTTTTTTTAGCTCGTCAATATGATTTTTTTTTTTTTCTCCCAGCTTGTTGACGGATGGCAGGCATGCACGTAAAGACCATTTTCACCAGTGAGTTATCACACGCCGGGCCTGTTCACAGGCACCAGGACGTCTGAGCACTGTCTGGATTTCACACCAGTGAGCTGCTCTGCTGATCAGTGTGAGAGCAGCACAGATGATGTTGACTTTGTTTCCTTCGTATGAAGCAAAACTAATGAGAAACTTGCACTAAAACTCACAGACGCAGCTATTTCTGCTGGTCCTGCTGATACCAACCTGCCGGGCTGCTGCGCGGCCTCAGACGGGAGCGTCAGACAGGGAGTAAATCTGTCCCCCCCCACACACACACCCCCCTCACCTCCCTCACCTCCAGATAAATCCCCTGCACCTTGCAGTCAGCATCGGCAATGAGAGCCGCGAGTGTCTTCCCCGCTCCGAGCGCCTCTCCTCCTGTTTATTTGATCAGACCTAAGGCACATTTCTCTTCCTCCCAGCACCTCCCAGCCTCCCTCCGTCCCCCCCACCCCCACCCCCACCCCCCGAGCCCGCCGACCCATCCTTGGGCGACAGAGCTCAACCATCCGCTACCTGTTTAGCTTAACAACAATAGCGATGTTGTCGGAGGAGGTTTAGATCTGACTTAATATATCCCCAACTGGACGGGGGCTGCTTAATTCTCTTTCATAGCCGCATGGCACTCGGCCCCTCGGGGGGCTTAAAGGAGGGTTTGATGAGTCGGCGGCCAAATTGAGCCTTTATGCTTTATTCTGACATGCTGACAACGCTGCGCTCCCATTGGTGGCCTGCTTCCAGGAAGCGTGAGACGGTCGGTTATTATGCATTGTTAGCACCGGGGATATTTGGCCCCTGGACATGGCGCGCTGTTGGCTGGAGGGCATGTAGCTACAGCATGTTACTGTATGCTGGTGGAATAAAGGTCACTTTTGGAGATAAAGGGTCACTGCTCAGGGCTTAATGAGGCATTTATGAAACCACTGCAGAAGTTAATTAGTGCAAAGAAAACTCCTGTAATCCTGTGACTGGATTTGGTCCAATTGAAGAGAATCAGGTTTGAGTGACAGCTGGACAGTCAGAGAGTAGCTGGTATGTTTTACACTTAATGTTTAATGTGGCTGTGATGTGACATCGCTGAGGGTGAAAAAAAGGGTCTGATTTTAAAACCAGTGAACGAGGCTTTTGACTGTAACTGTGAGCTCAACCTGACGTATCTGCTGCCTCCAGGCACCAATGTACAACTGCCTGAAGCGTGATCGGTCACTGGAGCAACACTGGAGGCCTCCAGCCTCCACGTCTCCTGCAGCACGTCCAGCCTGCGTGTGGAGGTTTCTGGGAACCTTTTATTTCCGACCCTCTCGTGACTCCGTCTGTACAACCACAGACCCAGTTTGATCTGCTGGTGACTGCTACCACAGTGGTGGGAGAGAAAGGACCGAGAGTGAAGGGTTGAGTTTATCCCCACAGGTGTTTATGCTTATTCTAAGGTGCAAAAGGAAACGCCACGATACAACACATCTCCTTCACTCTACTGTATCGAGACTGGTGATTGAACTACTGGTTGTTAGCCACTGTCTCAAAGATCCAACTCTGAATGTTAATGAGCACACACATGCAGTTTACCACAGGTTCTTCCCGTTCCTTCTCTGTTTTTCTTGCCACTTGCATGAAGGCGTCGTATCACAGGGAGAGAATTCCCCAAACGGGACTCGCAGGAAACCACGGCAGCCGAGAGCTCCAGGGAGCAGAGACACTCGCTTCCCGGCTCCCACTGTTAGACCACCACTCGCTCGCTCATCTCCTCTTACTGGAGCCAATCCCAGTGGACACTGGGTGAACAACAGACAACACCCCCCACACACACACACACACAGGGAGAACATGCAAACTCTGCATCCTGGGACCTTTGTGCCGTGAGGGCCAGCAGCCAACCACCATTTAACCTTTAGCTTCCTCTACTCTGAAGGGAGAGCACAACTTCCTGAGTCGGAGGACAAAGTGGCTCATATTGACACTAGTTGTCGCACGTGTGTTTGTGGATTTCATAACGGTGTGGACGTCTGTGTGCTCAGGACGTAAGAAGCAGTCTTTGTCCATGAAGACAGCCCAGCCTCCATGTCAGCCAGCAGCCCACTTAAGTCCCACCATTAACTCTGTGCCGTTGCTCTTTGCCCTTTGGCCCTTGTTTGCTGTCGCTGCCCCTGCTGCCCTGTTTTTTCCTTGCACACACACAAACACACATTCTTCCACCGAACGTGAGCGCTCCGTGTTGCGCTCCCCTTCTTCCCCGCTCCGGTCAAAGGTCACCGGGTTCTGTTCTCCCAACGCCCCCGACTCTGATTGGAGCCGAGCCGCCAGGCAGATTAATAATGAATAAAGTAGCTGTGGACAGATAACGCTCCGGTAGGATGCAATAAAGAGGGCTTAGCCGGGACACAGGTTCAACTCCTGCGTCTTTGAAGCGCCGCTGCCGCAGTAAACGGCGCCTCCAGCTTTGATAGGCTCGTATAAGCGCTTGTGAAACCCTCCTATTGGAAGAGCCGTGCCCTGAAGTCCCGCCGAGGCAGGAAGTGACCAGTTTGTCTTCCACTCACCGTTTAATTGGCCAAGTTTACTGACAGCAGCTCACTCAATAACCGTTTATGATCCAGGAGTTTTATGTGTTGTTTTTGGAGCCGGCAGGGAGCACATGTTGTGCCGTTTGGACGGCGGAGTGACTCAGGAGCATGTGACTGACGGAGCTTATTGATTGCGGCACTAAAAGTGTAATGTGAGGGACTGTGGTGCTGTCGCAAAGTCTTCTAGGAAAGCAGATAGCTGGGAACACGACACGGCTTCAACAGGGAAGCTGAACGTGAATGATGTGATAAAGCTAAAGGAGTGAAGACGTCTCTACTCTCCACTTTCTTTGATTCATCCAACAAGTCTTTTTTAATACTTTGATAATCTTTTAAAACTGAATAAAGAAACAATGTTCATAAGCACAAACAGCTCCCTGAATGAGACCCTTGTTATGTGCTTTTTAGCTGTTATCTAATCAAAACCAGCCAAATCTCACACTCCTTTCTTCACTCATTTGCATTCAAACCTCCTCAGCTTCTCACAGCCACAAACCAAGTGGCACATGTTTGCTTTCAGAGGATGGTGAACTTTGACCCGCACTCATATTCCTCTGATCAGAGTTTTTATTTGCACACAACGCTGTCCACTCTGTAGGGCATCTCTGAGATCACAGTCAAATAACGGAGCCAGCATTTGCATGAGTAAAATGTGCGGCAGGTCTAAACGCTGTGCGCGCATGTGTCCCTGGAGCAGGTTGATTGTAAGGGTCGGCGAAAGAGCGTAAAAGCACATGCGGAGACGAGCTCACCGAGCACAGAGCAGATCCTGTCTAATTAAAAAGCACAGCGGAGATTTCAGGGGTTCTGTGAAAGGGAGGGGGAGTGTGTGTGTGTGTGTGTGTGTGTGTGTGTGTGTGTGTGTTCCTGCATTAGGTCGCAGGCTTCAGCATGATTGCCCGTCAAATGAAACAATGTATTCTGTGGGACCTCGGGGTTTCCAATTGAGTATTCGGACGCCGCGCTGCAACGAACTGTGGCTGTTTTATGTGAAAAAAAGTTGATAATTAGTCCCTCAGTGGCTGAAGGAAGAGATGGAGGGAGAGAGAGAGAGAGGGAGAGAGAGAGGAGGAGGGGATTGGAGAGGGGGGGCATTGACGGAGGAGAGAGTGCTTAGCACATTTAATACTCCAACCTGACACCGTCTGGGAAGTATCGATCACTCGCTGTTCTCTTTCTTTCTGGTTTCTTCGTCTTCATAATTATTTCACTCTTCTCGTCTTCGTCCTCTTTAAGAAACATAATCAAATTTCACGTCTGCTTTGATTCTCGTAAAATTAAGACACAGTTCTTGTCAACGTGGAGTAGTATTTCCATTCTGTGCTGTTGCTGCTCTGCGTTTGGGAGAGGCTTTCAAGCTTTTGTCATTTTGTTCCTCTTTGTCTTCACGGGTTTTTTCAGAAGCACTGATTCATTATTTTTTCAAAAGGCTCTGCTAATAATTAGCAATTAAAATGCTCTCTTTTTGCCTCGTTTTCTCCTAATTAGCTTGACAGAGACATTGGTTAGGAAAGCGCTATAGTTTCTCCTCCAACGTCCTCACACACACACACACACACACACACACACACACACACACACACACACACACACACACACACACACACACA
>JAUESF010000052.1:5012468-5023861 GCA_032274765.1 Malacoctenus tetranemus
CAGCTCCTGCTCCAGAGGGATCAAAACGACCACATGGGAAGTTCATCAAAACTGTTCGCTGCAGTTTTTGCACGTTTGCTTTTCACTTCTTTCATCTCGGGTCTGGATGCAACGCAGCGAGCAGTCACCACACAGGGCGGCTGTGGTTGCTTCTTCCATCTAACTCATCCAGGCAGCACATCTGTGCTGGAACTTCAGGCGCATCTTTAACCTCTGACCCCCTGTTACCACCACACCGATACGAGGCCTGTATTGTACGTCGGTTATACGTTCTTATGGCTCTCAGCAGAGCGATGGGACGCTGTTAAAAGCCAGGAGACGGAGGCAGGATGTCGGCGGCGGCGGCGGCTTCGATGAATTAGATTTGCTTTGTTGCGTTTTAATAGCAAGATGCTTGATTTCCCAGGAGTGTGTTATCTGCTCTCTGGGTTTGCATTAGTATGACGTGGAGATCTGTGAACGAGCTTGTTATCAAGGTTTGAGAAAAATGTGTGTTTCTGAGAAGCGCTTCCGTTTTTCAATTTAGGTTGTGTGACGAAATCACACGCTCCCGCGAGCCAATAAATGGCAAACATACACAAAGACGTGTCCTCGAGCGCACACACTCGTCGTTACGACACTCTCCTCTTCGGGCGCGTTAGAACAGAGAGTCACGTACCGTCTTCGTCTGTCCGGCAGACGAGGGGCTCGCTCTCGGGGCCCGGTCCCACCTCGGTGGAGGCCGACACGGTGATGCGGTACTGGGTCCACTTGTCCAGCCGCTGCAGCAGCACCTGCTCCTCTGTGGCAGGCACTGTGGGCTCCTCCGCGGCCTCCCCGTCGGCCCCGGCCCCTTCTGCCGGGCTCGCCAACTGGTAGCGCACCCTATACCCCACCAGGTCACCGTTCTGACTCGTCAGAGGCGGGGGGCGCCAACTTACCAACAGGGTGGTGGAGCTGGTGCTGCTGCACTTAATGTCTTGAGGGGGAGCTGAGGGCTCTGGTGAGGTGGAAAGGAAAGGGAGGGAAGGAGGAGGAGGAGGAGGAGGAGGAGGGAGGGGGGGTCCAGGACGAGGAGCAGGAGGAGGACGGGGGGAGGGAAGGGGGGAGGAAGGGGTGAAAAACAAAAAAATAAAGATGGGAGAGATAAAGAAAATGAAAAAAAAGGAAAATTCCAAACTCAAAAAAACAAAAAAAACAAACAAACAAACAAACAATAAGAGTAATTGAAATAAAATTGCAAAACAAGGACAGAGGCAAAAGGTTAAAAATAAAAATAAAACCATCAAGCAAATGTAAACACAAGAGGCATAAATGAACCACAGCACGGGCTTGGGTAATAATGAATTAAGAGGTGTGATACCTGGTGAGGAGCAGTGGCAACGGCAGGCGGACTGAGCCTTTAACTCTAACCTCAACACGGCAAACATGGCACCTGGTCTAGCTCAACACTGCGAGGACCAATTGTTTTTCTTGTTTACGTCGTAGCAGCTTTACGCTTTCAAACAAACATGAATGTGTAGGTTTGTCGCTTTGAGTCGAGTCTTTCTCTCTTCCTGCAGCGACTCTTGAAACAAAGCGACGTGAGCTCCACCCGGGGAGGCGGCGGCGGCGGCGTGTGTTTGGTAGCAGCGTTAAAGCGCTCCAACTCGGTGGCTCCTCTCCGTGTCTGAACCGGCCTCTGAAAACGCGTTTAAAAAAAACCCTACGTGTCTGTGAACTTTCCAAATCACACTCAGCGCCGCTCCTTTCCTAATCTGAGCCAAGCTCTTAGACAGCCTGTGCTTGTCCAGAGAGTGTGCTGTGCAGCCAGCGATAACATGCTTCCCTCCTCATCCAGGCCTCCGTATTATACGGATAAGAGGACATGTATGAAAATACTTCTGGGGTTTCCTCCTCTCTCTACCCTCAAGATGGCTTGAAGTGGCACTGCATTCCTTCCATCTTTGTGTGACCAACTCAATTCATTATTACAGGTTTGTTGTTTTTTGGGGGTGTGCAACTGTAAGCACGATAATAACAGAAAATTAAAAGTCACCATAAGAAACAAGGCATTCAACACAGAGATATTAAAAGAAGGGAAATAAAGAGAAAACCTATAGAAACAAGCGAAATGGTCTCATTCCACAACGAAAAAGCTGCAAAAGCTGGAGAACTGAAATCAGGGTACTTGGAAATGAATTTCTCTGTAACCCAGATGAACCACAGTCACAGTTAAGGGTCAAAATGACAACTCAAAGAGTGTTTTTTTTAAAAGTACATGAAAAAAACAGGATACTTGCCAAAAAACAGAAAATAGGAAAAATTGAACTAAAAACAAACAAAAATCAAAACAAGATATCACAAGCATCGTCTGTCTCATCATACGTACCTGACTCCCAAAAACATTACACTTTAAAGACTTTCTTACCACCAGCGCCTGACTACACACTGCACACTCTGGCAGCCTTCCCTCCCAGAAAGCAAACCGCACCTTTCCGACATCGTCGGGAGGATTTCGATGCGTGTCGGGGGTTCGTTTTTTGGAGCCATTTTGAAGGGGGGGTTTGCTTGAAGGGAGAGAGTGGGCTCTCTGCTGTAGCCAGGGCTGTTTAACACCGCATTGTTGGGCCGGAGGGTCCGCGAGACTGTGAGAGGGGAAGCCGACGAGAAAGGTGGGAGGTGGGGGAAAGCTTGTTCCCGATATCGTGTGATCTCGCACACTTGGCCTTGCACCCAAACATCCCCTCCTGAAGTAAATTCCATTTCATAGCACAGCGCCGACGCATCGTCGCACAAAAAAAACAGCTAAGTGCCGTTTTGAGAATGCCAAAACACAAGAATAGAGGGAGAAACATCGAAATCTTTTATTGCCAAACTCATAAAAGTTTAATGATGGTGTTCTGACTGTAATGTCACTTTGGGAGGAACAGCTTTTAAAAAATGAAACTCTAAAAGAAAAAAGAGAAGAAGAAAGAGACTAGAAGTTTTTTAGTATACGACAGGCCTCCTCTCAGTGAAAACTGAATGTTCCAGCACACAACAAATAAGACGAGATCTCAGCCCCAGTTCCCAAACCCTTCTCTGTGTCCAATGGGCTTATTTACTTAAGGTCTTACTGGATTTTGAGCCTTTCAGCTTCTTCCCTTTCGCTCACATTGTATTTGCAAACTCTCCACATCAAGAATGATTGCTCAGTTCTCAATCTTTGTGGTTGTGGAGAGGGGGAGGAGGAGAGGGGGAGGCGGTGGATCTGACAGGGGCCGGGCTATCACAGTGCACAGGCAGCCTCACGCCTGATAACGGTTTAAGAGGAGCTGGGTCACAGCTTTAATAAAGTGCAGATCCCATGAAGGCCAGCGGAGGGATTATGGACACTAGAACTATACGTCCACAAAAGGGAGAAACTCGGCTCGCGCTTCACTCGGGAGCTCTTTTGAAGCCTCCCTGAGAGAGTTCCCTCCACGCCACTTGACAAATAATTAGTCATGTCTGCGTTCACGTCTTCCTCTTTTCTCGTGTGTTTGGATGCAGCTGCGTTCGACGTCCCGTCACGCCGACGACAGGCAGCAGGCACGATCGTCTTGAGATTAGACGCCAATTCAATGGGTTTCACACAGGAGCGCTCTGGCCGTGCTCGTCGCAGCGCGTCACCTCCTACAGTGACACAGATTGCTCCTCCAGCACCAGCACATGTCTGTGTTTGAGCTGCATTTCCACGAGAGGCCTCCAGTGACAGGATGTTCGTATTTGTGGATCATTATGGGATTAATCCTCCCTCGTCCGACGCCAAATGGCCATAGTGTGGCTCGCGCAGATATTCCAATACATTTGAGAACCTGCAGCAATTACTGTAAGTGGGGGGCTAAACTGCTTGTTTGGTTAAATACAGAGGATTTAGAATCTGCCACTTTAATTTGAGCGATGGCACTTGACTGGCGACTGGCAGGTTCTAGGTATAATCTGAATGTGTAACAAAGCCCGACAATCCCGAGCCTTGGCTCATTGCTCATCGCGGAGCATGAAATTAATTCTGATGCTATGAAATGGGATTCTTATCTGTCACTCGGGAGCCCCGCTCTTCCCCTAACACCCACTCCCGGGGTCCGTCTCAGGTCCTCGGACCAATAGCGGCGAGATAAGTCGTCGAAGAAAGCGGCGACACGGACTTCCCGGCTCTCGGGTTGCGGACCGCTCCGGCCACGTCTGAACGGTTCTCACAGGAACGGTCTGAATCTGGTCGTCTGAATATGGCAGCATAGCCCGAGAGGCCCTGCTTCTGAATGAGGGCCACCGTCGCCAACAACACTCCCTGTACCGAAGAGGAGAGAGGAAGATCCTCACATAATCAATTTGAAGCTTTCTGATTCGGAGGAATCGGCTGTGACCTCAGTCGTCACGTTCAGAGAGAATTGTTTCAAACAGCGACTTCTTTTTTCTTTCGGGGGAGTTTTTGACCGAGTGGCCCTCATGACAAAAGCCTCTGGTAATGCTACTTGAACTGAGCACAGAAAAACTTCACCAATCTGTGAACATCATTTTACCACAGATAAAAGACAACAAAGCAAACTGGGAAATCACGTTGTCTGTCTTTCGTCTTGCTTTGTGGCAAAGCGCTTCAGTCTGCCAGACTTCCACAGAGATTCACATCGGGAGGCCCCGCGGCTTTGAAGGGTAACGAGGAGAATGTAAGTTGAGTCTCTGCAGCCACTGATCAAATGTCACTTCTTTCGAATAATCACATGTAGAATGAAACACATTTTAACAGTTTTAGTCTCCAAACAGTGAGAAATGATCACTTTTTTCATCATTTCTCACTCAAAAATGACACTGACTTTGTTATTTTACTCGTCATGTTCATTGGTGCAAACTTTTTCTGGAAATACGTCCGACCATCTGCATTACAATTCAGACCAAAGACACTGTAAGTCAGAGCTTTTTTTTTTTACAGCCTTGGATGCATGGAGTTACTGCCATCTCTGACTTTTATGAGCAACCAAATTACGGACGCGGCAGTTAAATGTTTAATCGCGCCATGAATTTGAAACGGCTAAAATACACTTGTGGTTTATGTGTTGGTGTTGCAGAGGGACTTTTTGAGGAACTGCGTGCAGAAGCGGGCGCCCCCGCCCCTGCAGGTCGCGGCAGACTGAATCCCTGAGCCACGCCGTCACTTACCTCAGAGCATCCACAAGATCAAGCTACATATTGTGTGGTGTCGGACAATGCTTTGACTGACTCAGTCTTTGCTCGTCTGAGAGTGGGGAGGAAAACAAAGGACGTTTCTTCTACCTGCTCGTGCAGGGACTCTTCAGCGTGTGAAAAAAAAAGGAAAGAGACTGAGAAACACCAGAACCTACGAGGTCAGAGGTGTGGAGGCAGTCGGAGGATCGACCGGGAAAAAAGTGGGAGGATCCTGCTCAGGCTGAGAGACGAAGTCAGGGACATTTGATAAAACTGTCGTGGAGAGAAGAAACAATGACGGACACGGTGTTTCTGAACGAAGCCGTTTCTTTCTCCAGGACAGAATTAGCAAATGTTCGCGACGCACCGTCAGTTCCTGTCAACCGGCAGTTTTTCTCCACGTCTTCAATCAGTGTGAAAGGAGGAGTCCCTGGTCTCACGCAGAGCTCGACCTGTTCTCCCTCGTGCCCGCTCAGAAATTAACCCTGTCCGCTCACGTGGTTGTGTTTGTTTGTGGTGGACGAGGGTCGCAAAACCCCAACAAAAAGACAAAACAAAAAAAAAAAAAAACTCGATGCAAGCTACTGTTTGGAGTGATGTTAAACCAATACTTCTGCTCGGTAACCCAGGAACCAATAGAAACTTATAGATTAAAAACAAAAGGAACCCTCAAACATAAAAAACCTCCATCAAAAGAGTCAACATAAAAGGAAGGGGACATAAAGTGAGGAAGGTGATGTCAAGCCATTCCAAGGAAAGCTTTTGTTCCAATGCACAAGGGAACAAGTGGCAGAGAGAGAGAGAGAAACAGAGCTGGAGGAGGGAGATGTAGGAGGAGGAGGAGGAGGAGGAGGAGGAGGAGAGGGGTGTATCCAATCCAGTCAGCTTGCAGTGTATCGGTCAAGAACGAATGCCAAACGGAGGGGAAGGAAATCACAAACACACATTGACGGGTGGAGATGTGCACGGACAACCGAGAGACGCCAAGACAGAAATGGGGCTTCATGAACATCAAATCATTTCATGCCTGGACTGATCAAAGATCAACGGTGCAGTGACAGGTGCTCAGCAGCACCCCCAGTGGGCAGCGTGAGTGTCACATGCAACGGGCGCTCTCCTCAGTGACTCTGCACTGTCTGTGTGGCTCTGCTGCATAGCAGTAACAAAAAGAGCTGTGAAGTGGTTGTTCCAAAGTCCCCGCGCCCAGATGCAGGGGGACACAGCCAACAAGTTGCACTGGTAGAAACAGAAAATGTGTTAAAACACGTCTACTCCCACCACCACGGCTCTCCTATGTCCCTGGAAGAAAGGATGCGGGTTCAACCTCGCAGCATCTAGCAGAGCAGCGTCACTTTATTGGGGAGGGAAAAGTAGCCACTTCAGCAATCCACGTGTCTTTGCTGCTGGTTTCAATACTCTGCCTGATCCACATCCAGAAAGACGAGCTGAGATCCGTCCGTAATCCTATTAATCCCAGTACATTTTCATGGTTCTTTACCATTAATGTAATAAACGTCAATACACAACATCACCGGTAATCTTTGTGTGCGGTGTAAACCCCAAAGATACCAGTTTAATGCCCTGTCATCCCAATAGTGCTTATATCTACAGTTGGATATTTGATTGGATAATCTATGCGCATTCTCTTCCTCCACAGCCGCGGCGACGGTGCACCATGATATCACCGCGGTTATTTTTAGCTCTCCCTGGTTTAAATAATTCAGCGGTGCCTCTGCAATCTGTAAACTAAAATAATCACCGCAGCGCTGATCTACCACAATGAATTTAGTGCGCGGGCTTGCAAACAAGCACTGGAGGTGACTCCTTGGAGATTTTACCCTGCGACGACAAAAAAAAAAACCCCCGCACGAACGTCGTCGGCGAAGCGAGCCCAGTACATATGAGAGCCGTGGCGGTCTTAAGAGCAGAACTGACATTTTTTGTGTCTCTGTCACATGGGAAGTGCACTTGCTGTTGACAAAGAAAAAAGCAAATACAAACAAAAGTGAGAGGGAAATAAAGAAACTGCCAAAATCGTCAGTCCACAGAGACTCAAACTGTTTGACAGCGGCAGCACTGATACACTGCACCACAGCAGCAGAGTTTCAAAATGAGATAATAATAATGATAAAAATCGAAAGTAAGTTTTCAACACTTGTTGTCTTCCGTCCTACCGGTGCTTCATTTCAATCTCAGCGCCACAAAACAATCTGTTCTCGGTGTGAATGTCACCTTCTGCGAGGCTGAAGACGCCAAAGTCACACTGAACACGCAAGAGAGCAGTGTTTGAAGACAACACTTGGAAACCACATGTTGAGGCAAAAATTCAAAAGCACAGCAAGGAAATCAGACTCGTGTGGAAAAACCTCATCAGAATTCAAACTCCACGACGCGCTTCACATCAGGGAACGGTCGACAAGCTCCGGTCGGGTGTGGGACAAAAAAAAAAAGCACAGATCCTAAACAAGAATTTCTTTAGTGAAGGTTGAAGAAGACATAAACTCATTATTGCTTGGAAAGCTGGCTGTGGAAAATCCCTTTGTTAAACACAACCTCAACGAGAACAGGAGAGAAGACCGAATAAAGGGCTACATACTGGCTTGCAAGGTCTTGTGCGAAATGTCATTTGTGAAGGCTCCGATGCCTTTGTTAGAGATGGCAGCCAGGGAGAAGCGGTACTCTGTGTCCGGGCGGAGCCCCTCCACAACATACGAGTTTGTGGGTCCAAAGGTTTTCTTCATCTGTTGGTTGAGAACACGTCATTGGCACGTCTGACAGTGAAATGCGGCGCAGAGCGGCGCGCTTCAGCTTCAGCCGCTGACGGCTGGAGAGCCAGTGTTATACTTACCTGGTTGCCGAAACTGCTCTCCATGTAGCGCAGTTCATAGTTCACGATGCCCTCTTTTTCGTAGGCTGGTTCCCAGGTCAGTTCAACGCTGGTGTCGGACACCGCACCGACCTGGAACTTAGACGGCTGGCCTGGAACTAAAAAGTACAGCACAAGGCATCACGAGTTGGACGGCAGGAAGGAGCAAGAGTCAGGTTTCATCTCATCATCGACAACATCAGACAGATTTGAAACATGCTAAGGTTCGACCTCGGCTGGTGAACGATGTGACACACCAGAAGAAGAGATTACGGTGTAAAGTTTGAGGTGTAGAGTCACGCAAAGGTACAGTCGTCCTTGTTTCGGAGGTCCCTTGAAGAAACTGTGTCACCTCGCCCCGAAATGGGTGCAGCAAATTTCACTAAGCCCGCGAGCTGTTTTCTTTGGACGACTGTGATCAAACAGGCTTTTGTCATCATTTGCAGAAGATGCAGATGTGTGAGTGAACTTAGCACAGCAGGGGAGTAAGAGCATCTCTCAGCGAGCAGGCGCAGTCTGTTTAAAGTTGCAGAAAAATATGCTGCTGATGCATAAAGCCAACTAATGATGCTCCTTCCTGGTTGTCAACACAGCCTTTAAAGGAGCAGGCGTGGAGGGGAGAAGTTTGGGTCTACTTTCCTCAAAACTAACCAACAACAGGGAACCATGAAACAGGTTCCTCGGCCATGAGTGGGCCTGTCCTTACCTCCTTGTAGCACTTTGACATGAATGGGCTCAGAGAAGGGTCCGTCCCCCACCGAGGTGAACGCGAGCACCCTGATGGTGTAGGTCTCTTGGGGAATGAGACTCTGGATGGTGGTAATGATGCTGTCCTGCACGTTGTGAATCTGCCAGTTGCTCATGGGCTGCGACGCGTCCATGGTGTAATACACGCGATAGCCCTTGATCTGCCCATTGGGCTCCTCCGGCTCCTCCCACTGCACCAACATGGTGTTCTGAGGCAGGATCTGAGCCTTGATGTTCCGCGGTGGGCTGGCCGGGGCTTGTTCACCAGTCCGAGTTTCGACGGGCTCACTGGGAGGACCCTGGCCGATCGTGTTGACGGCCGACACGCGGATTTCATACTCTGTGTTGGGGTAGAGGCCCCCGATGCTGTATCGAGTAGTGGTGATGTCCTCCACCGTCTCGTACTTGCTGTCGGGGGACTTGGCTCTGTACTGGATGATGTAGTGGGTGACTGGGTCAGGGTTTCCAGAGTCCCAGGTGATGGTCACACTGGTGGCAGTGGTTTCGGTGACCACAGGCGTCCCTGGAGGCTTGGGGAGAGCTGGGACAAGACAGAGAAGAAGATGGCATCAGCTCAGTCACTGGAGAAGCACATCAACTCAGACCCTCCGAAACGATCCCTCCTCTCTTACATTTGACAGTGATTTGCGCCACGGCCTCAATGACGCCAAGGCTGCTCAAGGCCACGCAGGTGTAGTTGGCTGACTCGCGAACGCTGCTCAGTTCGAGAACGTTCCTGCCCACTGGCATCTCGTCCTCCGGTGTCAAGTCCTCCGAGTTCAGCATCCACTTGACATACGGCATGGGCGATCCCACCGCCACGCACGTTATGTTCACACTGCCACCGGGCATAATTTCTTGACTCGTCGGTGGGATGGAGAAGCGAGGAGGCACCCGCCGGACTGGGAGAAGGCATGAGGAAGGGGAGAGGATGACAAGACAGGGCAAGGGAGTCAAACAAAAAAAAAAGGAGAGAAAGAGAGAGGTAACAAGAGAGGCCGATGAAAATGGACCCTTCTCAAGAAGTCAACACAAAAACTTTTCAAAATGGTAATGTGAACTGAAACACAAATTAAAAACTAGACTCTTCAAAACAGAAAAATATACAAATAATGAGAAGGAACTAAACTAACAAAACTGCTTCAACAACAATATAGATTAACAATTAAGCAACGATTCATAGCAACAAGGTTCCATTGACCAATATTTGACCCATCACAGCACAATTAAAGACACAAAAATCTATTACGAGTTTCTCATCTTTGGGACTGAGCTGCTGACATACTGCTACGGCTACAGCACACCTGATCGTGGAGTGTGAAGGCATGTGGAAAAAAGGCCATGTGATAATGCTATCACATAGGGCCAGCATGGCAACCTGGAACTTCCTGTCCTCTCAGGCACTCATGCCAAACATGAAGTCGGCCATGACAGGCTTCTCCCATAGCACAGGAAGTGTAGGGTTACTGGACGATTGACCTTGTCTCCATGAGGTCTCTAATAAGCACAGTCTAGCATCGGTTTGCACTTGACGCCTGCCTCTACTTCCTAGTTATCTTAAAGATGAGAAACTTTAATCAGATTTTTGTGGTTTAGGGTAGATCCACTGGACAAAGCCTTATTAAGATCTGACACGGTTCCATTGATAGATGCAGCTATCAGTTTCACAGACAGCATGCATAAATAGATCGAGGTAAATTAAGGAGTAAATGATAACAAAATCAGATATAAAAATTGAGATAAAATGCATAGAGGAATATAACTGAAGGGTCGCTAGCATGCCCAGACAAAAGACGATTGGAGAGGAAAGTAGAAGTACAAGATAGAGGATATAACATCCGAGGAGAGGAGAGACTGAGAGGGAACAGTGGCAGAGAGGGACAGAGGAAGAGAGAGAGAGGGGGAGGTTGGAGGAGGGTAAAAGGGGAGGGTAACCCGCTTCAGTGCTGTGTAAAACTTTGGTTTTTCTTCAGCTAATGTGACAAAATGTGATGATGGCACATTGTCACATCGCACTTCCAGTTAACACAAAGTAAGTACTGAGGAACAGAGTGTGTGCCTAGAAATACACAGAAAAAGGAATTATAGTAATTGTAGCAAGAAGAGGTCTTACTATCACAGAGTGTTGGAGTAAAGAAACAGAACTGGATCAACAGGGAGTAGAAGTCCAGAGAGGAGGAGAGATACGAGGAGAGGCAGAGACAGAGGAAGTGGAAGAGGGCAGGATGACAGCTTAGGAGAGGGAGACAGGGAGAGCCTTGAAACTCATGGAGAGGACTGAGGAGATCTGAGTGGAGGGAAGTTGATCATGAGCCTGAGACGCAGAGGGAGGGCGTGACAGGTGTTATGTGTTTGCATGTGCTCATGTACACTAGAAGTAGACATGTACTTATCTATTTATCTGGCTGAGTTGAGATATAGGCATGAAAGTGCGAGTGTACAGTATGTGGGAGTTGGAGAGTGAGAGCATGGCGGAGCAGAAAACACTGTTTCTTCATGAGCGGCATCCCAGCAAGCATTTGACAGACGGCGAGAGGAAAACAGTGGCAAACTTGAAGATTATTGAAATGCTAGTTTTATTCATGCCAACGTTATTCTTAGACTGGCCACTTTTTAATGTGTTTAGAAAGACTTGAGC
>JAUESF010000052.1:5023961-5036584 GCA_032274765.1 Malacoctenus tetranemus
AGCATCTACCTAACTATTGTCAAACTGTTTGTTGGGATGCGTCAAGTTAAAAAGAGAGAAGGGAGCAGTAAAGATGCAGAAGTTTGAAAAAAAAAAAGATGAACTATATGGAAGAGATGACTTCAGAGACAGACAAGACAGGAAAGACAAGGACAAGAGACAAGACACAATGCATAACAAAACAGTCTCAAGCAGCAAGACAGCTGAGGGGACAGACAGAGGGAGACGGGCGGACAGACAGGGACGGATGGGCACGCAGACATACTGTACAGTACGCAAAGAGGGAGGGGAGAGGGGGGATTTGGGTTGTCGGAGAAAGGAGGGGGGAGGAGGATATCAGTGGGGGATAGAATAAGGAAACTGTGGTTCTAATCAATAAAATAAATACAAAATAAATTGTCATAAGAATAAATAAATAAATAAAAAACCATGGCTCAAAGTGGGTTTGAAGGTCTCACACACTGGGGCTTAAAATCAAGAATCAACTCCACATCATCTCCTCCCCACCCAAACACTACACCTTAATGCAAAGGCAACTCGGGAAGTCTTCGGATGGGTGGATGTGACGTGTGAGGGTGGGGTAGGTGGGGAGAGGGGGGAGGAGGGGGGGGGGTCACTTGAGGACTGAGGAGGGGGAGATTTGGCAGGTGGCTGCGGGGGGACGGGGGTGCATCAAGGATAGGTAGCATTCCAAAATACACCGTGTCAATCCAAATGGGATTCATATGATCGTTGCGTGGGACAAATAAACTTTTTCCACCAAACTAAGGCACAAAAATCACCTACACACACTCCAAGGGGATGTTTTTACCTGAGAGCCGACACAAACTGACATGATCACCGACAAGAACATACAGGTCGTCAACAATTTTATCCGAAGGGGTGAATCTTTTTCAGGTAATCTATTGAGTCTGACATTACGTGGAGCGGTGAAAAGGACGCCGAATTGGCCTTTAACAGCCATCACCGCTTCAGCCAGAGACATCGCTGTAATGTGCTTTACAGGAAAAGATTCTGCTTTTCAGATCACAGAGTCAGGTCAGGCAACAAATGGGGAACCTTTCTGTTCACCTCTGAACTCTACATACGTCCTACCAGCAGCTCACTATCGATGTCCGTTACTTTAGCGCTCGGGAAAAATAAATGATCTGACCTCGAGGGCAAAAGCTGATCGTTTAACAAAAAAGAAAAAAAAAGCGTTGCTTGTTTACAAACCAAAAAAAAAAATACGGACTGTCAAAAAGCACCAGGAAAAAGAGTCAATCGCAGATCTAAAGTTGTTGAAGATCTCAGAGAATTAGAGTTCAACAAAAACGATCAGGAACAAACATGAATTCGTTCAGTACGTCTTTGGTTGTCGCTATCTAATCATCAGGTCCTCTATGTACTGACCTAACTGTGAGGGAAATGAAATAAAACAATGGGACACAGGACATTTTAGTTGGGACATACTTGGTTTCATCGTGATTTAGCCACAGAGTGACAGTGCAAATAAAAAAAAAAAGTTTAAAAAAGAAAATCCCATCAAAGAGAGTTTAAAAAAAGTCTATTCTCGCTTTTTGATTTGTCAAAAAATGCCTAACTGAACAACAAAGGTGAAAGGGCAGCCCATTCCTCACACGGACATGCATGGGTGTGGCTATGGCATGAGTGACATGTACAGGTGCGCCCCCATCCACTCGGGCAGACACCGGAGAACCAATACAATCCAAAATAATGTCACCCAAGCCCATCCAAGCATGCCATCCATTCCCAAATATAGCATTGTTCCAGACACACACGTACGAAATCAAACCAAAAGGAAACAAATGAAACTGAACAAATCCACAAAAAGAACTATGTCCGAACAGCATAGACAGTACCAGAGTGCAGCTGTGTTCAACAAAGAGGTATGCATCAATACTATTAGATGTTTTTCAGCAATGATTTGTCGCCTGAAGTTTTAGCCTCCAATCCAGAGAATGGTGAAACTAGTGAACGAGGGGGTGGGTGGGGGGTGGCGGGGTGGTGGTGGAGTGGGGTGCCGGTTTATTCAGGGGGTGGTGGGGGGGATGGGGGTGGGGGGTGTCTAATCAGAGTGTGTCTGAGGATGTTGTTCTCTCCCTGGGGCTCAGGTCAGCCAATGGACCGGGAGCTGGAGTGGCTGAGTGAATGAGGTTTCCCCCACAGGAAGATGTACAGTATCTGATTGCATCAGTGTCTACGGTTTCAGAGCAATATGGGAACTAACAGCAATCAATTGGAACTATTAGCAGCAATACACAACTCATTGATCCCACACGCAAATAGGGTTTATTCTTAAAGCCTTCCTGGTAGTGGGGAACTTACAGTTGGTTGATTTGCAACCAACAACTGTGATTGGACAAAGGACAGCTGGAGTTGGCGGGTAAGTACGACTGGTTCCACTGTGTCTGACAGTTAGCTAGATTTGCTTATGACAGAACATTTCCAACTTAAGGTCACAGATAATGGACAAAATGTGAAAGTCTTAAAATGCAGAAGACATTTCGGGGATTTTTGGGGTTATGTGTGACGCTAAAGGTCAATGTCACATGTAGATGAGTTTGTTGCCCTATCATTGGCTGGACATGGGCCTGAATTCTCAAGTGAGCTGCCACGTCAATGGGCTGGTGAGTCTCAACAAGCTGTGTGAACACGCACACGTGCGATGCACCCTCTCCTGTCCTACTCTCCTGATGAAGAAACAAAGGAAGAAAAGTAAAGAATCCCAATTGCATGGACAGGCTCCTCATTCACAGAGACCATGAGCCCAGCCGGCCCATTTGGAATTGAGCGCAAGGCTAAAACCAACAGATACCTTTTCGTTTGGACTGCGAATCACGTCTAATCTTGTTTCAAGCCCCAATGTGGAGAGAAAGACGAGAAGCCTTACACTGAACGGGGGTGAAGAAGCGGTCGAGAGAGAATGCCAGAGTACTGCGCTAATGCTAATCGTGGTCAGTGTTGTGGAGGGATTTGTGCCAAAAAACAGAGGTCAGAAGGTGGACATTATTGGCCATTTTGGTGAGGCAGGTTTTGCTGCCCCAAAATGAAGGAGGAGGGGGGGGGGAAGCCAAAATAATGTGCAGCCTTTAGTGTCACCTTGAAGCTGAGATTACACCCTCTTGCTGCCTGAGGACACAGGCGCAGTATGGAGATCCTTTAGTCACACTTGCCGAGTGAGGCCTACGGCATTTACATATAAGCCGCAGGGGTTGGCCTGTATTAACATACCTTGGCTGCGCCACAGTTTAACAGTCACTATGGGTGGCTCATCAAAATGGAAATTATTACCTAAAGGAAACTGACAGGAATCATGGCAGGGGTATCTACGAGCAAGCAGTGGATTTGGGGGATTTCAGAGGTGTCCCACTCTTCTGTTGTTTTAGTCGGATGACGAGCGGCCAAATGATACTGCAAGCGTGTCCCTGCACCGTGTGGATCTCTTTAGTCAACATTATCAGTCAGATTGGGAAAGGGAGTGCAATCCTATGTATATCCGCACTGAAATGGGAAGCAGTTCTTTGGTGTGAAACATGTGCTTTTTGATCCTGAAATAACTCTTCCAAAAGGTGGCCGTTATCTACAGGACGCCTTGAGACAAACATCTAATAGAGATGGCAGGGTTTTGCTTTGGCCAGTGAGAACATAAGGTGTAATCTAGCTTTCTTTCCCAACATTACACACAAATGCATAGCAGGACATGCAAGCACATTCATAAACGAGCAGATACCATTGGAGGAGGGTCTTCGTGCACATGCGTACGGAACAGCCCAGTCTTTCTGCATCAGTGTTTTTCTGTGGGGCTTCCATTGAATCGGATGGACGGGGCTGATGTGGGTTTTTATTCTGCCTCTTTTCGCGGTATCGAGCCGCTTGTCGTGAGGCCTATTATGTGCGGGGCGGTATGGACAGAATATTGACTGGTGGTTTTCACAGATACTACGGCTGCAAACACCCATCAAGGTCATTTTGACAACCAATTGGCACATAAGAGGTATCTGAACACTCAATCGTATGCGAGATTAACTACTTGAACTTGGGGAGGGGGTGATACCAGATATTTTCCGAATGACTCGCTTTAGGGACAAAGGATGTGTTTGGTTGCGATGCCCAAAAATTGGAGTCAAAGTGGCAGTTTGTCGCCTTGAGAGAGACTCTCCTGTTGAATTGCTTCAGAGAAAACTTGCCTTGCAAACACGTCAAGACTCGGAGTGACGTGGACTGAACTTCAAAAGACAAAACAGCTTCATAATAATCGGACAGTAATGGCGATAAAACGAAATGTTCCTGCTGGTCTGCACACGCTTAGCGCGTCACAAACTCAATTGAAATGGCGCTCAGCTGAAAGAAAAAGCCTGCTCTTCATGGTTTGGATGAAATTACGAGTCACGAGAAGCAAATCTGGCTCAACGTGCAGCTCGGAAGAACATATGCACTCCACTGGATGAGTGAATATCAGCACGGCATGAACACTGCTGATTAGTTTTCCTTGAGGGGGAAATAGCCCTTCATCACATGACTTTCAGATCATTTCCATGAGGCTGCCTAATCCTCTGAAGATCCGTACTGTGTGACATCCGTTTGTACAAATACTGCCGACATCGCAGGCTAACACTGGGAGAGTCAGTTAACTCAGTTTCTATCTTGATATCACAATACATTACAATGGGATCTAGATTTCATCAGAGAACTTTTCATCAGCGCTGATAACATGAAACTCACCAACGAGGCAGGAAGCTGACGAAAATTGAAGGAGACTTTCACATCGATCCTGCATTTGTCAGGTATTTTATAGTCATTACTGCTCTATTATTACAACACGGATGTTTGGAAGTACTCTGTGCCTCCCTTCACTTGGCGAGTCCTCATTACTTTAGTCACATCAACCTGAAAAATCATTTCTATTTCATGACTGCATGTGTACGGGGGGAAGTAAGGCTTGTGAATAATAGATTCTAATTTGATTGAGTGTCATGACTGCGAGGGAACACAAACAGCAGTCATTCAGCAAAACCAATCACGTCTCGCTGCCGCCGTTTGAAAATAAAAGTATCTCTGAGCACCCGCTAAGCAACAGCAAATGTGATGTCGAAGTCATTATATTGTTATTGATCCACACGACACTGTAAATGGCATCCCTTAATGGCTGAGTGAAATCACCGTGGAACCCAATCAGGCCCAATCAGGTCTAATTTTGTCAGTAATGGATTGCTATAAACAAGATGACAGGAACACTGGCTGTATACACACTTATTATTTCATTCGGCATTTGCATTTGCACTCCGAGACTCAAGAAGCAGAGCAGCGTCAGTTTGAAAAAAAACAAACAAAAGAAATACAAATCCCACAAACAAATGAGGCACAAAAAGGGACAAACGTTTGGAACAGAAAAATAAGGTCTGAAACAAAACTGGTCGGAAGAAAAAAACGGGGGGAAAAACTCCACACAAACACAACACCAGTGTCACAACACAAAAAGTAACTTAAAAATATGAGTAAGCCAAAAAAGGGGTGTAATCAGGGTAAAATACTGGTTAAAAAAATACAAACGGAAGGAAACAACTGAACAAAAACACGGGGAATGCAGAAAGAAAAAGACCATCACGGCCAAGAGGGTTTTTGTACAGGCATGCAAGCACAGTTACATTCTCCCATCATGCAACAGTTCCTGTTATTTCCACGTGCTGGGTTTCCATAGTAACACGTGCAAGAAAGCCTTTACGTGCAGAAGCAATACCAAAGGATGCAAAACGAGAAAAGGCCCCACAATGCAAACATAAAAAGTAAATTAACAAGACCCGAGCTAATCGGGTTTGCTTTCATCATTTCTTCCTCGGAAATAAATAAAAGTTTATTTTCAAAATCATTTAGCACTTTGGAATAACTGATTAGTATCTCTTCAAATTAGTCATCAATCGAGCTCTTTAATAGGCAAATACAGCTAAATTTTTTTTCAAACATGTCGTTTTTTTTTTTTTTTTTCAAATGTGGGTTAAAAAAAGTAAAAAAGAAAAAACACACCAACCTTCTCGAAGCTCTGAGGGATGTAAAGGGGTTGATGCAGAACACAATGACATGAGGAGAAGAGAAAAATAGGGGAAACACAGAGAGAGTAAAAAAAGCCACCTCAAGGTGTTTAGCTGCAGCTACATTTCCCTTCTCTTTAATCCTTCTTTTCCTGCTTTTCCCTCGTCCCTGCTTGTGACACCCGTCTTGAAAGTACACTTGCCTGCCCCCAACCCCACCCCCAACCCCCACCCTGCCCACCCCCCCATTAAATAAACTTTTAACCAAAACAATCAGATTCACCCCAGTGGCCGCACTGTCGCCTGGTAAGAAAAAAGAATAAAAAAAGGAAAAAAAAGAGCTAGTGAGGCGCCACTGGAGTCAAATCATGCGTACCATACTCATAATTCAAAATTTCACAAGCTCCTTATAGCCACAAGGAGAGGCTCCTGTGGTGGCCGTATTTGCTTTTGTTAGAGAAGGAAACCAAATAAAGAGAAACTGAAAAACAAAATAAAAAACTAATGAGAGATAGAAAAAGAAAAAAAGACACAGTTTGGGATGAAATTAGCAGCTGCAGTTCAACAGGGATAAGAAAAAAATCGTTGCCAAGAGCCAATCAGGAGCCGGCTCAGCCCGGGCTCATGCACGGCGACACAATTTGCGTCATTTACGGTTGAGCTTCTCTGATGTTTGGTCTCCTCCTGAAACCGATTCTCACCACAGCTGCTAATCTCAAGTGCATTTTGCTTCGTGAACAAAACATAGTCAACATCAAGTATCAGAATCGATTGACAGAAGTTAACTGAAAACAGACAAAGGTTTGACACCATCAAAGCATAACAAGTGTGTTACATAGTGTGAACGTCTTTGAGTAATTATGACCCTGGTGGACTCTCCTGCATGCATGCTGATGGAGCCAGTGTGTTCATGGGCTTTGCGTGGATACTTGGAGAATGATCTCGGGCTATAGAGCTGCGTGTGTTCCCACCAAAAGGAGCTGGAGGAGCGTCCCAGTGCTGTGTCAACAATGCGTTCCCATCGTCATTGTTTTCTAGCGATTCCTGCGGTGCTCTCGACTATCATTTCCAATTAACCTTTTAACTCCTGGCGTGCTGCACGTCAACAAGGTGCTTTGCTGCTTGACAATGTCACTGCATCGCAAGCACAGACAGCCTGTGCAATGAACGCTGGCAGGGGGGGAGACACTAATCTTGATAACCCATATTTCTTTCTTTTTTTTTTACCTTCAGCTCTTCGCTCTTGAATTTCCTTCGCTATGCTGCTACTTCACTGGGTATGATAATAACAATAATAATGAAAAAGCAGCTCCCTGACCCATTTTATAATGTCAGAGTGGTGAATTATTTATTGGGAACAAAGTTATTTGGTACACAGCAGAGGGAACAAACTGAGTAGATACCGAGGCATCTTTATTTAATATGCACAATATAAATAAAACATGTCGAAAATGCATCTGCTTCAATTTATTAAAGATCCCTCAACAGGGATTCTTTGTCATTTAGCATTAGTGGTGGATGGGAGGCTTTTGTCTTCATTGTCTCTTTCCTATGAACGTCTACGCTCCTTGTGACTGATTGTTTTTTCATATCTTCACTTTGCTGGAACATGCCAGCTAAAATTACAACTGACTGCAAAAGACTTTAAAGATAAAACAACCAAAGCAGAAACAGGGGAATTCTATGGATTTATGCTCCAGAGCAGCATGAAGACGGAGTGGAGGAAGTGTACTATTTATACTCCCTGCGACAAAGCGTTTTTTTTTTTCTGGTGTGGTACGGAGCAGCTGACTGCGTTAACAGTCCCTCTCTTCTACTTCTCCCCCAAAATGTGGAGAAGGCTAACGGGGGAGGGGGAGGGGGGAGGGGGGGTTTGGGATTTTGATTGGTGAGCAGTAATACCTTGCCACTCAATCAAAATCGAGACTTACCGTCGCGCTCCTTTACCTGTAAAAAACTAATCAAAAAGAAGTCCTTCCAAGACTCTTTTTGGGTACCAACTTTGACGGAGGGGGGAAACATTTGATCGGGCACACAGTTACAGGTAAAAGGTGTCTTACAACCGATAGCGTAAAGACATACGGCTTGTTGTGCTACACATTTCCTTCCGAGTGAGTAGGGGAGGGCATTAAAAGACAAAATGGAGCATAACATCATAACAGAGAAGAACATTAGTTGGTCAATTATAGTTTTACATTTGGACGTTTCAGTGCATATGAAATTACATTAATGGGCAGGCAATACTATCAATGCTGAAAGATTGATACGACTTGGCGAACACTATTTTGCAAAACACATTTTGTGCAAATACAGCTAGGCTAGACTGGAAGCAATTACCATTTGTTAAGCTCAACATTAATGCCACTTAAGGCGGAGCTCCACTGTGAAGACATTGGAGTAAATATGGGTAGATGATTTGATTTCACATTTGATTTCTTTTCAAACTTTGTTGTATTTTTGTTGTTGAGGCCTGGTTCTGGGGCCGGGTTGCTCCCTACCTCGCACATAAAGATTAGCAGGGGACGAGTAGCGCACGCCTTCCACATTAGACGCCACGCACTCGTACTTCCCCTGGTCGGTCTCCTCGCTGTTCTCGATCTGCAAGGCACCTGGGAAACGACAACATCCGACACAGACAGGAAAGGGAGGGGGGAGGGGGGGGGGGAGGGGGAGAGAGAAGGAGAGCAGGGAGGACATGATTAGTCAATCTGTCTTTGATGGTTCATAAAGGAAGCACACAATCCCCTTAATGGCGGCCATCTTGAATTTTTCACAAGCATTTTTGCAAAAAAAGTGGCTTCTACTCCACAGTGGTGATGCAGACTGGCACAAACCCAGTCCCACTCCAGCCTCAGACAGATGCAAATTTAGGGGGGGGGGGGGGATTAAACCTGCACACTGAATCCGTCACAGTGAGTTGGGAGACTTGTTGGCATGCGGCGCACATGTAACTCAAGAGCTCTCTGACAACCACAACAACGTAATGACGCGTAATGGAAAAGCAACTTTGAAGCGGGTTTTGGATAAACTCGGCGCAACAACCAATCATGTGGCGGCCCCCAACCTGCCAGAGGAGGAGTCGCGTCGGCTGAAGGGGGGAAAAAATTCCTCCCATTCAGCTCGTGAACAAATAAACACCGGCGCTGTGTTTTTAACAGCTCAGCTCTCTGCAACTGTGTGATAACCACTTTTCTACTGTTACATCTAATTATGTGTCTAATCTCATAAACACGTGTGTGTTTAAAAATGGCTTCTATTGGATTTGGCTCTATTTTTTTTGAAGATCTCTTCGTGCATAGTTTCTATTCCAGGGTTCGCCCACATCAGTCTCTCCTTGACTTCTGCTCCGTTTTTTTTCTCCCCCAAATTTTCAGCATCTCCCCTCGATTTGACCACAGCGGGTCTCGAGACTCCCACCGCTCCCTCTAAATTTTGCCATTTTTATGTGAAAATAAACAGAACCAAAATGCTTAGCAGCAATCTTGGAGGAAGGGTATGGTGAGGGGGGAGGGGGGGGAGGGGGGCAAAGGAGGGAGGTGAAACACCGGGCGTCAGATCATTCCTCGTTAGAGCGCTGTTGACGGCACTTCCTGATGATATCATTAGGGCTTCTGGCTGCCTCAGCAGACAGATTGCAGCCCGGGCCCCTCCGACAAACACCCAGCACCACTGCTCGTTAACGTTTAGCCAGGAAGCATCAATATGCCAGCAGCTGCCCCGGATGCTTTGTAATATACCATCACCTCCTCCATCACGCCGGCAAGTACAGTGAACACAATGTTGTACAAGGCCGCGACTCTGGAACATTGGTCTAATAACGTGTTTCAGCTGTGCCACAAATGAGACCATTGGTCCTGCTTAATTATAAAGATTAGTCACGCTCTCACCTTGTCCACAGCTTGATACTTGCTGGGAATATTCTGCCCCTTGGAGTTGGTACAAATGTTCCTATGTTTAAAATAAAATAACAGACCTGAAACTACAGCAACCTAAAGCACAATATGCTTTTTTTAATCTCCTCTCCATTTACCCTCATAGCTCAGACGCCCCCCTCCCCTGCCCCCCTCCGAGGGAACCGTTCCTGGCACATGGCTCGGGAACAAAATAAAAATGTCCGCCTGCAGAGTGCAGGTGGTGGAGTCTTCGCTGTGGGTTTATGCGAGCATCTGATTTGAATCTGTTTGATGAGCTCTTGGAACAGCAAATGGCAGCCCGGTGGCAGGTGGGTTGGAGCGCGCTCAGAAGCCGGGCGCCTCGGCACGAGGGGGGGGGGGACGCCACAAAGTGAGGACCGTGTGAGGTGTGCGTCCAGGTGGACGGCGGGGGAACGCTCCGGCTGCGGCTCCTCTGTCTTCTCTGCTGAATTTGCAGGAACTTTGAAAGCTGCTTTCTTTGTGCTTGGTGTCACCGAGCAGTCAACTCAGAAGCGACGCTCTGGATAATATACTCCCCTTCAACCGCCTCCAACACAACACCAGATTCCCTCAAAACAGCATCCACCAAATGTCATTTGACGGTCAACAGAACACAACTTCCAACGCGCTGCGGTTGACACGTAAAGAACCCAAACAGATCTGTTTGAGAGCCAATTATTATCAGCGCTGGTGGGTGTGAATTGTGCCTCCTGGCGAACGAGAGCGAGCAGCACGGAGAGGAGACGGGTCTTTGAGGTGCGCGGGGGTTTTTTATCTGTTCCTTGAAACCCTTGGTGGAGTATCCTTCCTGGGTGGCATTATCTTTTGTTTCCAAGCCCCGACCGGATTAATTACATATTCCAGCCATTGTTTCAAAGAGGAGCTACAAAGAAAAACATAAAGAGTTGTTTCCCCCTCGCAGAAGATTAAAAAAAGGGAGCGAGGAAAGTTGGGGAGGTAAAGAAAAACAGACAGCGGAGCGGAGTCTTGCTCAGCAGCGTTCCTGCAGCGGCCCTTTGTTATCATCACCTTTTAAAGCCAGCAGGCTTCTGATGTAAAGATTTTAACAAATCCTCTCTGACGTCTCCGCGTTAGCATCTGTGTGCGTCGATACAAAGAAACAACCTCCAGTATTGTCTATTTCCTGCTGTTTCCTTTTGTCTCTCTGTTTTAATGACTGCACTGTGTGTATTTTGCATAATTGTGCTCTGTCTGCTCTGCCAGCCTGCGGCTCACCACGGCGCGAGCGGCCACTGGCATTATTTTTGTGTTTTTTTTTTTGATTCGGTCGGTTACAGAGGACGACACGAGGAATGAAATAGATGCCGGGAATTATCTTTGACAAACACAACAAAAGTGAAACATGCACCCAGTCTGCTTCACACAATGGGTGTCCGCTGATAAAGACTCGCCTGGTGACAAACGGTAATTTATGGTGTTGCTCACAAACTGACGGAGTGAGTCCTGCATGAATCCTGATGGCGCGTCGTCCGTGTCTCCGGCTAATAAATGCTAGAATGAACAGCGGCTCCAACAGCTACCACAGCCCGATTGTTTTGCTTGATTAGAGCAAAGCTAAAAAAATAAAAGGTGAAAGCTTTGACAGATCAGTTTATTAGGGGAGTAAAGGAGCCTTTATGTGAGGTAAAATTGCAGTAATTTGAATTTTAAACAGATTTTGTTTGTGCTTTTATTTTTGCGTCGGAGCGCAAACCGTTTATCTCCGGCTATAATCCGGCGGCGGGCCGTTACTGAGCGAGCGCGATGTCACAGCGACGTTGTTTTACTCAAGGACACTTAGGAAGGACAGATGGAAGCTGAAGGACGTCGTGTGAGCTGCTGTGGGAATTGATCTGAGAATGTGCTGGAACAGGACGGACGCTGAATCCACTTTGAAGCGACACTGACCGTCACTAAACTGTTGAGCGAGTTCCCCTTGCTGAGTTACAATTTATGATGTTCCTTGTGAAAAAAAAAGGCCTGAAGGGTTGATTTTTATTTAAATTGCTTATTTAAATGTCTTGAAATGAAACCTGTAAAAATGTGATCGAGCAACATTCAGGCAAATAACATCGCTGCTGAAACGGACCTCGTGTTGGTCGAAACAGTCACTAAAACTGGCAACCTTCAGCCTCCTCCAGTACTCACTCTGGGCTGCCACACGTTTGATGCTTTTATCCCTTCAATAAAGAGGCTGTATGGGGGCAGCGGGTCTTCAGCATTTGTCCCAGCCGTGACAGCTGCCCTGGTTAACAGCGCTGCATGCCGCGGGCTGATCTGATGAGGGGCTCTGAGGTGCTAAGGTGTGATAACAAAGAGGGCTGCGAGAGCCACAAACACACGTTGCTCGATGTGGGCCAGATATTCTCGCACGGACGCTGGTGGGAGCGGATGTGCCGCTCGTGTCCAGACTCCGCAGACACACGACAACTCCTGCTTCCTCCTTAACCTGACCAAGCCAGCTTAACGTGCTCCCGGTTAGGGGAGCTAGCATTTTGGTTAGCCGTGCCCCCCACTGCCTTAGCATGGACCACATGGGTTGGGTCAGAAAAAAAAGAGCAAAGGGATTCACTCTGGTTTATGTTGTGTCCAAAAGAAAGGGGCGGAGGGGACACGGGAGGAGACAGGCCGAGCACTAAAAACAGAAGGACGGATGAGAGGATAAAAGAGCCGCGGCGAG
>JAUESF010000052.1:5102327-5112461 GCA_032274765.1 Malacoctenus tetranemus
TATTTTGTTAAAAAAATAAAAAGAGAGAGAGAGAGAGAGAGAGAGAGAGAGAGAGAGAGAGAGAGAGAGAGAGAGAGAGAGGTAGAAGCAAGCGCTGCAGTATAGCCGAGGGGTTGAATTAATGAGATTGGAGGTATCTGCATGGCTGCACATTTTGACTGGGCTTTGGATGAGGACAGGGAAAGAGAGAGAAAGAGGAGAGGAACGGGGAGTGGGGAGGTCAGGGCAAGCAAAGGAGGTGAAACACACAAGCACGCATGCACTCGCACACACACACACGCACGCACGCACACACACACACCGCATGTTAGTGCTGAAAGCTTCTCATCTTCAGCTCCCCAGTTCTAACCTTCAATTAACCTTCCTCCTGAATAGAGGAGCGTATGAGTGGTCTGGACAAGTGTGAGTGTCTGTGATTGTGCACACACACCGTGCTCTTCCCTCCACCGCTGATGCGCGCGTGTGTGTGCGTGCTCACCAACACACACACACACATCTGTTCCTGTTCACTTGCAGAAACAACTACACCCACCCCCATCTTTTGTTTTCCAGCATTCACGCAATTCAAAACATTCAACGATGCAAATGTCTCGATTAGTGAAGTGTTGCTGAGACGTCGGTGACAATCAAGTCGACTGGACACATGGAAAGTAAACACACCAGCAGTGTCTCGAGTCAGTAACACTGCTGCATTTTCTCCTGTCCCCTGAACGCCTCAGACACGTCTCCTGTGTAAACTCTAAAAACCTGATCTGGTCCAAACACAAACTAACAGCGCTGGTTCGCTTGAACACAGAGTCCTGCGCTTTAGTCACAGTCCAATGAAAAGTGACAAAGCTGAAACCTTTCCGACAGCAGAGCGTGGACGGACTGTTGAAGTCAGACTGTTCTTGGGAATGTTGAATAGTGCTGATTTGAAAGTTTTACTTTGCCGTTGCTTTGCTTTTTTTCCTAAGCAGGTGGATTGAAGCACTTGGGACTCATTTCTGTTCCCCCCCCCTCCCTCCCTCCTCCCTCCCTCCTCCCCTGCCGTCTTACAGACTTTAAATTACATCCAGTGAGACAGGAGGAGGGACAGACGGGGAGGGTGTGAGATGAAGAGTAAAAACTGCAGATCAGTTCCTCTCTCTCTCTCTCTCTCTCTCTCTCTCCAGGAAAACACTACGTTTTGCCTGTTGCTACTCTCTTACCTTCCTCACCAGCCAGAGCTGCGGCTAAAAATAGCAAGTTCCAGCCTGTTCGTGTGTGTGTGTGTGTGTGTGTGTGTGTGTGTGTGTGTGTGTGTGTGTGTGTGTGTGTGTGCGCAGGCCCGCTGCAGCTGCTCGGAGGGAAGGGTTGAAGTGAAGTTGATGAGGGCCACATAAACACTGAACATCTGTGTGAGCCTATTCATACTGTAAAAATATAGTCGTCTGCAGAGGGCACACGTGTGTGTGTGTGTCCATGAGTTTGGGGGACCACGCCCCACTCGACCCACTCTACCCACTCTCTCTCTTTCTCCCTCTGTTGGACCAAACCACTGTTGCTCCCCCCCCCATTCTGCATTCCACCAGACTTGAGGGGCCCACGACGACTTCCTGGCCGACTCTCTCGCTCCCGCTGGTCCGTTTTTGCACAGAGTGTTTACGGTGGGTGTTCCTGGGTAATAGCTGAGCGAGGTGCACGCGAAACAGAGGCACTAAGGACGTAGACACCAACACTGAAGTTCAGCATGTCACACCTGCAACTGAGGAAATCCGTCTCTCGCTACAGACATGGTGACATTGTGCTCGTTTGGCTGAATTTAAAGAGAAATATAGAAGCAAGCGAGTCTAATCAGGGAATTTTAATGTGTGTAATGTTGCCAAATCGCTCCCTTCTTTCGTTCTCACTCGTAGTCGTACAGCTGACATACATAGAAAGAGAAAAGGAGCAGAGAACAACGGGATACTGAAGTATTTAGTCAGACTCATTAGAGCATGTACGTACACTCTGTCTTCATGCAAAAACCATGTTGCATGAATGTTAATACACTTGGCGACATCACATTACACGTGTGGTGACATTCAGGGACATGCGACTGTGTGCTCCGATGAGGAGCGAGCAGAAGGCGGCTGCATGTATCTACGAGCACTCCGCTGACGTGCGGTCACTCGTCCTGAGGCGACGGCGCTCAGCTCGAGAAAGGAGGCGTGGCCACGGCCCTCCAATGACGGTGCACCGATACGGTGGCGTGTGGACCGAGCCTGGGAAGGTCCCCTTGTTCTTGATGGTTTGCTTGAGCATTTCAACGTGTTTCTACCAATAGTGACTAATTAAAATATGGTACATCCAGTATAATTTTGTGAATTTTGCAGGCAATAAGCACATGAATACGCATCATGTACGCACTGACGTTGCAGGATGATTATTTCAGGTGTGATTTTTAGTTCAATATGTTGAAACATTTTGGATGTTCATGAGTTATTTTCATGCTGACCCACAATCCCCTGTCTCATTTCTGAAAGAGTGGACTCAATATTGAAGACACATACTTAGCAATGACTTCAAACGTGCACTGCTGTTTGTCATTTGACAGCAGATCAATGTTTTTTACATGAATCAATGTCGAGCTAAGGTGAAAGCAGGCAGGAAAAGCCAGAGTGCTGAAGCACCAGAGGACCGGCTACTGTTACATATCTTTTGACATATTTGGGAATGTTTCTGAGCTTGTTTGTGAAATATGACAGATTCAATTCAGCATAAAATTCTCAGTGGAGCAGAGAGACACAGATGAAAACTGAAGCCGAGACACCATGAACGATCAGCACAAGCCGCGGCACTGTGCACGGCCATTTTATATCCGGCAGCGTTCACCGCCTTTACGACCGTCCTGCTCTGCTTCCACCAAAGATTTCCAGGAAATCGACACTTTACACCCAAAAAAAATAGCAACCAATATTCAAACTACACTGGCACCAGTCAACCTGCACTTTGCATCCACAAGGTGAGACAATGAATTGTGCTTCAGAAGCCAGAACGACGGCCTGGCTCTCTGGAAACCTCTGGAAGCTACATAAAAAAGCAGAACTTCAGCACAAACAGACTGAAGCAGTGAAGGCTGAATCCAAAGCAGCATGTGAGGGAATCTGGTCTATTTCTGAGAAATGATGCATCTGCAGCAACATTTAGCATCAAACATTCTTCCAGTTTTAAAACATGTCCTGATTTCTTGCAAATGTTCCTCAACACCTTGAACCTTTAGCTCCCATTGTCATTCAGTGAGCTCAAATATCAGCAATAAAGTGCTTTAAAGATGTTTTCACATTAAAAAGGGAGCGAATGGAGTCAAAAAGTGCATCACTTGATAGTTTTAGGTCAGAGCTTTCAAGTGTTGGTTGAAAAACACCACTAGAGAAGAAGACATGGGCCCTAATGGACATTGAGTCCCCGCCGTTTGATCAGGATAAAGCCGTCCAAGTTGTTGTGACTTCTAGTGCTGCTTGTTAATTAGGGAGGCAGCGAGATACCGGATCATTTGGAAACGACAGGCCGGAGCGATAGAAGGGAGGGGGGGCATGCAGAGGCTCAGGGAAATGTGGTGCTGAAGACAGAAAGAAGCAGCATGTGCAGTGAAAATGTCGTCACAAACTCAAGCCAATGCATCAATCTCACAAATATTGGAATGTCATTATGGAGAGAGTCCAGTCAAGGTGTACGCTGGGAGACTGTACGAGCGTGTGTGTGTGTGTGTGTGTGTGTGTGTGTGTGTGTGTGTGTGTGTGTGTGTGTGTGTGTGTGTGTGTGGGATTCCATACAGCTCTACAGGCCTCGTCTCCAGTTTCAGAGAGGAAGCTGCCTGCAGGATTCCTCCCACAGGATCCCGAGCTGCTATTGGGTCCTTGGAAGAGCTCAGCAGGGTAAATCACAGAACCACCAGTGGTTTGTTGTTGGGTTTGTTTGGGTTTTTTCTTGGTTTTCTGCTCTGAGAACGACAGTGCGTTTCCCAAGTATAACTTCAAGTTCAACACTGAACTGAGAGATTGGCTGGTTGGCAACCAGGCTGTCAGTGTCAATAAGGTGAGCATTATTTTGGCTACTGTAATCGAACTGCATTCTTGTTACTATTTTTTCCACTTGAGAACCATCCAGTGCAGGGAGGGAGGGAGAGAGAGAGGGAGGGAGGGAGAGAAGGAGAGAGAGAGAGGGGGAGAGGGGGCTGAGCGATCGAGCACTCCAGGCTGAGGAATGCAAAAGGGAAAATAAAGCTGAGGAGAAGAAAAACAAAGAGCAGAGCAGGAAAGAGACAGAGGGAGAAAGAAAATCAATACCTTGCCTTGAAGAGAGGCCTACACCAAAGGTGCAATTATGCTAAATGTGTTTTGTTTACGCGGCAGCAGGCCACAGACGTTTCACAACCATGGGTGGGCAGGAGCTAAATTAAAACGTTAGGACTTTGGGCTCTAATGTCTCCAAACAAATGTATTCCCATTTGTAACTCCAACCATATTTCTGTCTTTCTCTAAGAAACAAGGCGACATCGCAGACAATAACTGTCACTGGGCAACAAACCCAGGGTCACATGTGCACCTATGTTATATTAAAGTGTTATTATAAAGTGGAAAGGAGCAGAAAACAGTCATTTGACAGGAAGTGCAGGAAGAGGAATAATCCCAGGTAATGCTCCTCCTCATCTTCAAGGCAACAAGACAGCTATAATCATGCACTGGGTCTTTACAGTGAGCCACTCTGCTTCCAATTTGGTCACGTTTGAATCGTGGTACCTGACTTTTTTTCCCCTCCCAGTGGGCAAAGTGAGGAAATGTTGAATCGAGCTGCCACCACACGGCCCGAATCCACAACAGAGCTTTTTAAAAAATGAAAGAAATAGAAACAGAAGCACTTCGACGTCTGAACAACGCCTCGGTCCGTGGAGGCCGGGCGTCACGACAGCTGTCAGACTATATGCTGCTGTAAAGCAACTGTACAAAGTGCTTTATATTGTGCCCGACGCAGATGTGTCCAAGTTTAGTGACTAACAGTCTTGATTAAAACAAAAGTCCTACAGTGTGGCGTCTCGCTTGAGTGTGGTTAGTGCCATTACTCACGGGCAATGCTGGCGCGTAGCCCGCAAGCCACTGTGCTTCCAGAAACACATCTGAACACCATGGGACAGTGGTTGGAGGCGCAACAGCTGAAGTATTAAAAACCAAACAACAACATGGCCACATGAAGGGCTGTAGTGGCAAAAAAGGGACGATTCTTGTCGGATACCCTGCAGCATCGCTGTGGAGCGCCGCAAGCCTCTGGAGCCGTGGTAACTTCAAAGGGACGGGGGTGTGAAAGTGGCAAGGTTAGCGTCAGAAAGCACTGGCCCTCCATAGTGGAGCATTCCTGTCGCAAACAAACGGGGGAATGTCAACAGCTGTTCCAGCGTCTTCAAAGGAGCCCTTCTCCTCCTCGCGCCTAAAGATACCACAGCCACGTCTCGATGCTAATCCAATCAACGCTCCTCTCCGGCCGACTTGTCCGGTGGCCTAAAGTCCCGTCGTTTGTCAAAACCGCGGCCCGCTGTGAAATTTGAGCCGACGTGTGAAGGACGAGATGACAGCGTCAGGTGACCGTCGCCAAAGGAAGCCCCGACTTTGAAGTCATATGAGCAGCGAGGGTCTAAAGAACTACGCTTCCCATCGAGATCAACTCAGTAGGAACCAGTGCAGAGGGAGGAGAGAGAGCTTGTTGCTAGCAAACTGCTCTGGCTGAAACCTGTGGTTACATTTACAATGCAGGAATGTATAAACTAAAGGGAACATCAAGGGGAGTCGTGGAGTTTTGTGTGCACGAACGCAGGTGATGAGCGGTGCGCAGTAAAAAGATAAAAGCAGAGGGACGCATGATTCACCTTGTGTCAACAACGCTGCGATCCTGCGTGGCAGCATCCCAATAATAAAACAAACCAGCCGAACGGCGCTGCACCGAGTTTCCATGTTTACTTCGTCGAATGGTCCAACGGGGCTGCAGCAGTCTGAAGGCAGCCTGTGAATCAGGCGCACGCCGCCAGGACTCAACTCTTCCCTGAACTGCTTATAGCTCTGTAGATCACCTGCTGCCTTTATCAGCTGCGACTATTTCTATCTGTGGCCTTTAGTCCATTTTCACCCACCACAGAGGTCGTCCAAAAGCAGGAACTGCTATCAAGGCGCTGCAAGCACCGAGTGGAGGCTGCTGAGGTAAGAACAGGGAGATGTCAGGCATTACACTTGACTTGTGGGGGAAGGAATTTGTCATTGAATGCATTATAAAGAGGGATTATAGAAATAAGACTTTTCAGTCAAACTTTTTTTAACTGCTGGATAATGAGGGGGAGGGAAGGATCAGGGAAACAAAGGAAGCAAAGCGGGTGCCCCGAGTGGGAACCCGCTTTGCTTTTAGGGTCATTCGACTGTGTCGGCCTAGTGACTGCTCTTCAAGCCACTGCAACACACCGATGTAGTAATCTGAGAGCTGTAGACGATCAGTCCATAGCAACAAATAGACTCGGGGTGCTTTCACACCGGGCCAGTCAGAGGTCTCGGTTCAATTGGGTGGGGAAGGTCAGAAAAATGTCGGGCTTTCATTTGGTTTGGTTCACTTTCACACCACACTTTCAGGAAAAAAGACCAGATCACCTGGACAACATTATGCAAGTTACAACCGCCGCGGGTTGCCAGTTTGGGGCACTGTTGCCAGGTGCAAACACTCATTAGCAACAACAATGCTTGAGAAAGAAGAAAACCTGGCACTTGGATCGGACCAGGCCAAAAACATCGAGCTGCCCAGTAACAGCTGCGAGCGGGCAGCGCGCCGTCACTTCCTGCCTTTGCACCACTTGGTCGTCTCGGTTGTCAACAACAGTGGGTGAAGTGCCAGGGTTCACTTCCAAGTGAACCAAGACCCACATTTTCAGCTGGACTCCAGTTCACTTGTTTGTACTGGGACAAAGTTTCAGATGCTTTTTCAGCTCCACCCCCCCCCAAAAAACCCACGGTATACACACAGGCTCTGGCCTGACAAGAGTGCACCAAACAGTGTTGGTGTGAATGCACCCTGTAACAAAGGGTCTGTCAGAGTGGTTCCTTTGTGAGAGTCTCCCTCCCTCATCCACACTGCCTGATTTTCACTCTTTCTCTATATTCGCACCTTTGCTTCCCTTCCTCTTGTTTTCATTCTCTCTCTCTCTCTCTCACTCTCCCTCCCTCCCCCCTCCCTCCCCAAGGCTGGCAATCTTGGTCTCAGAGGAATCTACGGTCATTCCCCTCCTCCTCTGCTGCTTCCTCTTCCTCCTACTCCTCTCTCTGTCTCTCCATTTCTCTCTGTAAAAGAAGAGCCTCCTTATAAAGCACGCGTGCGCGCACACACACACACACACACACACACACACACACACACACACACACATCTCAGCATTCTTCTCTCTCCCTTCATCCCGTCCTCTTGTCTCAGCGCCCAGCGTTGCATGCCCACGCCACCCGCGCCAACGGGTCAAGTGCATGCAATCGCCTCAGCTAACAACCTGCGCCGACTCAGATCAAGCGAGATCATGGACTCCGGGGTAAAAATATCCCGCACATTTGGCTGCTATTCAAAGCCAAAGTGCAAATTGGCTTTGTGAGGTGGGGGTCACTTTGGAGCGCAGTGGACGCTGGTGGGCAAGGATTCGAACTTCTGAAGACATCTTAACCACATCACATTCAATATGCAGTGTCAAAAATGAACAAGAGAAGATTGTAAATTGCTCTGTGGGCTGTGTTGCCGTTGAAGGGCAAGACGTCCTCTTGTTTGTTATTCGGGAGTCAATTACAGCATTGTTTGGCAAGCAGATAAATTTAAGTTAGCAGGACAAGAGGCCAAAGTCACCTTCGGAACAAGGCATGGAGAGGGTGTGCTGTTGGGTGAGCTTGGTGGTGCGAGCTTGTGATGAAGGAAGCCAGAACTGTGACGGAGCCGACAGGAAGTAGATCCAGAGCGTGGCTCTGAAATGTGCAGCTTCACATGCACACACAGATGGCTGCAGTTAGGAATTATGCAATGATCTCCTCAAACTAATGCAGACTCGTGCAGACAGTCGAGTTGCACACAATATGCACGAGCCGTCGCACACGGCGCTGCTCTGGTTTAGTGGAGAGGATACCCTCATCTGTTTACAGGCCCGCGTGCCAGCGCTCGCTTCAGCTATTAAAGAGGAAAGCATCGAGTAGAGGTTTCAATTACAATGATGGCAGGGGGAAAAAATTAAAGGTGCTTGAACAGCATAATAAGCACTAAAACGTCTCGACACACAAAATTCTCTCTTTGCACACAAGCAAAAGCTAATTTTTCATGGTATGCCAGTTATACAGTAGCATTCAGTGGCTCTCACTCGAAATTTACTGCTACAAAGAGAAAAGCTGAATGTGTGTCAGCCTTGAAACTATAAGGTGGATGACAGTCAGACTGCAGAGAGCAGGACAACAAAACCATGTGATGCAGTAATAGTTAAAGCAAAGGACCTGAAACCCCATCATCCCCACCCACGCCCACACCATTTACGTACCAACCATCCACAGCTCCGGCTGACCAATCAGTGCAGCGCTCACAGTGGTCGCAGTACGCAGGAGGCGAGGGGATGCAAATCACACCTGACCCGCGGGTTCACGTCGTTGGAACCAGCAGACGGCCGGTGATTTCCCAGAGCGAATCAGAGACGGACAAAAGAAACAAAGTCAAATTTCTTCTCTCAGCGTGATTCCGTGACATCCTGTCGCGATGTCGCACAAAAAGGTGTCGTGTCAAGTACAACCTGTCACACCGTTCATGCCTGGTCCAGTCACTCCTCAGGCATTGACCTCGTCTTTTGTGTTTCACTGCGACAGTTGCCCCCGTCCATATGAGAAGCCAGGTATCACACATTTTCAAAGTGAATTTCAGCTGACTTTTTCTCTGTGAGGTTGCTGACTTAATCTCGTGAGGAGACACACTCACCAACCGCATTCAAATCCCCCTTTTTAACCGTGAACCGCAGGGGTCAAACCTATCCAACCATGACTCCCACACGTGGCTGACGCGCTCTGGATTCCATCTTATTAACAAAAGCAAAGCCTCAGACCACCGCCGAGCATCTGCAGGCCTCCTTGGCAATGCGCAGTATCACACTCACACTCACACACACAAAACTATGTAGACCCCTCAAGCTGTCAAGAGGCACAGGAACACACTCACTCACATACACACAGATGGAGTCATCTTGGGTTACACATAACTCCTAACAAAGCCGCCCCGTTTTATGTGCTGTAAATTCTACACAAAGGAGAAAGGGAGGTGGTGGTGGTGGTGGGTGGGTGTGAGGGGGGGGATCCGAACATTTTGTGTGAAATTCCCACTTTGAAGTGAGTGACGCACGAGAAGTGAAGGAAAATAGCTCACTTCAAAGCCCAGTCCAGGTTCCTCAAGGTTCCTCCTGGCTTCTTTCTATAAACATTGTATGTTCAACTCCAATCTGCCTTGAGAGGTTTAAGGTTTGCTGTCAGAGTGAAAGGAGAAATTGTTACACTTCAAATTGTTCCAAATAGGTAAACCTCTCTGCTCACTGTAGAGCAAAAAAAATAACCCACCCTCAAAGCTCTTGCATCATGACTTCCTACGTTTCTGTGCAAACCTTCAGACATCGATTCCAGGGTGGATGCTACGTTACCTAATTGGCTAATCAATTACATACATGCTTGCTTACATCCGTTAATCACCAGATTTTATAGCAGTTGCTATAAACCTCGATCACTAAATTCAGAAACGTGTCCCGGGAGACAGAGTGAAGCCACAGGAGGTCAGCTCACTAAATAGATTCAAGAGGGTAAAGGGTACGAAATGTAGATTAATGAGCGTTCAAAGCCAAAAGAAAGAGGTTTGTCGTTGTTCAGTCTATAGCTGAGGTTAATAAGCCAGGTGCAGAGTGAGAGACGCGAGTGAACGGGTGCGTTACCGACTCGGTCTCGATCCAAAATGGATTCCAACAAAGTGGCAGGGATGTGTTGTCAGTAACCAGGGAGCTTTTCACTCCAAATGAGAGAAAAATGTTCATTTATCGGAGGGACGAAGCACAACCAACTCCTTACACCACACATGAATATGACACAGCAGTTAATCCCTCATCTCCTCAGCGCC
>JAUESF010000052.1:5166749-5180318 GCA_032274765.1 Malacoctenus tetranemus
CAAACATCCGGGGCGCAAGTGGAACAGCTGATGGAGGTGGCATCAACTGAAGCACAGATTACTTCTTCAGGTTTTAACAAGTTTTTGTTGAACTTACAGATGGTACGTTAGCATTAGCTTGAGCTCCGATTTTAATTTTTGCACGTTTCCATTTGGCTACACAACTGACATCCACAGACGGTCGGCCACAACGTCGCGGTGATAAAGAGCGTCGGGTTTGCCCCGGTGTTGGTTTACATGACGCCAACGAAGCGGTGGACTCAGCAGACTTCGACGTCGCCCCAGTGTCCTTCGTTGCTTTGTCGTGCGTGTCGCATACCGAGGATGGCACGGACGTTTCAAGTCACCAGTTGCTATGACAACATACACACTGAGGTGGGGCGCGACTGAAGAGGGGGAACAACTTGAGCCATGTAGAGTAGAACCAAGCCGAGAAGGCATCCGAGTGAGCCATCGTCGGTCGTGGTCATGAAGTGTGACAGCCTCAGGTACAAATGTAACTCTTCGTCATTACTTTGACTGAGACAGTCGTTGGTTAGTGTGAGAATTAGGTGAGAAACGCAGGTGATCTGGCTTATATCTGGAAATAGCAAGTCAAATGAAAGGTCACGGTCGGATTTGTAGCACGGCTTAGAAAATAAGTTGTAAAAAAGCTAAGTGATACACACGCACGCTTAAAACCAGCCCGTATTCCCTCACATCCTTCAAACCCCCTGAGATGAAAAGCATGACCCCGAGAGGTGCTGGAGAAAGGCTGGCCTCACCCCGCCCCGGCTTTCTCATTATTTATCTGCTCCACGGCGACTGGGATACACGCTCGCCTTCAATGCCTCAAATCTCAGGAACTCGCCTCAAGAAAGAGAGAAAAAAAAAAAGATCAAGAAAAGAGGCCGGCTCCTCAAATTCCTCACATACCGGTAATGCCACAGTTCGCACAGCCACCCGCTCGTCCATCATCAATCATCTCGCAGCGAGCCGAGCAGGAATCAAACACGAAACACCTGGATGGGTGAGCCTCAGGGACCACCCCACACCCGGTGATTTGTGGATGGCAGTGTTCGCTGGATGCTCTCGCCTCCACATAATGAATTCAACTGTCTTAATGCTGAAAAAGGAAGGAGGTGGGGGACGTCTCTCCCTCCTCCCGCTCCGTCTCTCTCTCCGTGATTGTCCATTGTAATTTGCCGTAAACACCCTGTTAGCATGCAAAGTTTGGCCGGGCTCCTGCCTTTAAAGGCTGCTATCGAGCTAGCCTCTGGAGACAACACAGGTTTGTTAATCAAGCGAAGGCAAAACAATTACTAGAATCCGATAATCAATGTCCGTGGACAAACAATAAATCCTTGGTGGCTGCTTGGGAAAACGTCAAGTGCTGGGAAATGGAATCTCACTAATTAAAGAAAAACCTGCTGGTACATTATTGTTAGTTAATAGCTCCACCACTACACCGTTTAGTCCGTCCGATTGAGGCCATTTGACAATCACCACCGAGTCCCCCAAACAAGCCTGCTGTATGTTTTCAATGGCAGTGATTTCTTTATGTGTACACATCAATAAAACCTCTCCAAGCTCTAAATAGGCATTAATAATGCTAAAAAAGGAGGGCCAAAACAGAACGTATGAACACAAAAGAAAAATACTTCAAACAAGTAAAAAATCACCCCTAGCAACAGGATCGTTTTACTGCATGAGACATCTTAAAATCACATTTCTAAATCCATAAATGAGCGATTAGAGTGTCTGGTTTTAGCAGTGATGAGATATCCTGAGTTGAAATGGGAAACACCCACTCAGAAGACTTTAAACATTCAGCAGATACTTCAAACTGAATCATTGTGTCTCACCAACAAAATTATGGGGAAGAAGAAGAAGAAAAAAAAAAAAAAGGTCATTTTGACTGAAAAAGCTTTTTCATTTCTGAGCCGTCCCTCATCCGCCTGCTCACACGTCCATCGCTGCATCACAGCGACGGTACGACCGAAACGTCTCTTCTGGTGGTCTGTGAGGGATCAAAACTCCGTCTGCGTCAGCCGGCACAGGGTGGCAGGACCAGTGGGACGCTGGGAGTCCCACCATGGGAAGCAGGTAAGACAAATCTGCCTGGATTTCTGAGAGCTGGGTGAGCTGCTAATTACAGAATATAGACTTAGCAAAGGGGGGTGGGCAGGGGGGGGGGGTTACACACAGTACGGAGCTCAGCATGTGCTGCAATGAATAATCACACTTTCAGCCATCATATTGTAAATTATGTCGAGCGACAAAGGAACAAAATCTCGCCCAAATCTTTTACCTGAAGCGGCTGCAGTGACAAACTGCTCGCAGGCTTTCCTTTGACTTCAGTCACGCAGAGCTCGAACGAACGGGAGCGATTTTTTTAAAAAAAACGCGGAACAAAAGGTGAGTGCGGCAGGAATGATGATCGACTGCACGGGCGGTCACGCTGGCATGTCTCCACTTAGCACAATGGCGGCCATAACTCTGCCATGATCAATAGACGTTCATGACTGGCTTTAAAAAGGCCCCATCCTCCACCCTCTTCCTCTCCGTCTATTCCTGCCTCATTTCCAGTCAACTCCTCCACCCGTCCTCATCTATAATTCTGCTTCTGATGTTCATCTCGATAATCTCTCGTTGCCCCTCGCTCGTCCACCTCCCCTAATTCTTACCTCCGCTCCTTCTCGGTTTTGTCTTTTATCTCTCGCTTCCATCCTTCCACCGTCTCCACTGTGCTCTCCTGCTCCTCTTTCATATACACCTCGGTACATTTCACTTGCTCCCTCCACATATTTCTTTCTCTCACATTCCTCTTTCAACTGTGCTGCTTTACCCGTCCGTTCCCTCTCCGCCTCCCTCCCTCCCCCCGTCCTCCCCTCCCATCATACCTCTCTCATCCTTTCATGGAGCCCCCGTTTTCCTGCAAGACTTCTCCTGATACACCGAAAGAACCTGTGAGTAAATCTGTGTGCTTGCTGCGCGTCTCCTCTTTACCTGTCATGACCTGTTAGTTCCCTCTCAACTTTCTAGCATCCTTTAACCCGCCTCGCATCTCCATGACGTCTTCCCACTGTCCGTCCCTTATCTCCCTCTCTCTCTCTCTCTCTCCTCCCTCTAACAAGTCTTCCCCTTCGATCTGCCGGTTGGACTCCTCCAAACATAGCGTCTCCCTTGCTCTCCTGCAATCTGCAGTTCACAGGTTTCCCAGGGCACACTGTTGCATCCCAGCGGAAGCTTGCACAGCGTTCCTCCATAAATAATTGAAGAGGCCCCACATGGCCAGGCACGCTCAGTCTAAATGGATTATTCTGGGAGAGATCAATGTGGGCCTGTGAGGGTTTTATTAGGGCCTGGAGATGAAATGTACAAGGCCACCACCAATGCCCCCCCCCCCACTCCTCCTCCCTCTGTCTTAATTCTACCTGGCCATTGTCTGACATTCTCATCTCTTTCTCCAACCATTCGCCACCCTGATGAAGCGGCCACGCCCCCGGACCGCTCCGACCGACACCTACGACTTCTGAATCGAGCATAAACGGCGATCCAAGGCCGCACATGAATCATTCATCGTCCAGGGTTCCTCCGACTGCGACGCGAGGTAGAAGTGAACAGACAAGACAGTGTTTTGTTATTCTCGCTGTTGTCACCGCGCATCAGCCTCACTGACCCCCACCCTCATCAGTCCTCCACTCACCAGCTTGGCGGGAAACATCCGGCGATACCCACTGGAGTTGTCATGAGCAAGACAAGGGGTGGGGGTGGGGGTGGGGGTGGGGGGTGAAATGCTACCGTGACCTTCAGGAGCTACAACCCTTGGGAGTGGAGAGCGGCTGCAGTGGCAAATAACCCTCTGCAAAACGCTCTCCCCAAGGAGATTTGCATCTGTCTCATCCAGTGAGAGCTCTCCTAATTGTCTGCTTTCCGGAAAACATCCCGCCAAGCTGGCAACCGCGGACAGCTTGTTAGTTGTTCAGATCTGTCGGATTCAATTGGTAAATGAAAGGAACGATAAGCCAGACGGTTCTGTTTTTTTTTCCTTTCCTTCCATACTTGAACTCGGCTCATTGTGGGTTTTTGCGTTACGGGACGTCTGTTTCATGCGTTTTCTGCATTCCCGATGTCCTACCTGTCCAACGCCGGCATGTCTCACAACACTGCGCTTGAAGATGAATTTACATTCAGGCCAGAATGCAGCAGCACATCACTCTGGTTTCATCAGACCACATAACGACAGATTTCAGCTGCGTATAAAGTGTTTCACAGTGAATCAAAGCTTCGTTTTGACACAGGATAATGTTGCTGTGGATGTTTTGGATGCATTGTGCACAAACACACAGCACGGACACATTATTCGCCATTTTACATACATAATTGTGAACACAAAAGAACCACATGAGACTCGTCTTTGTTCCCTAGAAGCCCAATCAATGCAAATCAATGCGGGCTTCTTGAAGCCACCCGACACGAAGCACCTAAATACCTGTCGTCCATGTTTTTAGTGCTGACTTCTCCAGGCTACGGTAGTTTGGAGCTGCAGTGAGTCCCAGTGGAAACTGGGAGGGCAACACCACGGCCGAGTGGCCAGTTCATCACAGGGATGAACAATGAAAAGAAGTGATTTAGAGGAATCAAACCCCACTGCTCCAAACCATGCAAAGGAATGCAGGCAAAAGACTCAGAAAATGGCGCGTTGAGCAGCCAGCGAGCAGGTCTGAACCCTGTTGGCTTTTAAAGGACGCTGTTTTCCTGCTCTCTCATCTCTCTGGAAAAGCTCCATCTCACACTGGTTTTAGCTTTTTTTTTAAAAATCCCGATTGCTGTTTGCAAACACGGGCAGCGTCTCCAGTTAGCCCGATATCACATGACGATCTGCTTTACTGATCCTAAATAGCTTCGACGAACCAGATTCACTGCGGGGAACGGAGTTGGTGCCAGCTTCCCTTCCATCATGTCCTCTCTGCGAGTGTGTACTTTCACATGCACACACCATTTGCTGGCACGCTCTCACGTACACACATTACCACTGCAATTATCCTTGAGTAAAGAGCCTTTGAATGCTTAACATGCTGCTTTAACCTGAACCAGGACTTGCGGTGATAATCGAGCATCCTTCCAACCGCTGACACTCAACCACGACAAGGTCGCCTCTCTCTTCATGACACGTTTTTTCTGATTACTCAGGAAACAAAAATGATAGAGTAGAAAAAGTTGCATCTTCGGACCACGTCAACCCTCAGACAGTGATGACAAGACTTGTGTACTGACGTCGGCTTAATGGAAGCGTGTTTTGAAAACAAGCTTGGCACATTAGACGGAGACAGAGGAGCCCAGAGGCTTTTTACTCTCCTCCTTTCCGGGCGATCCTTCTCCTTCGTGGGGATGCAGGAGGAGCTCTGCATTATTCCTGGATCACCTCGCTTCGCCCCCACTGACGTCTTGGCATGTAAGAGGAAAACGTGTACATATCAAAGCCATTAAAGTGTCAAGCTCCGTGGTGGGCTCCAACCAGGGCAGAGTGCTCATGGAGAAACTTGTGAACGGTGCGTTTTGCCCCCATTCTGACAATCAAGACTTTCTCTAAAGAGCTTATAAAGAGCCAGTCGGAATGATGAACCAGTGTTCAAAAGATGCGAGGACAATTTATTTCTTCGCTGCTGGAATATTCCAGAACTCATTTGCATCTGGATTTAAGGACCATATGCTTCCTGACAGGATTGATCGTACAATTGGGCACAACTGGACATATGGCTGAGTGCAAAAAAGAAAAAAAAAGAAAAAAAATATGTCCATCACTTCGTGGCATCGCTGCTTCACTTCTCTTTAATAATCAACTCCATCTAAAATCAGCACCGGGGTGGCGGTGGCTGATGTTTGGCTCCAGGACGACGTCCTCCACCTGGATCGTTCTCGTCCGACCACTCGCCTCCATTGAAAACTAATTACTGTGGTGTATTAGCATGTGGCGTGAGGGGTGCAGGGTGAGAGCGGTTTTGAAATTGGATGTCGCGAAGAAGGCGTTTTTCCGTGTAGAGTTTCAATTTATTCCACAGTCTGGAGGCAAAAAGAGAGCGACAGAAGAGAAAATAGACACACACACACACACACACACACACTGGAAGTGACAACTAACACAAACTCTCCAGGTAAGCAGACTGCTGGTGTGCATACACATGAGCTGAGAATCTTCATAAGCAGAGCAGAGAAATGAGCCATTTCCTTCCGTCTGTGGCTCTTTGCACTGTTCACTGTTTAGCTTCATTTCACATCTCCGGCCACATTCGTCGTCGTGCTACGTTCACAAGACGGGCCCAGCGTCTCCTTGGTGGACTGTGATGCATATGCAGAAGGTGACTTGCGAATGCATCAACAGTTTATATTTATGTGTGTCTTCATGCAGGTGCACATCTGTCATTATGTATGTTGACACATGGGCAGCATCATTTTTTTAACGGGAGGGGGGAGGGGGCGCTCTCTGGCTTTACCTGAGGCTATCTGGCCTGCCCAGCTGCTGACAGGTGAGCATGATTGAAGTGCGTTTCTGCCGGAACGGAGGAGGAAGGCCTGGACATGCCATCCAATCAGTCGCCTCATACATACAGAGAGAGTGCGCTTGATTGATGTGGGGCTCAAAGCTGCATGCACGGGGGAAAAGGCCCAACTGTACATTTCCATGATGCGGCTTCCCCCTAACGAGGAGGTGACCCACGACGCTCGGCACTCTCACAATTACTCCAGCGTTTTTAAGAGATGTTTGGGAACGGCAACTCTGTCACACTTCCTCTGGCAATAGGTGTGATTGTAACCCTGCGCCTGAGCAGCAGACACTAAAAACAACAAGAGTCAAGGTTCAAACCTTCACTGAAGAACTTCTATTGAGGCCTAAATGACCATTTCCATGGATTGCGTTGCTATTCTTTAAAAAGGTACATTGCTTTCTAGCTGCTGGTTTCCACAGACCACATCCAGGTTTCCATAGATCCGACAGAGTGCCGGTGCAGTGTTAAGTGTGTGTGGTCTCTATGCATGTCCAACACGGGCTGATTGCTCAACGCGAGGTGTGGAGACGCTTCATAAAATGTGTCCAGCCCATTAAGTAGGAAGGAAGGACTCCTGTAATGGCCGTCTCTCCACCAGCAGGCGACGGATGACTCCCCCTCCGCCTCCGCTGGAGTGATCAGTGGGAGGCACCGCGTCTTAATACCCCCCCCAAAAAAAATGGGACTTAAACCGACGACAATGAAGTGGAGATTGGATTTGTAAATTAAACTGAAATATTAACATCCTACGAATTGTTGGCCAAAAAAAGAGAAGGAGTCCTTTGGAGTGCTGTCATCCATTAAAGGAAGACGTAACATCACAAAGACGAGCGGGGAGTGAATGCAAATCTCTCTCCCTCTCTTTGTGAGTGGAGCTGCACGCCGCCTCTCATGCATTACATCATTTGTTTCATTACTGTGGTTCAGCTCCACATATTTTAATGTCTTCCTTGCAGGAGACCAAACTTTCTGCTGTTATTGAAATAAAAAACGAGAGAGAGAGAGAGAGAGAGAGAGAATGTGCATGAAATATGGAAAAGGCAAAACTCAAGAAGCATATGATTGGCTGCCAGAATAAATCTGTAGCACCATAAGTCTGAATCTGATTTAGAGAGGACTTCCACGGGAGCTTTGGCGCAGTCTGAAGGGTGTGCGTGTCCCCGCTGGAGGATGCTGCAACCTGCCTTGCTCTGATGTTCCGAGGCAGCGGCGCCCGGAGGGGGGGGCGGACCGGGAGGGGGAGTCACTCCAAATTTCCTCATGTGAGGGCGCATAACTGGGAATTGTAACACACAGCAACATCATAAATTTGATTACATTACATGGCAGCGCGAGCCTGTAAGCCATTTCCAGGCACCATAAAAAAGCTATAACTAAGTTACCGCGGGTGCAGAGAAAAATGAATAAAGCCATTTTCTTTTAACAACCCGGGCGCGGGCGAGATATTGTTCTCTCCTCCGTTTTCTGCTGCTTTTATGAGCTTTGCGGAGCCGCGATGCGCTCAGTGCGATCGACGCGGGAGACGGAGGGAGGCGCGGAAAACGTCCAACTTCCAGCGAAGCGGAGCCCGCTTTGTTCCCAGTGTAATGCAAACATCGCAGAGGGGAGAAACGGGAGATTATTCAGACGGCTGCTCATCACACATCAGCAATACTCGCCTCGCTTTGATCGATCGAAATGAGGCAGGAGGTTAAAAAAAAAGAGGGAGCGTCGAGAGGTCGTAAAAGTTTATTTTGCAGTTTATCAACGTGATGTTTGTTCCCAAAGCTGCAGGTGTTTGTTATTTTAAACAAATTGCATAAAAATAAAGAAAATCAGCAGGAATTAATTTTCAGCTGGAGACCGTGATGCATTTCTGGATCCAAGCGGTGTCACATCCGTCATTCACCTCCGGAGGACGGCGAAGAAAGGAGCGGGTCTGATTGGGAGTTTCCAGCATTCAACAAGGGCTTCGGTTGCACTTCGAGGGGAGGGGGGGGGGGGAGAGTCGGAGTCACCGCCGTGCTGACTCCACCTCGGCGTGGCCGTGCACGGCTCGAGTGGCGCACCTCGGAGGAAGCGCCAACTCTCCTCCTTCCACGCGCCATCGACGGCGCGATGCGCCAAAGCCGGCGCGGCTCTCCGGCGGCTGCTCCCGCAAAGTCCCGGCGCGCGTGTGTACCGCGGGCTTTTATCGCCACATCAAACAACCCAGCGACACTCCCGCGCACACGCACAGGACGAACCGCGGGTTTTTGATTTTATTTTAATTTATCTTATATTTTAGTGCCGCTAAAGGACCCGGACGTGTGTCCCGGTCTGCGCGCACGCTCCTACTGGCAGGTCCAATGCAAAGCATCACACCGTTGACTTGGTCAATGAAACACCCCCTGTAGGGCTGCACTGGGTAGGTGGACCCCCCCCCCCTCTCCACCACCACCACCACCACCCATCCACCCCACCTCCTCCCTACACACACACACATTCACCGGCGTCACCCGTACACACACACACTCACGAACACGCGCACACACACACGCCCGGAGGAAAAAAAAAAAAGATGATTCCTAAATCTGCGTTGTGCTCCAGCAGCCGTATGATCCAGAGCAGCGCCACAAATCCCCCCGATGGAAGCTTTGTTCGCCCCTCCACTCCAGAACCACCCAGTGTCTTTAATGCGGGGAATCAGATTGGAAACGATGCTCAGTGGGAGACAAGCGACGAATGAAGCCGTGCGGCTCACGACCGTCGATCGCAAAGATAGACGTCTTTGGTGTTCCCAGCAGCAGAGCTGCTCCTCATCCTCCACCACCACCACCACCACCAACCAGCACCAGCACCTCCACCACCACCACCACCGCCGCCGCCAGCAACACTGGCTTTCCTGCGGTGGTGGAGCCGGGTCTCCCGCTGTGTGTGGGACCACGGAGCCTCTCGCTCCGCGGCAGCAGGATCCAGCTTCTTTGCGGTATTCTCAAACCTCCTCTTCGGGCACTTGCCTCCGAATCTTCGCAGGTGTTCCGACGGTCGGAGCAGCGCACGGCTGATGCGCACAGAGACCCGCTGCCCACATGCCGATTCTTGCTTGTTCGCGCTTCGACACAACTATTGCGATTCGGCCAGTTTATGGGAGGAGGGAGGGAAAGTAGCAGGTCGCCGTCTCGCCAGGAGAAGGGGCAGAGAAGTCCGCTTACCTTCAGTCAGCGTCGGAGTTCCGGCTTCTCTCCTCTCTGCTTGTAAAGCCCTCACATCTTCATGGTAAAAGCCAGCAATAATCCGTGGATTTCAGTTAAACGCGTGCGTCCCTGCGGCAGGTCCAACGAGGTGCGGTACGCAGATTCCTCTGCCTGTTTGAATGATGCTTTTTTTTCTTTCTCTGCTTTTTTTTTGTTGTTTTTTTTTGTTTTTTTTTAAATCCACCCCAAGAGCGCCGGTTGCTCGGGACGCGCCTGGGTAACGGCAGGAGTCGCTCCCTCAGCAGCAGCCGCCGTGCGCACTTGGAGAAACCAGAGCTCTGTCCGTGCACAGAAGCTGAGGGAATGATGTCATGCGTCCGGCCCTCCCTCTCCAGCCAGCCCTCAACTCACGGATCTTTCCGTCTCCTCTCCCTCTCCTCTCATTTGCCTCCTTCTCTGGCAATCTGTTTGACCATTTCATACAATTCTCATCTTTGTTTCCCCTTTATGATATTTACTAGACTCGTTATCCCCCACCCCCCCCCCAACACATATTACATGTGTGGTTTTGTGGAGGAAACTGAAGAGAAAGAACATTAGAAACGAGCAGGAAGCTGGATCTGATGTCTGCTGTTAGCAGAACACAAAGGATCACACTGGGAACGTCAAAGCTGGTTGGCAGAGCGTTGGTTTCACACTTCTTCCTGAAGGTTTCTCCCCAAAAATAAAGAAATAACTCCACTTGATTTGACGAAGGGATTTTTTGCAGTGCGCCAACAGACTCGATGAAGTCATGGCTTTTTCACCCGCCTCACTGGAAGTTTCGTCCAGTAGCATCGCCAGCCAAGCCCCTAACCCAGGATAGGAGGGAAGGCAGGGGGGCATGAAACGGACCAATGCAGGCTGTGCACCATGTCTGTGCAGCCCACCAGTCCCCCCCTCCATGCACACACACACACACACACCCACACACACACACCACATCCTCAAGTCTGTTCTGATTTCACACTTTCAGTCAAACTCTGTCAAAATACAGACCACAGAGCAACGAACAAACCAAACAAAACCCTTTGCTTCAGACAAACATTTTGCAAATGAGGACACATTTAAAACACATTTGTCCTTCCATGAAACGCATTAGAAGTGTTTCTCCCAAATGATAATATTCAACTGAAAAAACGATTCGACAGTATTAATGTTGAGATTCAAAAGAAGCAGCATGCATGAGCGCCGCAGTAAAGACTGCGTTTATTGAATGTTTGCGTTGCGTTTGTAATTCCGTCCCGTTCATTTATATTCCTCACAATGGACGAGCATAAACAAGCTGTTTCCTGCTCCGCGAGTTTGCTGCCGGCTGAAAAACGTGGAAGCAAAAAGACTGCAAGGGTGTTTAATCAATCAACTTCAGCTGTAGGTTTTACTTAATCAAATCTTTAAAGTGGCAGCGCCGCTTTCCTCGACTCTGCGGCGCGCCGGCACCGGCGGTGAAACGTTCCAGGGCCCAGTGCAGCTCGCTTCTCCCCCGACCGTTGTTCCTGTCTGCTTCCCTTCAAGTGGCAAATAACTGAGTAGTGATGGATGCAGGAAAACGCTGCTTTTGTGTTCAATAAATTACAGTCATCTATCAGTGGGCAGAGCGGTGTGTTTTTCCATCAACACAAGTTGGACGTTCCAGGAAATTCATGTTATTTTTGGTATAGAAGATCCTCACATGGGCTACTGGGTTCTTTTACAACCAGAAATGGGTTTTTGTTTTAATTTTTCACTGGAACAAGAGAAAATGGAAAGAGCAAAGTCTTCTCAGCGTAGAAACGTCCAGGCTCTCGCCGAGCTGCCCATTAAAATAACCCCAAATAAAACTTCCTAATCTGACGTTTCAGGTTGTGTCAGTGCACGGCAGCTAAAGTTAGCACCTGCACCGCCTCGCTCCGGGCCGTCAAGTTTGGAAACATAATTTTGTTCCAGAAAATAGTGTAATTAGTCACTGTTGCTCGCGGTCTACCTTCAGTCTGACATTGGGGGGAGGAAGAAGCAGGAACAAGAAGGTACGGCGAGAGGAGTCCAACCTCAGCGCGTTCACGCCGCCACAACAAAGCCAACGTGCGAGCACAAAGCTCACTCCCAAACTTTGTGTGTTCGACTACGGTGAAGGTCATAACGTGGTGGAAAGAAAAGCCAGAAGTTCCTTTAGTGGGTGACAAAGTTAAATGTCAGAGGTAATTGCTCACTACACGCGTTCCCAAAGTGTAAAGCATCGAGCGGACTCGTCTCCAGGGATGTGACTATGTCATGACAACCATCTGCACCTGGTAACAAGTACGTTCAACTTCATAGCACAAAGTATTAATAGTAGAGCCAAGTTGTTCCACATGTAACACGAAGCTGCTCTTGAACACTGAACATAGCAAGACTCAGATTTTATGTTTCCAAGCAGAACAAAGGTTAAAGAGGAGGGTGTTTTTGGTTGTTGTTCTTTTTTACACTGGCAAAACATTCGACTAACACACACATCAATGTGTGTTTTTATCAAAATGAAAAAAAAAGAAAACGCCATTTGTTTCCTCGCCACATGGCTTCGAAAACAAAGAGACACTGGAGACACACTTCAGCCAAACAGTTGATCACGTCTGCGTTTTTCAGTTGCAAGTCAAAGGTCAGAACGACTCAGGTCGGCTGGACTGAGAACGTTTGGCCCTTTATATCAGTAGCTTCATCAGTTCTGGGTGGGGTGGGGGGGTATTTCATCACATGTTGAGTGAAACCAAACTTGGCACACTGGGACTTTATCCTTTGATAAAGTGTGCTCGCATCAGAAGGGAACACCAGGTACTGTTGGCCGTCAGCAACAAATAGCTTTTTTTGGGCAACTTAGAACGTTTAACTTGAGCTTGTCACAAGTGATTTTGAAAGAAGCTGTGTCTCACCGTCCGTTTGTGAGATGCTTCACCTCCCGTTTACAAAACACTTCTAATGAAGAGATGAAAAGATATAAATGAATAACAATTGCGGAGATTTGCAAACGCCTCTGGTTCTCCCTGCACTGTGGAGGTGGATTCATGAAACATAAATTGCCGCAGTTCCATACATTAGAGTTACATCAGTGAGACCAATCAATAGAACAGTTAATGTAATATTCTTTGGGCAAAATCTCTGTTGTAACCTCGCCATGCCTCCGAGGTGGATGAATCAGACGGAGGCGCTGCGATGAAGAACGCCAGCTACTACCGAGTATTAATAGACGCCGGCGAGTCTCGGCTGCAGCCGCGTCTCTCAGCGCGTCTCAGCTACGAGCTGTGAAACCAGCTCCAGCTGGAGTCCACCGCTCACTGATGGACGTCTCACTCCATTGTTGTGCAATTGTAATGTGACTCTGGTTAACAGTCAACCTCGTTCGTTGAGGAATGCGTCAATGAAAGTTGCATATATTTGTCGTTTGACGGCCGACTGACTAACCTGCCAACATCGAGTTACTCGACGGGGCACTGCAAAGATATCTGAGTACTGGAAGTATTCAGATACTCCTCAGTATTCAGATATGATGTATTTACTTTTTTTCACCGTAGAAATACACGGGACTTACTTGCTCGTGATTGACGTGTCCTGATGTGGCGTTTCATCGGCCTGTTGACTCCACTACAGACTGCTTGTGTCTTTTGTTCGGTCCTCCATCGACTCTCTGCAGCTCGTGTCCCGTCATTTGTCCTCCGGCACCACTGTGGACTGCAAAAACAATACGATTAGGACCCCGTTTCTTATCAGAGCTATCAGATCATTATTCAAGTGAACATGAATAAAAGGTAAATACGAGGTTCTTTATCAGATAGCAGCAGCCATGTGATTATGAAATATCAGATTAAACCGGACGCATTCGTGCATGTTTATAA
>JAUESF010000052.1:5180418-5191226 GCA_032274765.1 Malacoctenus tetranemus
GGTTCTTTATCAGATAGCAGCAGCCATGTGATTATGAAATATCAGATTAAACCGGACGCATTCGTGCATGTTTATAAGTTAATCTGCTTTATTCCGTTCTTCTGATTGAATAATCTGATAACTGAGGATGTAGTGGTGATTATTTTTGCTTTGTTTGTTAGTGGGCTTGGTGGGAAGAAGAGGAACTCAATGGAGTCTTGCACCGAATCAGATGAGCAAACTGAATACCCGAGTCGGCTGTTAAAACACATTAGAAGAGAGGCCGTTCAGGACACTGGGTAGTGGATTGGAGGTGGGCGGGTGATACGTGTGCGCAATCATCCGACCTGATATGTTTCTGTTTCCACATAAAAAGACTCCCGCGTTTCTAACTTCTGCTCTGAACCTTTCCCCGAGTGTTTGCTCTGGTCTGAGTGGCTGTCAGCTTTCGCTCTGTTTAAATAAAGATAAAAGAAGTGGTCCACTCTCCTTTAAAGATGGGGGGGGTGGGGGGGGTGGCTACTGTCACCGACTCTCACACAGCATTTCTCAGCCTCTTGTTCCTTTCTCCCCCTTTTCTCATTACCCACCTCAAAAACCCTCAGTCACACTTTCTCCTTTTCCCCACAATGCACTGATAAGTTGACCTCACTTCTGCCTCGCTCTTCCTTCGTCTGTTCTCCCGTGTGTGGGAAACAGACGCCAATCAGAGCGACTGCATGAGTGCTTTAATTAGGGGAGAAGCAGTGTTCTGTCACCTTGCACTGAGCACCGACAATCAAGAGCCACCGGCTCGAAGTGAAGTCAGACGAGGCCGCTCATTGATTGGCCATTTCAGGGGCGTGACTTAAGAGCCCCGACTTAGAACAGAGACGGAGACGATTCCCTGCAAAAAAAAAATCTATTGACCGAGCAACTCCAGTTCACTGCTTTCACTCGACTACCCGCAAAAGTCGGCATTATCCTGGGAAGCTGACGGCAGTCGAACGAAAGGCTCAGTTTTAATGTGATCCCATAAAAAAGCACCGAGTCAAATCAGGTGAGTAATTTGGATGCAGCTCAAGACACAAGAATGACAACAATGACTATTCAGTGTTGATGTGACGCCTTCATCCGACCGGCAACACATTAAATGTTGGTGAATGAAACACTGTCTGATCTTCAGTGGGATGAAAATCACAGCTCCAAAGCTTAATGAAGAATTTCCAACTGGGAATGTTGGAATTTTGGAGAAATCCTACAAACGTTCAAGTTTACTTCAACCTGTTAGCGTCCATTCATTCACCTGTTACTGTGTGTCTGCGATTGCACTCTGAAACCAACCAATCAAAACACAAAGTAAGAGGAAATAGCTGGGCTTTCGCAGCCAAGCTAACACCATTTTTGCAGGTTTATTAAAGTCAAGTTTGGGGATTTATTGGAAGTTTCAAGCTTCCTTTTGTCCGCCTTAGTATATATAAGTGTTGCTAGTCTTGGCAGAGATTCGTAAACTAACGTTTCACTACTTTTGGCCTCACTGACCAGGTTTAAGAACTTATACTTTTCAAGCTCGAATTTGTCACTTCAGGTAAATACATTTGTAGAGGTTAAAGTTAAACATTTGGCAAACAGTAAAATGTCAGAGGAAGCAGCTTCTGAAGTGGAAGTCTGACGTCTGAACTTTTATTTCACCCTGAAGTCGTCTCTGAATGAGACATTGTTGGGCTTCACAATCCATTTAAACTTGTCCAAAAAGACTCACGTTTAATGTGTTTAACAATCAAGCAGCGAGAAAAGAAAAAAGGTCGGGTCTTTTTTAACTGTCCTTTCATTTATAATGAGCCTGCTCTGAATAATACCAACCTTTCTCTGTGCAGCCAGAGACACATGTTGCTGAAAGTGTGCGATTTCAATTTACATTTACAGGGGGGCTTCATGTTAAAGTGGCACTCTTCTTATTGCGAGGTGCTTGGAATAAAGTGTCCCCCAAACGTCCCGCGTTCTCTCCAATCGCCTGGATGGCAGTAGATTAGCTGCTCACATTAGTAAAGGGCAGAGCGCCTCAATAATAAATACAGCAGAGATTTATTCACTTCATATGCTGGAATGAATGTCACTTAAACACATTTTATGCAGATAAATGTGACATGATTACACCTTTCTATAGAGTACGAATCAGGCGTGAAAGAACTTGTGTCTCCCGAGCAAGAAACCCTGAAACTGTGTTATGGTTTCCATTATTCTCACCTGTGTTCGTGTCTGTGCCATGGAGGTTGAAGGATGTGCGAGCTTGAAGTCATTAACTTTATTAAAACTTGGAGAGAAAAGGATCCAGAATGAGAAAGTGACGCTTGATATGAACGAGACCGGATCTTTTAAATGAGGCGATTTCAGATGAATTTCTTCCTCGCTGCGGAATCAACGTGCATAAAGATCATCTGATGTTGTTTTGAGGCACCGCCGGTGATAAACGATCATGTTTTGAAGAGAAACTAAACAGCAGCGACCTGAGTGAGCTTCACCCAAAGATCAAAAGGTTTTTCTTTTGCCTTTTTAATTTTGTCTTTAATCTTTCTGTCTGATATTTCCCAGAATAAACTCCACATATTTAGGAAACTAATTCACGGCTAAAACATTGTAGCAATTACTTCCTAATCATTATTTTTTATATTTACAACCATTGAAAGGTTTGTTCTGGTTCTGTCTTTTTGAATACAGTGACGTTTTCTGGAATTAGGTGTAATAATTTTACTTTCTGAATATTGGTCTTTATGAATTTATTTTACAGTGTTTTTCTTGTTTTTGCAGTGAATTCAGTGAATAAAGTGCCAGCTGTTGTATCACCACCACAACGCAAACCAGATTATTTATATTGGACGATTCACACAGTGATTCAAAATGAATGCTTTCAATGGGCATGAAACAATCTGCAAACACATTGAACTTATTAAAAACAAGACAACAACAGAAACACAAAACGTAAACATTTTGGAAATGATTAAAAGAAACACTGAATTCTACTGATCTGAAAGCTGCGGCGATCCAGTGTTTTCAGGCCTGAGTTGACGGAGCGAACAGCTCGCGAGGACCTCAAAGACTCAGAAAGTTAGTTCCATGGAACCAAAACTTTAAGCTGCTTCACCGTGTTTGGTTCTGGTCCCGGAGACGCAGATGAGAAACGGCCCAGCAGGACCTGAAGGACTTCAGCTAAAAGGTCTGCAGAAACAGGGCGTGGAACCAAACAGCTCATGTCTGCGGTGTCTCGTTATTGATGGTGGCTGCTGAGGACATGCTCCACCCCTCCGTCCCCTCACTGTCACTTTACAACCTCAATATCAAAACGTATAAAATGAAATTTTTTCTGACGGCTCAAAGGAAATAGAAAGACTAATATTTCTAGAAAGGACAGATTAATGAGAGCTGTTGTACGCGTTCACATCTGACTGTGAACGACAAACATCAACTTTAGGAGATAAAAGATGCTAAAAAACAAGTAGTTTGGTTCTCAAGGCACAAACGACTGTTACCATGGAAATGACAGGAAGCCCCATCTCCACAGTAACAATGGTTTTAACAGTTAAAGAGTCAAATCTCTGAGGTTCGGCGAGCTGAGCTCGACATGAGCGCCGCCAGGGGTCGGAGCGGCGCGAGCCGCTGACGTTTGGTGGCAGCAGGACGGCTCCGACGCACAGTTCACAGCACAGGCAGCACTTCAGCTGCCGGTGGGCGCGATACGAGGGACTGCAGGCTGGAAGCCCACGCTGACGAGCACCCCCCACCCCCCAATGATTCAGCCTACAATTTGGTTCTCCTTAATACTGGTGTTTAGAGAGCCAGCGTCTGAGGGAGTGAGTGAAAATCGCGACAGGTGATCACAACGGGAAATGGTTCGGAATCATATTTCCATTTAGATATAAATGTAAATCATAATCATGACGTGCCAGTTTGTAGCTGTGTACACTATAGCTCACAGTATATTCTGAGGAACTGCAACTATTTCAGATGGAGCAGCTACAGACACCTGTTTGCTTGAAAACATGAAAATGACAATAAAAATAATAATGGCTATCATGATGAAGTGTCTATTTTAGTGCACTTTTTATACTCAGGTTAGGTAATAAAAGAAAAACCTGCAGAATAAAAACCAAACCTGCTGTTTGCCTTCAGTCTGACTTAAAGCCCTCAAACAGCAGTGTTGCGTAATGACAATAAGCTTTGTTAGGAAAGGAGCAGAAAGTTTGCGCTTGTGGTTTTCCGACAAGTTTTTGCTTCCGTTTAGTTTCCGCTTCAGTGTTTCTGCAAGTCGCGATGAAAGTGACCATGAAGAGGAGCCACAACACCCACAATGACGCCGTGTACACGCCGGGATGACAAAAAAGGAACGACGGGTCTTTTATGAATCCGAGCGCAGCTGCAAACTGTGGATGAAACTGGATATCATGAGGACGTGAAACCGAAAAAAAAAGGGAAGAAGCGACCGACTCGTCGACAGAGTGAAATCACGGCTGCAACCTTGAAACGTCCAAACAATTGTTCTGCAGATCAACGCCTACATCTCAAAATGGGGAGTAATTAAGTCTCAGCAGCGGCAAACAGACGTTTAGTGCTGGAGTGAAGGTCGCGTGATAAAACAGAACAAATAAATAAATGTCAGGAGAACAAAAGCAAACTCTGGTCTGAAAGTCCAAACTTGATATTTGGTCTTTTTTACACAACTCAGTATTCTATGTCTATCAGGTGCACAACATAAATTTGACAAAAGTTCGAAAAGAAATGAACTGAAAGTTTACTGAAAAGTTTAAAAAGTTGTGTTTCGTGGGAACAGAGTGAGAATGTGAAACAGGCAGTAAGTTCAACCGGACTGACGACTGAAACAGCTGAAAATCACACCTGAGCCGGGTCACTTCCATCATCGGCTGCTGTCATCACACACATGCGCCCGGGTGTCGCTGCCGGTTGGAGGTGGGACGAGCAGAAACTGGCCTGTGAGCAGCATCTGCTGTGGTATAAGTGAGGATTTTTTCTTTTTGCCTTTACCTCCGAAGTCAGTCGGCAGGTAACATGACGTGCTGAAGGGTGCAGGCCGCGATAACAGCGAATGGAAATAGAAACGGCGCTGTACAGGGCAATAAAGTGTCTATAACACAGGCTTCTAATGATTGTGTGAGGGCGCCGCTGTATACAGGAGCTGGTGAGAGGCGCTCGGCTCATTAGGTTGAGGCATTGAGGGGATGAGTGGGTGTGGGAGCGAGTGAGTATGACACGACAGGGCTTTGATGCCCTGACAGGTAGAGAGCTCATTCTCTCGCTCTTCACCTGTCATCATTCTCTCTTTTCACCTCTTACACATTCTCTCACTCTTGATAAACTCGCTACGAGATGGATTATTGTTCCCCCTCGGTGTCGGCGCCGTTTCACTCCGTCTAAGCTCTCCCTGCTTCCTGACTGTCTCTCCTTTTTTTTTTTTTTCCTTCTTCCCCTGCCGCATCTCCTCCTTATTTGCCTCCTCTTACTTTTTCTTTCCCTCCCTCGTTCGCCGGCTTCTCCCCCTCACTGTGCTCTTTGTGGATATCTATAGCAACAGCCTGACAGGACATTCAGGTGGGCGAAGGTGTGAACATCCCTCTGAAAAGGGAGGCACACAGAAGATGATATCGGCGTAAATACGGCATCTTCACACGGTTGGCTTGTCATCACAGCAGTTTAGAGGCTGAGGATGTCCTGGTTAAAATAGTTCGGGGTGGTTTTTTTGAGTTCATAATACACTAAAAGTGTATGAGACACCCGTGCGGTGGCTTGCTGCTGTATTTGGCCCTTTCAACCAGTAAAGCTGTTTGGATCCACTGGGTATATTTTAGTCTTTGTGGTTGTACCATTCTCTCTCTCCCAGTCGTGCATGGAGATACACAGAAATAGCTTTTTGTGAGCGTGGATGTTTGGGACCAACAAAAAGGGGTCTTGGAAGAATTTTTTTTTTCTTTCGCTTTCTGTTTTTGGTTTTTTTGTGACTTGTAATTTTTTCACATATGCTTCCTTCTTTTTTTGTCCCTGCCAAAATTCAGTAGCCTGAAGAGAAACACAGTAAAGTTTGCATCGCTCCTGTTCGCCTGCAGGATTGAGGAGCATTACTCCCTGAGAAAATGACATAAAAACCCAACGCTCTTTTAATCAGAATGGGACAGAGTAAAAAGCAACATTTCTTCAACTTAAACATCATGAAATGAGTCTCGTTTTTTCCCTTTGAAACACTCTGGATGCTCTGACAAAGTAGTTTACTACGACTGAAGTATTCTGGATGCTTTGGCCTCGTAGTTTTTACAGCTCCAAACACAGAACGAAACCTTTAACCATGACATTTGTAGCTCCACGCTCGGCTGAACAACGCAGGACCCGCCCTGACCTAGTTCAACATCATGCACAAAAAAGCCTCACATATTTGTTTAAAAGAATGGCGGTGAGTCAGCGAGCTGAACTGCCGGCTCATCAGTACATTATCGCCCAACCTTTGCCTATAATCTCACTGCTCCGCTTCGACTGAAAGAAAAAAAACAAAAAGAAGAAAAAAACACAGCATCTCTCTCTCTCTCTCTCTCTCTGTGTCTCTCTCTCTGTCTCTCTCTCTCTCCCACCAGTGCCGTGATAAGATCTGACTTAACCTTGGTGAGGTGCATCACCTCTAACAATAACACTCCCCGTGTCACAACCGGAGAACATCACCTCAAGGGGATGAGGGTACCATTACAAGGGAAAACAGATAAGGCCAGATTTCAGTTCTGGGCTCACATGTAGCAAGCAGTATTTAGTTCTGCATCATTTCCCTTCTGCTTTCCTATGAATATTAAGCCGGCCTGCTAACAAGAAGCAGCATGCATCGGAATGGAAACAAAATATTTGCTTATTACCTGATGACTGCATGAGCCGTACAAAACCAATATATACACACATTGCACAAAAAGTAATAAAACGTCTGTTGGGTGGATTTGCTGTCAGATCTTCTCTGCCGATGCCAAACAGCTCATTCCTCTGTTGACTCTCGCCTGGTAAATTGGATGATTGAAATGTGAAGAAACAAGACACGTTGGCCATTCATCAATATATTCATTCAACGCACTCCAGTGTACTCAGCTCCGCTGCTCATCCCACAAATGCATACCTGACAACAGGCACGCTTTAAAAAGGAAGAAGAGGCTTTCTATTAGTGCCAAGAAGCGCTGTGTCAACAACAAAAAAAAAGAGCTGGTAAATACAAATGATAGTACTTTGTGTGTGCTGTTTGGAAAGGGACAGAAAAGCAGAAGCTGCAATATTACTGGATAAAACTCGAATATGTGCAAGAAATAAAGTGTAAAGCACAGTCACACATGGACAGCATCTATAATAGGAGCTTGTTAATTCTGTGAGTTGAGAATCATTAAAAAAAACAACACTTCTATTTAAAAAAATGATTTAGAGCGACTCAAAGAGACGAGATCATTTAAGTTCATTAGAACTATTCTTTCTATATTTTGTTTGATGCAGGAGTTAAAACAAACACGCCTGTCTTGGAAGAGCTCCCGCCTCCCCAGCGTGCACTAATAATTCCCAGTGCATAATGTGTTTCTAAGGCTGACAAGAACTGATGAAAGGGGATGGGTTATTATTCAAGGGTTTCATAACAGATGAATTCCTGAGAAATTGAAAATTAAATGGATCCCCTTTAGCAGGTATGGTAATTAAAAGTTAATGGAAAAATTGTACAGCAGCACCGATACAGCAGCAGTTGTCAGATGGAACACATTACTACATAATAATTCACTGGGGGAAGCCAGAGGTCACCGCGGCGCTTTCTCAGGGTGCTTTTTTTTGGGGGGGGGTGGGGGATCCGAGTCAGGAGGAGGTGGCCGTCCGATAACCCGGTGATCCCCCCTGCTGCTCCCACCTCAGTGCTGGAGATATGCAGGAGCGGGCACACATGAATAAATACTAGTCCTCATGTTTCACCACACACTTCATAAATGATGCAACAAATTTCGACTCGGGCTTATAGGTTTTGTTCTGGGGTTTTTTTCCTAGCGTGTGCCGTGTTTATCCCAACAAGCAACGACAGGGCGGTTAGCACGGTTTTGCCGGTAAACACTCTGTTGCCAGCTCGGAGGTCACGACCGGGGTGAGGACGACAATAGACAAAGAGATCGGTGGACTTTTCAAAGAATTGGAAGTGATGCCTGCGAGTGCTCAGCGCGTGGCTGCACCAAGTAAAGAGTGGAGGCTTCCCAGCACATCTGAAGGTACTTTTCTCTTTGAGAAAATACTCAGAGTAAACAGAAAGGGAGCAGAGAGACAGACGCTAAATACAGCGTGCGTTGAAGGAAATGAAGCCAAGTCTGCAAAGTCGATGCGGATGCTGCAAAGTGTTTACAATGAGGTTTGTTATTCAGAGCTCCACAGTCGTAGATGTTTCTTCCTATCACCTCATCGTTGTTGCCACTTTGATAGTTGGTCGCTTCAGTACAAAGACTGACGCTGTCCAGGCAGGCGTGCTTAACTGAGCCCACTTGACTGACCAGTAATTTACCATTAACAGGTGATAATCGCACAAAGAACTCTCATTTTTCAAACCGTGTCCTGGAAAAAGCACACGAGAAAAACACAGTCACAAAATACAGCAAGGGCAGCGAGTAGATGTACAGAAGAGGACACATGGAACTGGTGCTTTGGGTCACGTTGGCTTAAAATGAACAAAGCAGGAAAAATTGTGAATTTTTGTAAAGAGCATGAAGAGGAAGTGAGGCCGTGACATCACCAATTTTTCATGATAAATGCTGTAACCCGGCCAGACAGAAACCCAGCAGTGTCACACTTTTTCCACTCTGGTATCAGTTCTCTAAAATGGAGCTTTTTCTGGTTTTTTTCCAGGTATACGTCTCTGTACAGCTGGATCGGAAACCCGATAAAAAAAAACCTCGGCGGGGGGGGACACACGACACACACCGAGACGCGTCTCTGTGCAAACAGAACTAAACCCAAGAATCGGCTTTGGTCCGCGACTCGCCAAGACACAATAAGAGTTCCTCCTCAGGAGACGAGCACGTTACGATCAAAGAAGATCCCGGCCGAGGCGACCCGGCCCGTGCCGACACCCCGCTGTCTGACAGGTGAACTCTCATGTTTATGGCTGCTGGCTTATTAGTGCACTGGTTCAACTTTTAAGCACAAATCGTGGGAGTTCGTGACCCCGAGTGACACGGGGAGGCCGGCCGATCTCCTACCTGGGAAGACGATGAGAATACAGAGCGCCGAAGCTACGAGGCTGTCAAATAATATGGACTTAGCGGCATTACCCAGAGGTCCGCTCCTTCCCTTCATCAAGTGTCTCTCCCTCGCCTTAGCCTCTTATACAAATTGTACTCCTGCAGGCCTTTAGGGAGGTGGTTGTGGTGAAGAAGAAGTGCCTTTAGAGGCCTATTATCCTGGCCGTCTGCAACGTTGATATGGAGGTTTTTAACTTGAGCTCCCCGCCCCTCCACCTCCCCTCCACCTCCCCCCCCCCCGCCTCTATCTGCCTCATCTGTCTCACTCTGTCTCTGCTTCCCAGTGTTTGTGTTTGTGTCAACAATCATTAATCATCTCTCGACACTACAACAAATGCTCAGGGACACTTTCGGTTAAGTGCAGCTTTGACAAGCATACGATACTGTACATGTCCACACAGCCGCCGTGTGCGCGGGAGCTCCGAATCCAACACACACACACACGCACACGCACACACACAGACACACACTCACACGAGCGTCTCAAGAACACACTTTACAACACGTGGTCCAACATTCAAATAAACTGAAGCGCAGCAGAGTCGATTTAATCATAAACTTGATTAAAAACATGTAACTCTTGCTCTCACTGTCAACATTACGCAGGTTCTCACTGAAACTACATGATGCTATATTAGCTGTGTGACTCTTTCTTTCACTTTTCTGAGGTGTTTTTCACAAACAGCTGCATACGACATGAGATCATATCACCCCTGTTTAGACCTGTAAGAAAAAATATCGTGGTCTTTTCCTCTGTCCTAATGTCTCTTTCCATGCGACAAACATTTATGTTATTAAAGTTACTTTAATTGGTCCGCTGCAGGTGTGAAGCTGCTGGAGCCGTCGCTCCGTTCAAACCTGCGAGCATCATGAAGGCACGACTATTTTTATGGAAATGAAATCAAGTGGGTGATATAAATAATGCAAATGACCTCAAGACGTCACACGACGGCGAACTGTTGCCGTTGCTAGGCGACAGTGGCAGCTTCGGCGCACAAGATGAAAACACTTGTGGCTTGAGAACTGCTCTATTGTGACAAGTAACTTCGCTGCTACCAGTGGCACAAAGCTGCGACACAATAGCTGCACATCCACAGACGATACGTGCGTGGATTCAGCAGGGTGCTTCGATTCAGAGAACGACTGCAGTGACCTCATGCTAACAGCAGATCGGCCCAACGACGAGCTCCTGCTCTGAAAACTTCAGGTTGTCCAATCAGATCCTCTTTAACCGCCTCCAGAAAAACAAACTCCAGACACACCGAGTTCATCACATGAATATTTGTCACGCCGATCGTCAAACTTCCAGTCCAGCTCCACCGAGAGGCCACAACTCTGACACCACATCAGAGGGGCTGATGTGACCCCGCGTCTCCCCACTGATCCGGCAGACCGGCCTTATTACATGGCTGCCATGTAAGTGCCAAATGAAAGTGGCAGCGGAGCCTGTTGCCGAATCCTAATCACAATGCGTAATTGGCACCAAGTTCCGTGTGTGTGTGTGTGTGTGTGTGTGTGTGTGTGTGTGTGTGTGTGTGTGTGTGTGTGTGTGTGTGTGTG
>JAUESF010000052.1:5217289-5228428 GCA_032274765.1 Malacoctenus tetranemus
GGCCGACGGGTCAAACGGTGTCGCTAATCCATGATTTCTACTTTGCGGAGCGAAACCCAAAACCTAAAGGAGTTTACACCTGAAGGGGAAAGACTTCGCCACATACTCGTGTGTTTATCTAGGTTTTACACGACAGACTAACAGATGTGTCACTGAATTAAGTTCCATGTTCCAACAAAGCACTGCGCAGCAAGAGATCAAGGTAGCAGTTTTTGCAGAAATCACTAGATAACTTCAACATTATTCCAGTTAAATGCTGCAGACTTTTTTTTCGGCTGAGGGTTGCGGGCCCTGACTGCGAGTTGAGATAATTGCCCATGAAAGGAAGCAAATGTTGTTCTTTCGAAGAGGGAGCGCGTTGTTCTCTGAACCGTGTGAAGATCCTGCCAACATCCTCAAACTACCACATTAATAAATCCATTCGGCTTTCATCAAGATCTCCCACATTTGGGGACCGTTGCGACATGTGGCAGCGTCGACGGAAGGAAGCCGCGTCCTGCAGAGGGAGAAATCGCTGCGCTGAGACAGATTGCAGCTGTAGAAAGTTCATGCACCGCTGGTCTCAATTATAAACTAACCCAGCGAATCCTGCTTGCTGGGGGAAAAAAAAAGGAGGATGTGAATTGTGTTTACTGTAGCCTCGTTGGGTACACACGGTTTAAAGGTATGCCATGTATGTTATTCATCATCCTGTCAGACGATGACAGAGCAGCTAGTAATTTTTATAATTACCTCTGAATTGCGGTTGCCAGCGTTTAACTGATTTGATCCGTTCCATTGCAGAGAACGACTCCTGCCTATGTAAGGAATAATTGGTCGTCATGCGCAGCTCGGAACATTGTCTCACATCCTGTTTTCATTTCTTTCGAAGAAAACCTCACGGTATAGAGCCTCAGCCCTCTGGGGAGTCGGTGCTGCGATCGCTACTGATTCTTAACTATGCACCACTGATAATGATAAAAGCTCCATGATTGTAGCTGCTGTATTTTTTCTTATTTTTTCCTCAAGCTGCAGAACACATGCCACAACAGCAGACGAGGACATAAGCTGCGGCAGAGATTAGCCAGTTCTTGCTTTTTGGGTGCCGCGCAACCACAGAAATGGGAGTAAATGACCCATATTAGAGAGGAAAGAAAATGTATGCCTGCGAGAAGATGAAAGGTGGGTGAAAAGGCGCATAGGAGACTCAAAAGGACGGAAAAAAAAGTGGCAAAATTAGGGGAAAATATCTTTTGCATTAACCTCACTTTAAAGTCTGGGTGGTATTTACAGTTTTCGCAGCAGCATGAACTGGTTCTTGTCATCAAAACGAGTCTGTTACTGGTATGTCAGTGCTCTTATGCAGTGGGATTTACAAAGCATCATATTTCATTGTTCTAGCAGCCATAATGAGATTAACCGTCACGGTTCGTCTACAATATTGCTGACGGTAGTGAGGGGTGTTTACAGCCAATTTCCTGAACAACGGTAAAATCTCAATAGGTTTTATCTGATGTATCCTGAATATCGTTTGCAGGATTGTTAAGTCAACCTTCAGCTGCCAGTGCTGACAGCACACACTGGCCTCATTGCTGGCTACAGCCAGTATCAAATTATAGAACAGGTTTCAAAATGTCAGCATCTCAACCATATCCTAGTTTTAGGGAGTGTGAGGTGCTGTCTCGTATGTCTTACACCTTCGCCGATCCGTCAGTCATTTGTCTGTGTTCTCCATGCGAAAAATCAGCTGTAAAATAATTATTTACCTACAACCAGGCAAGGAGGAGAACCTGAGATGAATTCCCTCATGTTGCTCGGTTTTCACTTACTAAAACCTTTAGCTAAAAGCTAAAAGCAGATTAAAAGGAGTAAAGTGCAGCCGTATTAATCCTTCACTCTTTCAATATATTTCTTCAAGTTTTTTTCTCCTTAATCTCTTTACTTTTGCCGTGCCAAAGCCAGAAGAAACATTGCTTAAAAGCAATAGTTTATTACGTGTGTGTGTGTGTGTGTGTGTGTTTGAACAACAAGGGATTTACCTATCCCTCAGTTTGTCCATCTCTCTGCTTCTCCATCCATCCTTGTGCGTATTGATGGATCCACCCATCCATCAACTAAATTCACTTATTTGAAATTAGAGTTGCAGGCTACAAGGGCACATTACAACCCTAAACAGGTAATCAAACCTGTCCATCAGGAGAATAACACGTCCTGACTGATCCCCTCCCACCCAGGCAGTTGTCAGACTGAGGAGTGAGTTAAAATCACCATTTAGGAAAGGAGACCATTGAATGTTATTGCAGTCATTGTTCAATGTCTATTTAAAGTAGTTGTTACAAATTCAGTGCAGTAAAAGGACATTTGAGCAATACTGGCACAAGAGGCGAAGGTGCCAGCCGAAAAAAGCACCTGAAGCCGTCCAACACTGGAGGCACTCAGCCAATTGTACCTCCTCAACTTCACGCACGTTGAATACTCAGAGATTTCCGATGGGGTTATATCATTTGTTCACAGATCATTTTTTAGGAACCACTCAGCGAGCTCGCAGCGCAGCCGGGTCGATCTCAAAACGTGACCTCGTCAGAGTGCGGGCCACCGGTTGGCCAATGCTGCAGGTGTGCTGCAAAGAGACTGAGCAGTGAGTGGACCATCACTTCACATCCTCCATTGTTGCATTGTGCCTGTCGCATACAAAAGATGTGTCTCCTGTCATGTTGCCCTGGCAACCCCATACACACGGGGTATGAGGTGGAACGCTATTATGAAGGGAAACCAACTGAGTCGTGTAGAGTCGAGCCATGCAGAGCGGAGCTGATCTGGGTGAGGCTGAGTAGGTACTTGTGGTAAAGAGCCATAAGAGAAATCACACTGAGGCTTCACGCTGTCATCAAAGCAATACGTTCCAGCTCTGCTTAGCTCGCATTACTTGTCTCTGCTAATTACCCAAACTGAATGTCCTCCTGCATAACGAGTCATGTGAAATCCGCATCCCTTGTTGAGAAGCAGCTCCTCTTAGTGTGACAAGTTTAGATGTGTTAATGTGCTGCAATTGTTAAAAAAAGGAATGTCAAAAACAATTAGAGTCCTCTCAGACAGTCGGACCGTGACAATCCTTAGAGTGGTAATTATCGCTCACTAAAGACTAAATTGCGTTGTGTTTGGCTGTAATTTCTTTCAGGATATTATTCATTAGAATGAAAAAAATAGCACAAATAAACAAATGAATGGAGGCAAAGAATGGAACGATAGCATTTACCGTTTGACAAAGCTGATAGTTAAAATGCTGCACATTATTTGACCGACGCCGAGTCTAAATTGACTGAGAAGATAAATGTGATGAATTTGAGTCACAGGCACTTTCAGCAAAGTGCCTCATTTAACCATGACTGTATCCATTGTTTACACCAGCATTTTCATCAGCTTTGTCGACCACATTCCAGCTTTTAAAGCTTTAAATAAATGAAACAAATAAATCAGTTCACAGACAATGTGAACACATTTTCTCAGGTTGATTTGACGTGTAGGGAACCGAATCTACAGATTACATTCGCAGAGACTTCCATTTAGACGTCTGCGTAAGTGGCTGGCAATACAGATGGCACTCAGCATCAAAAATTGAATCCTTTCTGCCACCCAGCAGCTGTTCAGATTTACGAACATGACTCTGTTTTACTCGGAACTGGAGAAATCACTTAAAAGCCCCTCTCAGTGCCGAGAATCTAAAAATGCAGGAAATGATATTGCAAAAACAAACATCGGGACGGAGCAACTGAAAGATGGATCCACTTACGTTACCCAAAACACAACAAGATCAATTTGAGAAAAAGGTTCGGGTAAATTGTGCTTTTCCCAAAACGACTGTTCGGGAGGTGCTTGCTGTTATAGCTTACGTACTGCTAAAGAACTTTCCTCTAATCTGATATTTAAATTTGATTGTTTAAATTCTCTCACATATGTCTGTAGAATAAGGAAAGTGTTTAATTCCCATGGTGGTGAGCATAAGTTTACGGTCTTCAGCATTGAATTGCTTTGTAATTCTATCCATTTGATGTTTGTCATGTTACTGCTGACTTCTTCAGCCATTGTTTGCTTCCCTCTGGATCAGACTTGTGCATTGAACAAACTGGTTTTACTGAAGGTTCCTTTGTAAAGAAAATATCACAGCAAAAGTTCCCACTTTCACAAAGGACATAAACACCTGATTATCCACTTAAGGAATGTGAATCGGTGCCTTTCGTATAAAGGCAGTACAATAGCGGCATAGAACTTGACGTTGGGAGCATAATGATGTGCAGATGCATCATGTCATGGGAGAAAAATAAAGCTGGCTGACTGACATTAGCAGTCACTGCATTGCCCAAAACGATGAGAATCTGGAGGTCTCCACAAAGTAGCTGATTGTATTATATGTTTGCTGTGCAGCTGGCAGCTGCTTCCTGACAATATGATGAAGGGAAACTCTTTGGTGCACCACTTCAAAATGGTCAATTAATGGAAATCAAATTGTGTGATGTCTGTTGTGACACAGATGCTCAAAGCAGAAAAGACGAACTGAGACTGCAGAAAATAAAGGCCCCTTGCTGCTGTAAAATTACTAACAATTACTGGTTAGATGCTTTTAGGTAGTTCAAAGTTTGTGGCAACTGACTGTGTTAGAGAAGGAGAGACTTTTAAATAGGCAGTATTACAGGGCCAGACTTCAGATTTAAGTAGCTATTAGAAACCAACCACTAATGGTTGATGGATTTGCATTTTTACTGTGCTCAATGTAAGAAATATTTACGTCTTACTGTTGTTGTCTCCTGCTCTCTTTGAAAACAGTGATCTTGATAGAATAACAAGAATGATGATAGTGTACATGACTTTGGATGTGTGGGTTTTAGTAAAGCAGTGTTTATAGCTCACAATGTGATAAATCATATGTAATATGTTCCCACAATGGAAACCATGCCAAGTTCTACATCTTTACTACAAAAGCACCTGACTGTACATGTGAGGCTTAATGGTATCACACAATGAAGAAGTGCTCGGATATCATCAGCAAATGCATTGTGCGACATTGTGAGAGGTTTTAATAATTGCCTCGGCTTTGCCTTGAAAGTTTGAATTTTAAAGAAATTTCCAAACCAAACCTTCATTATTTAGCCTGCAGAAATAGGAAGGCCGACAGTAGTGAAAAAAGGCTAGCCTGTACTTTGCATGTATTTAACGGCCCCTCAGTTATACAGCTCCTGTGACAAACCAATCTCACCACAGAGCCCACGAAAATCTTTACAACACCAAGAACCTGAATACGGCCAAGTGTGGAGACCTAAATATAAGGTTTGAAACTTCAAATCAGATTTCTTCAATAAGCTTTCTCCCCCACACTGTCAGGTGAACACGGCGTTAAAACGGATGGAGGAACATCTGTGAGCAAGACGATAAAATGTCAAACGAGCGAGTGAATGTAAGGCAAAATTGCTGTCTGCAATATAATCGTGGTGCCCACTTGTGGATGTAAATTATCAGACAGAAAGTGAACAATTTGTCCTCAAATTTGATTTGAAGAAAGGAAAGAAATAAGAAAGAATCTCAGCAAGTTTGACAAGCGACAAATTGTGATGTCTCGACAACTGGGTCAGAGCCTCTTGGAAACTGACACTCCTGAAGGGTTTCAGTCTGCAATGGTCAGTATGTAACAGAAGGTGTCTCACAGAGGCAGTAAAGGTCAGTCAGTGACATGGTCATTATTTACTGTATATGGGCCCATGGAGGCCGCACCCCACAGTTTGCCAGAGCTAATGGCCTGGTAGTTCCAGAGACCGCCACACCCCCTCAGAGGCTGACATCAGTCCTACCTCACAAGGTGAAAGCTGCTTCACCAACAGATGGAGGCCCACACAATGTTAGGCAGGTAGTCATAATGTTGTGGCCGATTGGTATTTTTTTACAGTGCATGATGTAAATATTGAAGATGTACATTTTTATCTACACATCTGCGTACACATACAAAGCATATAACAATGATCCACCCGTATAAATGATGCATGATGTGCTTATTGTTTGGAAGTTTAATCTCTCTGTAATTCATCTGGATGCGTGTTCTGTGTGATGCACAAAATTGCTCCATAAATACTTTTTCGGTAATTTCCAGCCTGTCTGGTACGCAGCCTATCAGCGGGCGCTGTACAGTGTCTCGCGTGCACAGGCTGCTCCACACAAAGACACACACACTTGAATGATGTCTGCAGCCTGCCTTTGTAAACAGAGTGAAAGAGGTCTAATTGGCAGCATCACTTCTTTCCATGTTTTCATGGTCACTGAAGCAAACTTGTTCAGTGAAGGATAAGGGTTACGGAGCGGCATTAGACGTACTGAGAGCTGGAGACGTATTTTTATATTTTGAAAATGCTTTTATTTTTTTCACCCTTTGGTAAGATTCATCACGCAGCCGTTTCCCAAATCTACTGGGAGAAGTGAAACATTGCAAAATGTAGATCTAAAATCCAGAAAAGTCATCGTGCTACAAAATTGGATCAATCAAAAAGTAACGTGTTTGGGCAACAACAGCAGTTTTGTTTTGTATATGTTATTAAAAAATTAGGTAATCACTTTCCTCAACTTCCTAGTGTAATCATGTCTATAAAAAGTGCCCTCAACTTAGACGCCACTATCAAATTATCACTTTAAGAGCGCCAAGAGATTTATAAAGGCCTCGAATCTCCGTCTTTGTGTACATGTAAACAGCTTAAACTGAATTAGACTAAAACCTGAGTAATGACCAGAAGCTGTTCCCCCTGTCATTTCTTTTCAAAGCTATGGTGGTCTGAAGTGATTTTAGATTTTGCTCCATTAAACTAATTGCCGACAAAAACAGAGAGTGCTTGTGTCTGCCAGAGGCCCCGTGGATCCCAGGGGCTCTCTTGAGCCGTGCAGCTGACATCGAGTGCAGCTCAGTGGGTCTGGAGCTCCATCTGTGCCGGCTTCTCCCATTGGGTGTCTCGTACCCGGCCGATCCCCACTGCACCCAGCCCCACTTTTCAACCACAGCGCTGTAGTGCTATACATCTATACCCTCCCTCCCTCCCTCCCTCCCTCCCACGCACTGGCAGTCTCCTCAACCGAGTGAGTGGAAACACATGATGGTGTGCTAACTAAACACTAACACAGATGCACACACATGCAGCACACAGACTCTGACTAATTTGCCAGATGATTTATGTGTTAGTAATGACGACGTGTTTTACGACTGTTGCAGAGTCAAAAATAATGCAGTTATTTTGCTGAACGTGACAACTGATCAATTGATACTGTTTAGTTGGAAAATGTCTGAGTTGAATTTGACTGGATTTTATTGGAAATAAAATATTTTTGCTGAACGTTCACGAAAGCTCTGAAAAGTTCTGACTTTGTAAACAAATGAAATACTGTAGTTAGTGATCAGAACAAAACACTCATACAAAAATTAGATTTAGGATCACCTTGTCCATTTGTAAGCAGCTGCTGAATAATCAAAATCATAGTGTTCTCAGAAAAGATTGAGCTGCTGTAACGCTGACTTATTAATCTCGTCTTAGTCCACATATTAGTCTATAATATGTGAATATGAAGTGTGACTTTGTGAATTGCACACTGATGCACAAGGACAGGACGTTCAATTCATTTGCATACAGACACATGTAATTGTAGATATGCACACACAGACAATTTGTCTTCATTCACTCATTTGCTCAGAAAATTAAGTCTTTGGCTCACTTCGACATTCAATTATATAACTAACACGCACATTCATCTCGGCCGCATGTACGAGAAAGCACCGACACTCAAGGACATGCAAACACGCTCACGTTCCCGTCACGAGTACATCACACCGAGTTCATTTGCTGGAGACTTGTGCGACCATGAACGTTACCACTGACTTCATCATCTATTCTAACCATAAAGCGAACATCGTTTTAAGAGTCTTCATAGTAAGAATAAATTATTTACTCACTCAAGGCTTGTTTTTCTTGTCCTTAACAAGACGCAAAGTCACCACAATTTGACTGTATCAGCAGAATATTCTCCTCATAACATGACCAAAAATAAAAGTCTGCACACATAAACACATGCTGCACATCTTGCACAAATGCAATGATGCACATGCAGACTGTAGGATTTGGCAACTGTACCACTGGAGTCTCTGATCAAATTTGGCATAAATATGCTGACTACTTAGGAGTCAATTGGTATTTCCCAATCTTATTATGATGCCTCCAATCTGCTTCCCATATTTTATAATACTTTATTACTGGAACCTGCAGTGGCTTCTTAAAAATACAGCATTTAAATGTGCAGCTATGTGACAGCTCTGGATAGTTTCTGTTTTGAAAGTAAGTGCGGCATTTCCAAGAAAGATGAAACAAGGCTGTTTGCCAATTGGCCCAGATGTGCACGCTTGAAGATGGACTTACATAAGAGAAACTCCTCAACAGCAGAGATAGGAGCGAGTGGGAAATAGAGGATGAAAGAGACAGAGTAAAGCAAACAGGGAAAGACAGAATGTGGTGTCAAAGAAGAAGTGTTAAGTTATTAATGTGATGCAGCAGTTATTGTCCTGCTTTTGTATATTGAGGTTTTTTTCCTGCTTCTTTGCGCAAAATTCCATCTGAGGCTCAGTTTTTATACTCCTTCTTGTGTGATTTGTCGCACCCACATCTCGCCTGCTTTTGTATTTTCTTTAATGTTTTTATTCCTGAGTGTGTGTGTGCTGTTCATGTGTGCTGCCAACCCAACCTGCAGAGATATTTATGCTGGCTCGTGAAAATTGAATAATGTATGATGCGTCCTGCTGGCGATCTGTCCAGGGTGTACTATGCCATACAACCTAAGCAGGGAGCCCCAAGTTGAAGATGCGGTGTAGAAGACAGACGAATGGAGGATGTTTCCTCTGTCTTTGTGTCATATTGTGTAAAATGATAGAGAAAGGACAGATCAAGATTGAATTGTGTGAGTGAGACAATGTGACGGATCATGTAAAGCACATTAGGACTGCACAAGTGATATAATGCCTCATATAAGTAAAGTCTGTTTGGGTTTTTTAAAATCAATAGTGCGATGATAGCTGAATCTGACGGGAGAGAGAAAAACTGCAGCCCAGCTCTTTTTAAATGCTGGAATAACTGGGTCAGCTGAGGTAAAATAGTCAATCTGAGGGTTATGGATCCAGATCCAGACCTGGGGAGCAGCACAGTCGTTCCCATGGTCCTCTCTGGCACAGTGAAGATCAGTGGAGCAGCTGAGAATCTCTGACAGCTGGGGACCTCCTCGGTCTCCAGCAGACCCCAGATGTCCCTTCCCAGTCTGTTTCGTCTCTTTCAGAAGCTTTTTCTCGTTCACTGTTTTTATCTCTGTCCCAAGTGTGGAAAAAACTGGCAAAGCCGCGATCCAGTTGTTATGTGGTTGTTGTCGCCAATTACGTTGCCCCCTGTTCGCCCCCTTATCCCAGATGTAACCAATCTAGTGTGAAGATGTCAGAATTATGCAAATATTCCAAGGAGCTGTTTTCTATTTTTTTAATGCCTGGTCACACAAAATAAAGTGTATCATGGCAAATTACCTTTATACAAGCTGAAAGGCACTAAGTAGAGCACAAACCTCCACCACACCTCATATGAGTACTGTAGTGCTCCAACAAACTCAAGTTATGCAGAGCCCATGCTCCTCTTAAGTAGTGCTTCTCTTTGTGGACTGAGGACTCTTTGTGTGCCCTCAGTGTTGTGCGGTTGCAACTGCTAGCAGGAACTCAAAAGGCAACCCTGAGCTTTCTGATTGGCAAACACTACAGAGCACTTGGTGAACCTGTTGTTGAAACAATAGAAGAGCTCTTCTGCCTTGCTTTACTTTTTTTTAATATAACATTTGGATCACTGATTGACTGGATCACTACTAAAATGCAATCACTTTCTCCTTGTGCCACATCTCACCCATCTTGCAAATTTAATTCACATCCATTGAGAACTTTTTGATATATTCTGTTGACAGACAGACAAACCCATCAACAGACGGCCCATAATGCAACTTCCTCGGCTGAGCAACTTGAGTTAACGCACCTAATTATACTTGTGTAAAGGAAAACTTCAATGTTCTCTTTCCATTTCCATCTGAATTGAATGTATGTTTGGGGATGAAAGCAACTGCTGCTACTGTGTCTTTTCACCTTTGACTTTGTGAGGAATTACTTTCACTGTGCTTTACCTACTGCTTCAGAGTAACATTCAAGGACCTATTTGCAGTAGTCAACACAGCACTCAGAAATTGAAATCTTTTTTTGTGCTCACTCCAAGCTGGCACTTGTTCTTGGAGAGCAAGGCGCCGTGCATATAACACCAAGAGAGATGGGCACTGTCTGGCTGTCAGTCTGAGGTGAGTGAGTGCATTTACATCCAGGCCTCAGGGCACCATGGTCCACTCTCAGCCTCTATGTGATCTCCAGAGTCACCTGGTCAACTCCACAGTTCCTCTGATCTCACGGAGGGAATTATTCGAGTTCGTAGTTAGACTTTTTTTTCCCATGGCATCCACTGCCACCCTCCCTCATTTCCAGAGTCTCTCTCTCTCTCTCATTGATTAGTAAAGACGAGCCCACACCTGTCCCATATCACCAGAGCCATAAAATCAGTGTGGGGTAACGTCGAACAAACACACTGACCACTGAACTAACACATAGATACTGAATGATGGACACAGAGTTACGAGTGCTGCGTGTCCTCCTGTTAGCATTACCGCTGCATGAAAGAGCCCAGCTGTCTTCGCCTGTTATCCCGTTCACGCTGTTTTGAAGGTGGTTAACCTCCAACACTGAAGGGGACGCATTTGCTTTATTTCATCCTTGGAAGTTGTCTTCTGGCATCAGGCCTTTCTGGATGACATTTAAATATCTGAGCTTTATTGATCTGACCTTGACGCCTTGATGCAAACTACTTCTTTGGGAATGCACGATGAAGATAATTACCACATAGCCCACGGCAATGACTGTTGAGCACCTGGTCGGGTTCATTTTACAAAGTTTTATTATTTCGTCTGAAAACTCCGAAACCAACTTAGTAAGTGATAAATTAATAATAATCTTGCTAAGCACTGTCCATGACAGAATGGGCTCCGAACATAATAACTGCAAATACATGATCCATACCTGAT
>JAUESF010000052.1:5237212-5258832 GCA_032274765.1 Malacoctenus tetranemus
GTGTGTGTGTGTGTGTGTGTGTGTGTGTGTGTGTGTGTGTGTGTGTGTGTGTGTGTGTGTGTGAGAGAGAGAGAGAGGGAGAGAGAGAGAGAAACAAATGACAAACTTCCAAGTGTGTGAAGGAGGTGTAGGTTGTCACAGATGGATGACTAAAAGGAAGGAACAGAAAAAGGTGGATGGAGGCGGGTGAGAAGTGGAATGGAAGAGCCGGCATGAATGGATGGCTGGTTAAAAAAAAAAAAAGGAAGAAAAAAGATAAGAAACAATAAATCTCAGGAAAAGACAGATGTCCGGTTAGTTTAAAGGATGGGGAGGTGATTTCTCGAAAGGAGTTAACTCCAAATATGCAAACAGGATCAACATCATTTAAAAAACTGCATCCCGGTGTTACCAAATTAAACTCCCTCCCACCAGTCATTTGAAACCAGTGGCTGGCTTGCAGCTGCACTAATCAAGCTTTTATGTAAAAAGGCTCCTGCAGAATAAATTACAGAGTGATGATGAAGAATGCAAGGACATTATCAGCATGATGAAATGGTACCCCACAGATTAGCCCAGTTTGGAGAAGGGAATTTTCGCACTTCAGGTGTTGCGCACGCCCCCTCTGCCAACAAGAAGTGAAGGCATTTTTCGAATTAGCCACCATTTTTTTTTTTCAGCAGTATACATTTAGCGGATGCAAGTACACGAGTTGATTTCACACTCAGTCCAATAAAGTAAGCACCATTACTCATGGGATCCGTTTACATACGGCTTGTGCAGATGTGACTATGGCAAACATCTGGCGTGTAAATACTGCGTCAGTAAATATAGTATCATCAGGAAAGCTGTGAAAATATTGCCAATGGAGGTGTCCGTTTGGTCCCTTTCAGTGCACAGCAAGAGAAGTAGTAATAGAGACACAGAAGTGACACAAATTACTAACGTTGTTTTGTGAATGTGACATTAAAACCAAAACTTTTCAAAAGTAAAAAAAAAACCCCTTGAATTTCCCTCAAACTTCTGTCAACATATCAATCATCACAACGTGCACCTTCCACGTCGAGTCAATTATGGTTCACACTACATGATCGGCTCAAATCTGACATCTGTGAATTGGCCTGACATGTACAGTAGAGCTGTCTGCAACGCCCCGTGAAAACAGAGATTAGTCACCGGATTTGGATTTTAAAGCAACTCGGCCGTACTTCTCGCCGTCTATTTCACTCTGCCTCTCCTGTCACAACAGAGTTGGAGAGAACAAGGTGTTCCACGCACGGCGCTCTGATGAAAACGTGCTTTGACAGGATGAGCAGCTTGTATTTTTTCATTCAACGTCTCATTCAATCACCTTTTGTTCCTGCGCCGCTGCCATCGTTTACACACTTTTTTGATTTTCTGCGGTCCGGTGTTGAGATGCTGATGTCGAGGCGCCCCGAGATGATCGATCTGAATTTAAAGGCGAGAAACCATCAACAAACAGTGGTCTTCCCAAATGTTCATGCAGGCTTCTCTTCTCCATTAAGAACAAATGTGATGGATATTCGATGTTGGATGTTGCGAGACCCCAGTGACTCCATCGAGCAATCAGCCTTTGGAGATTGTGATCATGCACAAGTGAAAATGAATATCTGGTCAAGGACTGTGCCTCTGACCTTGTAGCTAGTGCAAATATGCTATTATGACATGCATATACACAGGCAGGGGAATTTAGAGTAAAAAAAATAAAAAAAAGTGAGTATTTACAGTCCCGAGGAAGTGAGGAGCTTTTCAGCGGGTGCCTTGTCTGCTGTGATATCTGTCAGCGTGCTGAAGGGCTGCTATAAGGCATCCTCTGGGATCCCTCAGGTGGGGAATGCCAAATTCCACCTGTCAGGCTCGAATAAATATTTCCTTTGTGTTTATTGTCCATTATGCACTGCTGGAATATGTGTTGGGTTGTGTTTTTTTCCTCCTTTGTGCTTCAGTCTGTTCGGTTTAGGCTTCTCTACATGTCTGGTCTGGTTGTGCTCCTCTGAAACAATCAAACGCCGGCTTACATGGAGCTCACTTCTTTTTTGGTCTCTGCCAAATATGTTGGGACAGTTTTTTTTCTATAATCTCATGCAGACTGTTTATCCAATAAAACTGGCTTTAAAGAATTTTCAAGATACAAATGTCTTCTTCCAAACAATAATTATTTCTCTCTAACAAAACAAATAACTCTCAAAAATAACTTTCTGACAAAATCAAAGCTGTGCACCCTCTCAGATTATGGAAGAATGAAAAAATGATTAGAATTGTCTCAATTTTAGAAAAACAAAACTTGATATTGAAGAAATGTGAGGATATTCCTTCTCAAAGAAGAGAATGCATTGTGATTATCAGGTGATTGATTTATTGTGGTCATTGATCGATAGAGCTTCAGACTGTATTGGTGACTCCTGTTTGGTGTATGTATGCTGTGTTGAACTGTATTCCAGCATGGCACAGTATCATACTGGTGTATGTTGGCTTGTGTGGGTAAACAAACATGCTTGGGTGGGAACAGTGCCGGGTTGCCCGTCTGAGGGTCTGAGCCCACATAATGTGACCTGGCATGCGGACCCTGCCCGTGGCCCCTTGGCCTAATGACCTGCTGTGTTCAAAACCGCTTCCTGCTGGGACATAGATGGAGTGAAGTAGAAGTGGAAGGGGCAAGTGGTTTGTCAGCCATGTTGAAAAACAGCGTGTTAGCTGGACCTGCCTGCTCGTTGTGTTTATCCATCAGAGATGTTTTAATTTGTTGTGAAAGAAGTTGTGTGTGTGGGTCAGTGCCTCACTCGTGTATATATGTGTGAGTGTATGCCATTTATTCATGACTTTATTTTTCTTCTGGTAAACATTAGTGAGGAGTAGTGTTTTTGAAAATCATCAGTAATAATGGCAGACCTTGTTTTCGGTGTGTGATGCAATGGCAGCAAGCACAACATAGAAGAACTCACATGAAAAAGTGCTTTAAGAATGCTTTTACTTTTTTAGTTCCGCTGTGTTATCAACACATTCCCGCACAGGTTGGGAGCCATGTATAGCTGGTTGGGTGTCACCTGTCTCACCACCTTTTGGAATCACCTTCACCCCTCAAACGTCTCCAAACGAGCGCTCGCACTAACAGCGAGTCCGTTTTTAGCTGGGAGCAGACACCTCCTAATATTGATAGAATGGCTTTGTCTCTGGTGGGCTGAGGGGCGGCGTGGGGAATCGGAGGATTCGGCTGACATTACAGTCCATCTGGTAGGCAGAGCCATTCACCCTTACACCATTATATCCAGAATAAGATTTATGCAAAAGAAAAAAACTCTGAATGGATGACAGTTTGTCAAGTGGAAAGAACACTTTATTTTCGGCTTCTCAGCGTCTGCATTGACTGATCCCTGTGGGGCACCATGTATGCAATGTCACACCACATGCTTTGTTTTGTGCCCCATCTGGAACTGATGCAGTTATTCTTAACACCTTGTTTAATTTTAGAACCTGCTGACTGTGTTTACATTTTCCCTGTATTGACAATATCATTATTAATACTATATTAACACTATGATTGCTCATCATCTTGACTGAGTTCAAACTTTTCCTGCACGATGGTCAGCAGCAGGATTGACCTTTCTCTCTCTGCTGTTTAGGTTGACCCATTGGGACAGACTGGTAAGATGGAGCAGGAGTTCTGAGTGAAAGTGTCTTCTCTTTTAGCTCTCGGCAGACTTCTCCCATCTTAGCTTCTGTCTTTTTTTGCGACATCACCTGAAGCCTCCAAGTTAGTCTGTGCACATACCAGATTCATGAATTATAGACAGGTAACACCTGTCCAGGATGTACCCTTTCTCCCATTGTCAGCTGGGATGGACTTTAGCCCCTCCGTAACCCTGTCCTGAATAAAGCAGCTTTAGAGGGCAGATGGATAAATGCGTAAAAGGAGCTGCTGGACCTGCTTTTAAATTCTCCATGTGGTCCAGGAATAAAAAAGTGTACATTTGGAGTGACATCTAAAAATATTTCTCTTACATGTTGTGTTTTCCATGAAGTGAGTTAAAGATAGATTTATGGAAATAACAAAGCACTGCATTTTGGTTTTCATCTACATTTCACACTTTGTCCCAGTTTGAATTGCCTATCTATCATTTGCCGATGTCTTTTACTTTCTTTTGTAAAGTCAAATGCAAGAATGGCAAAAAGTACAATGAAAATGTTTGTAAAGAGAAATTCAATACAAGCATTAGATTTACAAAGACGGCTTTTACTCAGGCGGCAAGAAACGACCTTGGTAAGCTTTACTCTTGAGATTCACACGTCATCAAATGGCCGTCAAAGAGCTGTCTGATTCTTGGAAATTCTAACAAAGATTCAAGTCTTTCCTTCTTTGCCCTGTTGCACCTCCATCGTCAGCTGTCTGCTGAATCCTGTGTCATTATTATGAGGTTGAGACTCTCCTCCCTGAAGGACCTTGGTTTGGACATTGAATGAACTGTAGCTGAAGTTAGTAGTTTAGGCATCAATCAGACATACTTAGAATGAGCAGCAAATATAATGTATAACGTGTGGAAAGTGTTAAACTTGGGATATACTCTGGTCAGACCCTTTATACACCAATCTCATGCACATTACAGTGAGTTTGGCTATGAGTTGGGATGATATCAATGCTGTAACATAGAGTTACTGAGTTCATTGTTTTGTTAGACTTGTAAGTCAGAGTGGCCTGTACGGTAGACGTGTTTGAAAACAAATTTGACCTCTTAGTTTGTGTCAAGGTTTAAGTCCTCAAACAACCAAAAGTTTGGAGTGCCCATGTCGAGGCAGGTGTATCTGCTTCCATATCAAAACTGGATGTCTTCCAAAGCACCTACAGAGGCCCAGATGTTACGGTGTGTAACCCTCCGAGGTACTTTTGATGTGGCTCTGAATTAAAACCCAAGCTGCTGCCAAAAGCCCAGATTTTTTTTTTTCACTCCCAGCATATAGGCATACCTGCTCTGAAAAATCCCTGCACACTCGCATATTATCTTCTGTAATAGCACACCCATGATGTTCCAGCTGTGCTATACCCCCTTTACCTAAATCAAGAGGAGATTCCCTGTGAATATTTTATGGAATGTAATTGAACAGAGCTGCGGCACCACATTAAAATTAATGTCATGTTTGTGTCTGCTGCATATTTTCGCCCAAATGATTGTAATGGAAATGATCATGTGCCTGAGCCTGCATATAAAGAGAGAAGCTGCTTCTCAGCTAAGTGTCTGGGATGCTAATAGGATGATGTTTTATGGCCTGAGACACACACAAGAGAGCAGGGAAGGTGTAGTGGCATGATAGCTGAGATGGGTATTTATAAAAAATGTTTGGGTGACGCCAGCTAATTTATTCCAAATGCCAACAGAATAGATGAGTATGCACTGAAAAAGAGGTGCAAATGTATTGGAAGACCTGTGCATAGTAAAATAAATACCGGAATCCTGATTGGGGATGAATACCGGATGCAAAGATAGATGACCATTATTATACTTTAATGAAAGTGGGTTTTTTCTGGGAGGTGCCATTCACCACTATTTTAACTCCAGATTGACGAACCCTCCATATCACTCACTGAAAAGCAAACATCAAGGAGTGACCCCCGACGCACCGCACATCTCCATGCTAATTGTCCTCCCTTAGAGATGCTGCCGAACTTTCGAGCAAAGTGGGGAGGCATGTTCAGCGATGACAACCATATGGCTGTTATTACTGAATGAATACACAGTAGCGCCTCATTAAACACAAACCCAACAGAGTCTTTTGTCACAGCGGCTAACAGGGGCTGCCTGTCGCATCGTGGGTCGTGGCGGGTCTGTGCCGCAGAAGGCCTCCCCTGGCACGGTGCTCCATCAGGAAGGCAGAGAGCAGATGGGGGTGCAGTGGAGTGATGACAAAGGCCACAGTGGGCCCCTCTTAGGTACATACATGAGGCATGTTGCAACACGCCGACATACAAAATTGTGATGCTCACGAAGACAGCTGCAGTGACACGCAAAGTAACAGATGAATCAGGCACTATAAACCATAAAGTGACTCTACTATGTGATTTGATGGCAATTGGAGCGAAGTGTATCTTTGATGACGTTGAGTATAAACCAGTTTTCTTTTTACATTAAGGCAGCACAAATATCTGCTTCCAACCTGAGCTGTAACGTTGAGAAAGCCATAATTCCTCTACTGCAGTAATGATGATAATATCTTCACTTTTATGAAGCAAAGCAAAGTTTACAATCTGCTTCAGTGTTTTGTGAGAGGCCTAATCGGTCGGTTTCTGGCCTCTCCCAATAAAGGAAGCTCGGTTAGTTGTGTAACTGGCATAAACAAAACATTTATTGTGACATCACTTAGTGGGACATTTCCTTGCAGTGATTGCACGAATAGTTTAGTCTAAATCTGTCGAGCGAAGGAAGCACCACTATATAATTTAAAACCAGATGACTGTTCTGATGGTTTCTTCTCTTTTAGCTGGTGTACAAGTGAAACAATGTTGAGAAAATAGAGGCGCGTATCTTAACTGTTTCAAAAGAGACCTGCTTCCACTGTGAAAATCGACCTCTCCACCGACACAAAACAGCAATAATGATAATGATGTAGTGCTTTCCTCGTGTTGAGAAAATCATGCACTTTGTCCAAAGCCTGGTTAGCTGAAACGCACTTCACCTGGAGCCGGCTCCTTAGGTAATAAGAGCTTTGCACTGCATCCAAGTGTTTTGTACAGAGCTGCACCGCTGAGCTCTTCTTTTAAGTGCAAACGATAATTTCTCTGTTTCTAATATTTTCTTATTTTGTTTGCCAGAGCGAAAAGATCCAACAATACTTAATGACTCAAACATTACAGTCTGGGGCTTGAGCTCACTTCTTATTTGACCAGCAGCAGCAGCATAGTCCTGAATCATTGGTGCACATTAAACTTGGCAGTAACCTCTAAGCTCCCTGCATGTGCAGCAGGACCAGAGCCTTCCTGTACATTGACTGGATGTGTCAATATTGTGTGAGTGTGCGCAAGGCCACTCAATCTATGACGAATATCAGACATTATTGGAAGTAAATTCATTACCAGTGATAAGAATGCAGCGAACATCACATTAGTAACAGCACAACAAGCAGAGATAAAACGACTAGAATCGTAATACTTCCTCTGTCAAGCTGAATGCCGTTTGACACACGTCCTCCCATTTGTCAACATTATGATGATGAGGTTATCGGACCTGCCTCCAGTCAGATAACTCAGGCGCTGTGGATCAGACTGCACGAGTGGCTCTCTGGAGACCTGGTGGCCAATACTGGCCATCCAGGTTAATTGGTATCACGTAAGCAATCATCTGCTTGCACCGTTAAATCAGGGTTTATCTTTCCCTCTGCGGTTGCATTTATGTGAAAGTAGATGATTAAAAACTGCATTGACAGAATGATGAAAACGGAGGAGCAGGAGCAGAGTGGGACCATGTGATTGTCCAACGCAATCCACAGACAGAGAGAGAGAGAGACCAAAAAGGATGTTATTTCTAAATTGCATTTTTGACATCTCCTACAAGTTTTTTGACATAGGAACAAAATAGAGCGTCACAGTGTTTTACCTCGCTGGAGACGCCGATGAAGCAGATGAGTTAAAAAATGATGTCGGATGTTGATCACACTGCCTGTTTGCGTAGCGGATGTTGTTAACAGAGTGTTACTGGGAAGAGCAGATCCCTCTGCATGCCAGCAAACGTGCCAAGTTGAATGCTGATCAAACAACCAATAAATCTCTCCCACCATTGTTTTTCATCGCAGAGAGGCTTTGCAGTGCGTATTTGAATGCGTATGAAAATCAATATGTAGAGGAGCTGTGTAAAATATCTGCGTTAGTGCTGACAAGGCTTACAACGGTAAACAACGTGGTCTGTTTAGGCTCGAGGTGGAGGAAAAAAGCAGATCAAAGAAGCTGGAAGGTTATACAGCAAATGCAATGTGGCAAATAAGCTATTTCAGGTAGGTGTCATTTGTAATAAGGGGGTAATAGAGGAAATGGAAAGGACTAGAATGTGGCCACAGACAATCATTTGGGGAGGGGGGGGGAGTGGCTGGAAAATCACATGCAAATCAAAAAGAGTGAAGTTTTACAAAACTTTAGGATGTGACTCCCCCCCAAAAATGGTCTGATCAGCAATACAGGCAGTCGTTTGATGAAAATGTCCCTTTGTAAAAAGCTTCACAGGAAAGTGCATGAATAGACTGCAGGAGCAGTTGAGTGGTGGTTTAGCCTGGAGCGGCTAACTGCTATTTAAGTGCCCAAGTGTCAGTTAGTGCCCTCTCCCACAACAGCAGTCTAATAACACTTCTAATGAGCGTAATCTTGAATAATACAAACCCCACATAGGACCTTTATGTTAGATCTGACTGATCTGGCTGGTGCAGGCACCGACTGATTGTTTGTATGGGTGAATGCCTCTGATGTAGATAAATGTTGCGGTAGGATTTCGCAGCTCCCCAAAAACGGCCACATGGTCACAAAAGACTTACTGCCTTGAGCAATGTGTGACAAGGCGCTTTAAATAGTGCATCTGGTGACCGGCCGATGCACCACTTTTCCTTTGTTCACCTTAAGTCTGAGGGCGTGCTGGAGGTGAGGCGGCGTGGTGGCCATGAAGCTCTCAGGCTCGCTTCAATCCACACTTCCTGTGCACGTACAAACTGGACGTGAAGCACCAAAAATATAAAAGTCCTTTTTTGATAAGCTGTCAGTGCAGAAAATAGCAGTGTTATGTACCTGCTGGACCGTTGGCTTATTTGGTTGAGAGTCATGCTCCTGTTTTCTGCAGCCTTTATTATTTTGGAGAGACTTGCTTGCTGAACCTCTTACGCCTGAGAGTTGTTTTGCGATTAGATTTAATGGCTCCCATTATTGCCACCTCAATTTCCTTTTTTTTTTCGTCATCCCGAGGTCCAATTATGATCCAGTATTTAATCAAGAGGTTAAAAAGAAATTACAAGGGAACTATACTTAAGATACACCAGTTTGGGTGTTGTGAGTTAGCCTACAAAGAAGTCGTCCCTGTTGATGTAAGCCGCAAAAGATCGCGAGCCTGTACATAAGACTTGGAGGTACCACTGACCAACGATGACCAAGACATTCATGACCCGAACCTGTCCTATTTACTGTTGCTGCCTGCTTTCCACTTGCAGTCACCACAGTCAGTGACATGCTATGGACTCAGTCGGTCCATTGAGAGCTGGCCGGAGAACGCGTATGTTCAGATGCTAAACAATAATTGAGACTCAAAACCATGAGTCAGTGCTAAAATCTTCTTTTGACCTTCTGTAGGTTTGGGAATTTGATTAAGATTAGAGTTTTAATACTTTTATTATACAGTAAAGGCTCTGTGGTGCTATGGGAAAGCAGTAGTGTGTGTTTATTTTGTTTACCTGAGCCATAGCACACATTAGCATCTCTCCAGGAAAGGAATCCAGCAGGGCAATACGAAAACAGTCATCTGCCTCCACATTCCTCCTGCATAATTTGCACCTGCATTTACATATTTTTTTCGTATGCTAACTTAAAATATGAGTCATCTGGTGCCCTGCCAACTCAAAGTAGATGGATTTGTCACTAATTTGAATAAAATGTCACAATACCTATTTTTCCACGATTCTAATTCATTTCTTGGTTCTCTTCTGAATCTCCTTTCTCATTCATTTCCTCGTCCCTCGCTCTTTTATCGGTTTGTTTTCGCACCTTACCCCGGGTTTGAAGAGACAAATAATAAAAAAAACCCCACTGCAGCTGTTTTTGTTGTTCATTTGTGGTTTGTGTTAAATTATCAGGTGAGCTGTTTTGTCTGACTCTATCGATCATTCATGTGGTTGGTCTGAGGGTAAACAAGGTTCATTTTCGTGCAGGCAGCTGTTTTCAATCCAAATATCTGTCTTTTACTGTTGCATATTCAAATGGATGAAATTACAGACAATTAGCAGGTCTGAAAATTGGCCTCATTTGCGATGCCACAATGGCCGATTACTTAAAAAGCACTTTATGATTCCAGAAAACAGAAAAAAAGCGACCTTTACATGACAGTTTTATTTTTTTTGTAATTTGGTTTCTGAAGCTCCTCTTAAGCACCGATGATACAACAATATTCTCACAAAAGAGAACCTGAATAACAGTAATGTTTGTGTTACAGCCATTTTTTTTTACTGTGGTCCACAGAAAACTACCCAAGATGCTCTCCTCTCCTCATCGAATCACAGGAGCCGCACCGGCTCAAACTTGTACTCTGGGCAGCTGCTGTATCGCTGTTGGTTGTACAACAGTCTTGCTTTCACACCTTTGCACTGCGTCGCGCTCAGAGCTGAGATATGAACTGGCTCCAGCATGATACTGCCTGTGAGAAGGCAGCCTAACATTCAAATCAAGGCACGCGGTAACCCATTTACAAAAACATGCTTTTGTACTGTGACCTTTGAGGTATCATTCACTCACCTATGGAAGTCTAAGTTGGTTGCATAAAATCAGTAAATATGATAAAAGTGTTTTTGTTTTTTTTAAAACTCTTGGTATTCACAGCAGTATCTTTTTGGGGGGATTCATTTAACTTCTCTGTGAAATGTTCTTTATTGCAATGTAATAGCAGTGAATTGCAATAACGTGATAATGTTTGAGAAGTGAATGTGTTCAAAACATTCAATGTATACAATGAGTGGTGCTTCACGTTCATGCGCACGGAGGCAATCAACCTGAAAATGAAGCATATAGCCTTTCCTATCAAGAAATGCAGCCAATTATGCTCCATTCTAAGCTGACTGTGGAAGGTCACGCACCGGCAGCCGCCACATGTTGCAAATGAGCCGAAATGCGTTTTCGCATATAAACAGCTGAAGCCGCGCAGATTCAACCTGAAATCATGTGTCGGATCGTCTTTTTTCCCCCCTCACCCATTGTTGCGCCACAGGAGATGGTGTGAGTGATATTAGGTGTGCAACTCGCCGGCCCGTGGTGGAGTCAAGTTTGCTGCAGGCGAGATTTGGACTTCTTTTTTTTCTGTGGGTTCTTTGATACCCATAAAACATGTGAGGATGTGCATTAATTGAAGCCGATCGCACTCGGTTTCTGGATAAAACTAACAAGTTGAACTTGCTTCTCTTCAGAAATCGCTGTTTTAGGCTTTGACACTTCAAAAGGCCACTTTTGATGGACTGAATTCAGAGAGCATGCATTTTGCTCTCTGATCTTTGAGAGTGAAAGACACTTATTTTGTAATGTGAATTCAGGAACAAAAACAGCTCCAAACGGCCAGTACAAGACACAGCCTTCGACTATAACCAGAAATTTATATATACATCTGCTGCTATACACAGCTGGACGATACTTGTAGTGAACTGTGGAAGGTTTGACGGTCACAAAACACAGTTGCTTGTACAAAATAACATTTTTAGCTCATTTTTTTTAGGGATTTATACCTGTTTATGGGGAAAAAACCCACACACAGTTCCAAGGTAATGGACAGAACAAGCACAGGACAGAGTCAGTGGCAATGAGAGAAAACATTTTTTCCTTCTAAATATTTCTTCACACACCCAGGAAATGTCTGCTGTGCAGTTCTGCATGGGCCTGAGCAACAACAAAAAACAACACTCCTAACAAAGCATATGTTATGTCACCTTGAATGGTTGCAGGTGAACTTGATATATGGTCTTTGTACATAGAGGTCAGCTTTCACTTCTGGCATTATTCATATTCCATGATGCAAAACAACCTTCTGTGGAGCGCAGTACATGCACAGGCGAGCTACAAAGCATAAATATTCATAGAAAAGTGTCTACAAGATGTTCAAACGTACCTTTAGTCAAACTTGCAAAACACATCTAAATTTCACTTTTGCATAGTAATTAATTATGAGCAGCCGGCTAAAGCAAAGATGAAACGAGAGTTCAGGACTGAAGATGTAGGTAGGTAGGTAGGTAGGTAGGTAGATAGATAGATAGATAGATAGATAGATAGATAGATAGATAGATAGATAGATAGATAGATAGATAGATAGATAGATAGGGCAGGTAGGAGGATGGATTGATGGTTTACTGGATAGATACACAAACGACAAACAGGCAGACCGATATATGGAAAGGAAGTTGAACATAAAAATTAACTATTGAAGAGCTGAGCTGATGACACCTCACATCCTTTCCTGACACTGACCTTCACAGAGTGGTTGTAGATTCACTTGGATTAAACCGCGCAGCACAAACCCCTCTGGATAGCCTAATGATCTGGCTAATCAGGTTAAAGAAATGTTTTTAAATAAGCCCCTTTAATTTATTCAAATATTCAACGCACATTCCTCATTTCATTTGAAATAATGAGAGACAGGACGAGAGGGGCAGCGACGAGGAGGAGCGGCTGAAGACGGTGCCAGCGAGTGGCTGAAGAAAAGAGGAAGAGAATGAATCAGAGAGAACAAAATGTAATTTGTCAGCCTATTCAGACGACCAGTGCCTGAAATGAGAATTAACAGAAAATGTAGGAGACTGCTCTTTAATTGGACAAGGCCACTCTTGACATTTTCAAGCCAAACTTCAGTGATGATGATGGGAGCGAATGTGTCATAACTACAAATTATTCTCTCTGCCACCAGTGCTGATGAGCAGATTCAGTCTTTTTTGTTCTTTTACTACATTGGGAGTATCTTTTATTGAGGCTGCACTGGCCTGGCTGGAAAAAAATGCTGACAAGACTCCCAATGTTCAACTAATGGACAGATGGAGATATCGTCAGAAGAAAGATTTTAAGTCATACTTTCGCTTTCATTCAAACTCAGTTTACAGAGTTTAACGTTTCATTTATGGACTCAAACGGCGTATTTGAATACAAGTGGTGTTTGTTGTGACTGAAAGGAATTTTCTTATTTGAAAAAGCAGCTATAACACTTAGAAAGTCTTTAATTGATGGTTTTGTTCATCGAATCAATCGTCGGATGCTTGTATTTGTTTTCCTGGGCAGCATCCCTGCAGGCTTGTGCTTCAACAGAAAAGCCTTATAACCAATTTAAAAGACACGTACTTCACCAATCCAAGGGAAGTTTATTTAATATGGATTTGCATCAGGCAGTCCATACCACTCACAAAAGCACCCCGTGCCATATGTTTTCACAGCTGTCAAAAAAGTTTAGTACTTCTAAACTTTCCTCTGATATTTCAGTCTGCAACTTAAGTTTAATACACAGCAGCCGAGTTTTTACCATAACAATCCACTTTTTTCCCCACTGCCTGCAATAATTGTGCAGAATCGATGCAGGTGATGTGAATGGAAAAAGTTCTTGAAAAGGACTCCGCACCTTTGACTGAAGAGTTATAATTGCCAGTCACTAGAGGGATGCAGATACAAGAACCAGAGGAAGTATATACTGTCTCTGTGAAGCACAGGTGAAGAACACAATGCAAGCTCTGCAAAAAGCAGGGACGCTTCAAGGTTCAGCAGGAGATCACTGGATTTTTTTCGCCGACATGCACAGTCTCTGTCAGGTAGTCGGAAAAGGAACATTTCCTGCTGACTAAGAAGACCTAGAACCAAAATAATGGGTCCCATTCTGGGTTAACAGGCCTGCCGTGTGAATAATGGGCCTGATCTACAAAACAAACGTTGTCTTTCATGTATAAATAACTGTCTTCTCATCTAATGTAGCTTGATGATTTTTCAACCATTCAGGCTGCAGCGAGAAGCAGGTATTGGTTTTATTCAGTGAAAGAAAACCTAAAAATGAATTCCTGCAAACAAGTTTGTACTTGAGGCTAAAAAAATATGTATTTTGAAACACAAGAACTCAGAAATGTACTGGGATTACTCAGGAGGTGAGGGTGGTTAAGGAGCATCCTGATGCTTTGGCAAGCTCAAAGCTTGTGCAACTTTCACATTTGAAGTGATGATATAAGCCAGTTTACTGGAACATAAACAAGTTAGATGTGGAAAATTGTTTTTTTCCCATCACTCTCTTTTCCATCACACAGTGTTCATTCAGAAAGCTGTTACCTCTGTAAAACAAACAAACAAAAAAACATATTTCCTATGATTAGACTCTAAAGGTTTTGCAAATACATGATCGGATGGCATCTTCTGAAGAACACCCTAGATTTTAAGGAAAGGTTTAAATATTTAAACAGCTTTATGAGTCTGATGAGTCTAAATCATACTGATTGTTTGTCTGACTCCTTGTCTTCCTTCAGTTTGTCGCTCGTCCTTTCTGTCTCTTTCATTCCTCCTTCTCTCTCACTCGGCTGTACTTTTCCCGAGACTTGCCCTTGCCATCATAGCGTAGTACGAACAATACAAGCACGTGGTTCACTTATACATATTCATTTATACATATGGCCTATTTAGTGAGACATATTCAGTGAGCAACTAATACTGTAACAGCTGGTATCACACTTGCATACACAACTTATGCAAGTGGGATGCAGTTTGCATGTGCAGACCGAGACTTTTTTTTGTTTGCGTCATTTGCAGCTATTGAAAGTTTCTTGCAGTGCAGACCACAGAAACAAGCTGTAGGAGAAAAGGTTATCTTCTTTTCTTGATGATTGATTCACATTTACGGTAAAGAAGCATTTGTTCAGACACACGCTGCTCCTGCACATTGGTTGAATGTCTATGGTTATTCCTCGGTTTTAAATGTTAACAACAAACACCATTTATTCCATTTATGACTTTCCTCTCATTTGGCGAGATGGCTTTCGTCCCAATCCCAAGGTTGCTGGTTTGATCCCTAATTTCGCTCACACTAAATCCTTTATCGCTCCCAATACAGTTTGTAGTAGCCTGCCTGTCAGCTGTCGCCATTTGTACGAATGTCTGCGAGTGGGTGACTGAGTTGCAGTGCAAAGAGTTTTTCTGACTTGACTAAAAAAAAAATGTATGCAAGTGGAATCCATTTACCTCCTTCTTCTCTCACACTGAGCAAACACTCTGCTTTTTCTTCCTCCGAGCCCAAATATGTATGCGTTCCTCTCACTCACTCAGCAGGTTTTGTGTTCAGAGTCTCGAGAATACAGGATCAACAGGACACAGCAGCTTGCCATCGCTGATGAACAGTGCAGCACCAACGTACCTTCTGTTGCCTCTTCTGGACGGCCCTGCGCGCTGCTTCAGACTCGCTTACACCAGCCAGCTGAAGGGAGAAGCCATACACATAGATGTATGCATACATTCATTAACACGGACATCTCAACACAAGAAAGGTGGAGAAATTTCTCTTTGATAACTTGTAGTTTTTGATTAACAAAAGGGAAATTATATGTTGATAGAAAAGCACGACGGAGGCTGGCTGAAACTGTATAAGCCTCCCACAAGCCTAGTTGAACACTAACCTGTGAAACACACACACACACACACACACACACACACACACACACACACACACACACACACACACTGCTCTCTCTCTCTCTCTCTGTCTCTCTCTCTCTCTCTCTCTCTCTCTCATAGAATTGCTCGTCACTTCAGCACCAGTGCTCCCATTTGTCTGCAGGGCAGTATAGCACATTCTAGCTCTGTGTGGTAGAAAACTCTTGCATCCCCTTAATTTACATGTTTGGTACAAGCACCTGTCTATTTGTGTATCGTCATATCAGAGTCATCGTACAGCACAGGAAGACACGAAACACTGTTCTCGACAGATTACCCTCGTTCTAGTGTGATGCCGTGTCTAATTAGAGGCTCTGAACCAAAAAACAAAACACAGCACCAAACATCAATTAGATTTCTTGCTCCTCCTAAAGATACGCATTTCAGCTCAGTCTGTCATTGGACAATAACCATGAGATGACTGAATAGTGCTTCTTTAGCCTTCGATTCTTCAGCTTCTTTATCACTTTGAATTGTTGTAGTACTGCTTGTTTTGTGACCAGCCTGCTATCCAGTCGTATTCACGCGACCAAATCTCAGGTCGTTTTTGTCTTATTCTGTGAATACGACAGTTTTTTTTATTTCAAATGTTAGCTTCTCTTTTACGTTGCGGGAAGGCCTCCTCTTTGCCCACAGCTCGTCAGAAGCACATTGTTCTTCAGGACATTAAAAGTTAGATTTTTTTTTTTCATTTACGCTCATTCCTTCGCAAACACTGGTGTTGAGTTTTATTGCCACTGAGCCTAACATGCTGGAAACCAAAACATTCACGCAGACATTAATGCCATTACTTACAGCTCTGTTTACGGTGCTCAGACAAGTTAAATGTCTATTATAAAGCAGATTCACTAAGTAATGTGCCTCCGAAAGCCGTCCATAAACACTGATAACATTAGGCTAATGCCTCCAACAGAAACCTCTGAGAATTATTGCTGAGGTAGACGCGCACGTTTGAGGGGCTAAAGGGTGTTAAATTAACACCCTCTCCAGTTGCTTACATGGGAATGATGAGCTCTTACATTCCACTTTATCTGCACTGTGAGCAGTTAACCAGGTTGTAATTGAGTGTGGCGTCATATTAGCGAATTAATTCCCTCTGTTAAGAAGCAACATTATTGGCTCTTGTTAAGTAGTAATTGTGTCTTGATGTAAGGAAAAAGACTTGTTTTCTGGTGAGTGGAAGTTTTTTGTTTTTCACCTTATTCAACCTGCATTTTTGTTATTGCTCAATATGCTTTGTCTGTGTTTTTCTGTGATTGAAGGTAATTTTTTCTGGGCTAATATAATTGTAAATTCAATTTATTATTCCATTAGGATGTCATTGTTATGATTATGAATTTGCTTCGGTCATACTGCAAAATAGATAGTGATGGTGCTTTGGTGATTCACTGTGGTAACAAGTGATTCGCTAGGTCAATTTTCCATTACAGCCTGGTTTTGTAGAGAGAATTTATCAAACCCAGACCAATTCACAAAGCCAAAAGTTAATCCGATTTTGAGGGACGTTATAACCTCCCCAATATTTGCAATAAAAAAATAACGCATTTCTGGTGAATCCATTTGTACCATGAATACACATTGCAGTATATTTCCCACACTATCTGATAAAAAGATAAGATAACTGCTTTCTGAACTAGATTTCACTCACGATAACATCACTCGCTGAGAAAAGATCACACCAGTGCACTGCTTCACATTGCCTGGAGATGTTTTTTTTTTTTTTTTTTGTCATAATCCTGATTTAACTGGGCCCTTTAAGTTGCCTTCAAGGGCGCGTCACAGGTCAGCACTCGCCTAAATTTATCCTCCAACTGGCAAAAGCATGTCTGTCTTGAACCACGGCAGATGGAAGATTGTTTAACTGATTTTCAGTAAGAAATGAATCAAACACCAAAGGTGCACACAGTTCATCAATTGCATTTTTTTAATCAATTTACTGTAAATTAACAGGATCACACCTGAGCAAGTTATTGAACAGAAGTGGTGCTCCACTGATTGGTCCATCTTTCAGTACATGGGTTGTGTATTTGGGTCATATGCCAAAAATCCAGAGTACTGTATTTAAGTCTCTGCCTGGAAGGGCCTATATTCTCTTTATTGTTGCCGCCCATGCTGCTTAATGTAAGCTACAATGTCCCATGGAGTCAAACTGTATACTGGCGAATCTCCCCTGGATTAGACCGTAATTACTTCAGCTGTCGTCAGTGTACTTAGTAGTGTGGGCCCACCCGGAGTGGGAGGATGGAGTTGACTAGCTGGAGTAGTTGTAGGAGTTGGATTCATACCAAGGAGTACATTTCTTCGGATGTGTCAAGTTTGACACTGACTTAGTAATGATGGCAAAACCAGTGACGGTCCAACCAGCCACCTCCTGCCCTGCAGACGAGTAATGTCAGATTCTCTCCACCCACACGCGTGTTTGCATAATGTTGGTGTGTGTGCCAGTACTATTAACTGTCACCACACCACCTGGAAGGTTGTGCTTTTTGGAAAGTCGGGATATTTTGCAGGACAAAATCATAGAAAAACATTGGCTTCTCAGCTTCAAAGTTCACTGATGGTTCATGATATTTTTTCAGACACGTTCGTGGGAACGTTTCATTTAGCCTAGTGAAACAAATCTACTCTACAAGTAGCAGGAAAGACCAAAGATGGTAAAACAGACAAGTTCAGGAGCAACATTCTAATTTTTACTCATCTGATTGCCACAAACGTACTTTGTTCTTGTCCGTCCTTTGAAATGTTGCTGAACACACTGTATATTGTGGTTAAAGTGTTCAACACTGACTGCTGATCTACTGGCCTTTTTTCATTTTGTCTTTACCTCGCCTCATATATTATTTCCTAAAGAAAAAAGAACTCTCAGCAGGTGTTAGGATTCTCTCTACGCTGATCACTATTATCTGGGTATTTCTCTCAAGAGCTTATCTGCAGAAACGCTGATGGGGCTTAAAACCTGGCCTCAAAACAGCTGTTTAGGAACTACGTGTGCTCCAGATCCTCCTTCGCCTCAGATTTGCATTATGTTTCCCTACCTGTCCTCACTCTTAAAAACCTTGAGCCTGTCCTTCACCATGGACTGAAATGAACCTTGAACTTTCGTGCTTTTATTTGTCCCTAATGTTCCTGTTTGTCACAGCAGTGACCTTCCTTCAGCCTGTTTGATCCCCCACCCCCCTCGCTGCATATTCGATCAGAGTGACGGGCCTGCTGAGGTGAACACCCGCCCGTCCTCTCGTCTCAGCCTGCTGTTTGGTGTGTGGATGCTCCGATCCCCTGCGGTTGCTGGCCGTTTCCGGCCGGGGTTTGCTGCGGTTGTAAAGAAGAGTGGCTTGGCACATTCGCTCTCATTAAAACATCAGCTGCACTCACAGCTGGAACATGAGTCCAGCGTCTCTCAGCATTCATCTCAATGGCTCTTTGTTGTTTCGAGCCGAAGCATCGTAATTGCACTTTCCTGTTAATGAGGGGATGAAGCACAAGGTTGTTTTGTGGAAATATAATGGGGAAACAGCTCAGACAATAGGTTGGAGCTTATACATCAGTTTAGGGGCGCAAATTTGTCTCCTCGCTCTGCAAATAGCATTCTCTCTGGGAATAATAGGTTCATTGTCTGCACCCTCACTTTGCCTTGCTTCTTTGTTTCAGCCAACATAGGAGTCACTGAATGAATGTTGCTGAGGAGCATCCAATTATACCAGGCTAATGACAAACACTTAAAATAATGAACTGCTTATGGGACCCTCATAAACACAGAGTTCATAATAAATTGATGACTTCAGGTGGGAATAATGAATAGTTAATCTTATATCATATCATTGTATATCATTTCTTTATGTCTTAATAGATTATGACACTTTTCAAGGTCCAGAGATTTTATTAATGGAGGTATAAAATAAAATCAATAGAAAAAACACAGGTAAAGGTGCCAAAGTCTCGTCGAGAAAACACATTTTTTGTATCGTTATATCACAAGTATCACAAGTAAACTGGTTTTCTTGCCCTGGTAAATTTTTCTGTCAATTCAGAACTAAAATAGTACATTGTAGAAAAGTTTGATTCTTTGTCTCATAGTAATAAATCCAAATTGTTTATGCGCAGAGTCACCGACAACTTCTCTCGTTACAGTTGTATAAATAATCCTTGTTTATTGTATGGCTCAATCAGGACACATTATAACTGCAATTATTTCTTACAGAGTTGAGACAGTTAGTGATGAGAAACCAGTAATGCAGAGTTTCTGTTGGGGATTTAAAATAAAACATATTCAGATACAGTTGCTGAAATTGTATGTCTAATTTGAAAAATTGGAGCTTTTATGTAAATTGTGGTCAATACTGAAAGAGCTTTCTGTCATGATGAAATAAAATGTATCCACAGGTCTTGGACATGCGCAGTCAGAGATCACAAGATCTGAGTTTAACCGGGGGGGAGTTTTTTGCAGTTTTTGGTGATTTTTTAATATTTTTCCTTTAAATCCTCAATTATTTCAGCTTGACCTCAAAAAATTCTCAGTCACAAAATTGGCCTTGTAAGTGTGATTCTTAGTGGGTACACTGTGTGTTTTTGATAGATGGTGTTAACTTGCATGAGTTTGCCATGGAAAGAGTCATTTTTATTTTTTATTTCCATGTTTTTCCTCAAAGTATGTTGGACAGTTTTAACAACCCTCTAGTGTACTTGTCAGTTGAAGTGTGATAATCTCACACTGTGTCCTAATGTCATGAACCAAGAGCCCAAAGGGCACCGTGTGCTGTTCTACATTGGAAATACTGATGCCGTGACATTTACCAGGCAGCAACCAGGAGTTTCACCCTGACATGTGTCTGCAGCATTCAGATACATGGCAAGAAAAAGCCAAATAAAGACTGAACCACTTGAAGCTAATATACACACCATAACGGACAGTTTTAAGTCAGACATAAAAACACGATGTCTCATGATGCCCTCATGACTTAAACATGTTGAAGCAGCCTTTCTGCACAGCTCCATATGGTGACTTTTTTGACTTACTGTTGCCGACTGATCCAAAGGTCGAAAAAAAATAATACGAGGTGGATTATTTTACTCGTGCAACGAAATTAAAGCTGCAACTTGTGAAAAAATATATTTGTTTACTGTTTATTATGAATTAATTTGTGGTGAGTTCAGGTTTGAAGATATCAACTCTTGGAGCCCATCTTTTAAAAATGAGCTTTCAAATGAAACCCTTTGTATAATTTAGTTATTTGCTGGGTTATTTTGGCCCACTGCTTCCCTCAGAGGGCCACCGAGGCTGTATTGTGGGCAGAACAATGTGATGACAGGGCTGTCCTTTGGGAACATCTAATTAGTTCCACTAGGGGAGCAAAGCAGCACCGCAACGTGCCCTGATATTTGGCTTGTGCACTCAGCGGAAAGATAGCCAGAGGGTCCACTTTAATTGCAAAAATGCCACCAGAATTTGAGTCTGCAACTTCACCTGTCCCTGATCATGAGACCACAAGGGAGTGCCCATTTCTGAGTGTGCGTCAACACACATAGCAGCAGGACGCATTCATGTGTACTAATGTGGGCACCTCACTCTGTATAAACATGCACCTGAGTGTGTGGTGAAGGCCCGTATTAGCATGTGTCTTGTCCACTTGTACTATTGTCTATTCACCCATTGATTTTCATTATGCAGTTGGAAACTAGCAGGTGGTGATTCAACAAGAATTCAATTCAGGGCATGTTACAAACAACCCCGTTTCTGACCACATCTCCATGGGCTCAACTCAAACTCAGAATAAAAGTAAAATATCAAGATCCTCGTGTCTGTGCGAGGTACGGACTGGGTGAGTCTGTAGTTTCTAAACTCATCTCTTTGCTCAGTTTATCATCAACATAATCACTGGAGAGAGATATGTTTCTATACATATGTACAAACAAAATATGCATCAAGTGTGCCCCACTCAAACACAGTAATTCACCATGTCGGTGGGCATTTCTGCAGATATTAGTGTTGCCAGAAGCAGTGACAGAGGTGTGTGAATGCAAAGGGAGAACATTTATTGATAGCAGTTAATTACTTCAAATTAAGTCTTTCCAAAATGCTCAATGTAAAGTGAGAGGTTCATACTCTTTAATATGTGACTTGTCATAAATGTCACCAAATGTTGCCCATTTCTGCTCTCTTCTTTTGTTTTTCCGTTGAGAAATGATTCACAAAAATGTAGTCCTGAAGAACTAAGGACAAATTGGTTTAACCAAGTATCAGTTCTTAGAC
>JAUESF010000052.1:5265256-5280853 GCA_032274765.1 Malacoctenus tetranemus
GCTGTGGTTGGAGCATGCCAAATCTTGTCACCATCAGATTGTTCTTTACAACCCTCAGTGAGCTGCAATGGTAAATGACAGTGCTTGAACCCAATAGCAGACTCTGGAAATCCAAGATAAGATTAAAAAGCTGTTAACAAGCAGCACGAGGGTATAAATATAGACAATACAGTGTACTGAGGCTCTTTAGGTAGAGAGTACATCCTGCAACAATACGTTGGATGGAAATCAGGCTCATGAATTATCCAAATTGCTGTCAGAAAACCGTGCCTGCCTTCAAAAAAATATGCATATTACATAAGATCCGATTTCATTTGCTATATGTGTGCTCAAAAAAGCAATCCCATGTCCACCACGTTGTGTTGCTCCTCCGCCAGTGGAGACCCATAAATAAATGCAACACCTAAACTCTCCTTGAGCTTAAAAAAATTACAATTATCATTAATTTGAATCAATACTTTAAATCTGTTGTTATAGCCTTTTAATTTTCAGCCGATATGCATCCTCGTGTTGCACAGTGTCACATCCCTAATAAATCATGTGAGCAGCAGCTCGTTTAGGTGCAAAACGTGTCCCTCTCAGCAGGCGGGGTTGCACATCTGCAGGCCAAGTGAGCAGTCATTACGCCGTATTATCACAAAAGAGAGGGAGAGAAAATAACAAGGGCAGAGGACGCGAGTAGACCTGAAAAAATGTAGAAGTCAAGCTATTGTGATATGACACAGTTGAGTCGCACCATGGCAACAACCAAAATGTTCCCAAATTGATGGCTGCTACCGTGTTATGAGTGTTTTGTCTGATTGAAATCCAACGCTTTTAAGAGGAAAACATGCACCTACCAGTATGTGAGTTTGTGTTTGGGCTCCGTAGGTCGTAACTTGTGTGTAGTGGAGCCCAGTACAACAGTGCACACAGAGGCCTGGACACACTGCCTTATGTGACTAGCTTGACAGAAAAAAATCCAGCACATGAAATTTATTTGCAAGGAGAAAAAGGGTGTGAAAGCTTTCGAAACTCGCCGCGACCATGACAGAAACATAAAACACTGCTGATGTAAAGTAGCCCATGTACATACCGAGGGACCAATAAACAAATGAAGAGGTGTTGCAGAGGCATGTGGCTGATCAAAAAGACAGTCGGATGATCCCCAAAGGTGTGAAACTTGCTGAGGGCGTTTAGTCGACAGGTGATACAGCTGGGTGTGTAAAATATGAAGAGAGCGTCGGAGGCAGCAGAGGGCACAGGGAGGAATCTGCAGGCATCTCTGTGACAGCATACAGTATTACAAGCTGTGTTCTTTCAGAATGCCCTTGAGCCAGACACTGAGTCCCAGAATGTGAGTGGGTCTCGGTGGCTGTCTCATCACACATGTCAGTGCATGTACAACAACTGCACAATCATAATGGATTACTGCCAAATGGAAAGTCACAGCAATTAGTGAATCACGGTTAATTTGGTTGAGAATATGGCAATTTGGGGTTGAATGTTTCTTTTTATATCAACAAAAACTGACGTTAACCTACATTTCTGGAGTCACCGCGTGCAATAAGCTGTTTGCTTGAAGATCGCTTCAAAATCACCCAAGCTTCCCTCCAAAATGCTCGATACAAATGATACCTTGAAATTACCCAAACTGGGCCTGCCCTTTGAGAAAAAGCATGCTGTTCAAAGACTGTGTTCTTATGCTGCAAAAAGCAAACTGTGACGGCTATCAAAATGTCAAGGTATCCCTTCGAGATGTGCTCTCCTCCTACTTCTTCCCTGCAGTTGGCCGTTTCAATTGAGTTTTCTGCAATTTGTTTTGTTATAATAGAAGCATGCTACTCTGGCATGGGAACACAATTTGGTGCTGATTCATTTTTAGAAAGCGCTGGCAGGGTTACACGCTGCTCGCTGCGTGGTGGTCTCCTACACAAACAGGCCTCACTTGTTTCATCGTCGAATAGAAAACCAAAGGGTGCTGATGCCGGCCCACGGTCAATACAGACTGTGCAGGTGCCACCATAGACCCATAAAATAATGTCACCACTGTAAAACGAATTGATTGAATTGGGAGAGGAGAGGCTACAATCCATGAGTCACATTGTCTGCCACCTCTGCAGGCTGTTGGAGTTAAATAGAAGCCCAGAGTCAGCTGAAAGAAAGGCTCCTTTCCCACTAGGTAACATGAAACGCTTCACTATATTTACTTGGGCCCATGGGGGAAAGATCTGGCATCTGGCAAAGTCAAACAGCTCACCTGAAGGAGTCAGGTCAGTTTGAGTTCAGCCGTTCTCCCAAAAAGCCCTCCTTTTTTCTAAGAGCTGGATTAGTGCTTCAAGGGGGAATAACTTGGGATCATCTGGCATTTGTTGTTTCGGAAGGATTTACATTTTTATGGGTATTTATGCAGCTAATTGTTTTCTTAATAGGGACCAATTCTCACATGTACTGAGGATAAGAGGTGCAGTTGAATTTACACGTCCCTCTAATAACCTAAAATCACCTCTGAAATGGTGAAAGACCACACAGGAAAATATTGCCCAGAACAATTACTCTTTACATCCTAACTGGAGCCAAAGTGGGATATAAATACACACCTATTGAAACATAAATCACTGAGACTGTTGTGATGGGCTTTCACCATAATAACTCTGTGATGTTGGATGATGAGTTTTATGAATCACTTGGGTGCATATTGTGTCACAGAACTGAAACTAGAATCATGCAGAACGCACAATTGTTTACAAAAGCAAAATCCAACCCACGTGGATTTACGCACAGGAAGTTCACAATTAGCTCAGGACCAGTCCATCCAATGAGTAATCACAGCCCACTATCTGGTTTTGTAACTTCCCAGTATGACAGTAGACCAGCTGAAAAGGGTGTAATCACTGAGATTTAAGAATGAATGAATGAATGAATGAGGAAGAATTGGTACCACAGCACCTTCCACCCAGTGGAAAGTTCTGTAATTGGATTATTGTAACACGGTGGAGGTCGTGTACTTTTATTCCTCAGGATGTGAGTGTTTGTGGGTGCAGACGCAGCAGCTTGTGCATGTTTGGACCACCGTTTTTCTTCTCAAGGATACAATCTTAAACGCCTAAATGAGCCGCTCCTTTTATGGAATCATTTGCATTCTGTTGGAGGTTTGTGCTTGATATTTGCATTTCCCCCCGCTGAATCGTATTGCTTTTACAACAACAAGCATCTAATTTCCCCTCTGGTATCATCAATCATCTAATCAAATCTCAACACTGATGCTCATCTCCACTACTTAAATGGCCCTAATCCAGATGCTGGGTGTGCGAGTCAGTAAACTGATTGTGTGAAACACCAGATGCTGGTCTTTGCAGTGTTGACTCATAATAAAGTAAATACTTAGAATGAGTTCCTTCTCTTTCCCCAGACTTTCAGGGAACATATCATTTAGTTGTTTGTCACAGATGGGGTGAAACGATAAGACACTAGGTTCTCTCAGTAAGAGTAATGGTGTCCAGAATGCTCCACTCTCCCTTTCACAAAACAAATACCATTTGTTGAGTGATGCCTTGATTATTCTGTGTGAACGTCTGTCTGTTGTTGTGTTTTTTTTATTTTATTTAATTTGTTTGCTGATGACACACTGTAAACCTGATAGTTGTAACATTGTCATTGTTCTTGGTTTTCTTTTCTTTTTTGTGTTATCGAGGGCTGTGAAAAGGAGCCACCATTCAACTAATGAAGGCAGTTAAACAATAATATAGCCAATATTGTCAACAAGAAAGGGAGAAGGTTTGACCAAACAGTTTGCCTTCATCCAGGATATTAGCAACTTTTACAAGAAGTTTTTTGAGGGGACGTGAGTGTTTCGAGAACACAGAAGTGAAGAGGAACTGAGGAAGGTGATGAAAAAGAGAGTAAAGCTTTTCTTGAAAGTTACAGTTAAGCTCGTAGCTCTCAGCCGTTTGTCACTTTCACAGACGAGTTAGTGCTGGTGCGGCCGTGGTCGACGCTCCAGGGCTTCAACAAAGACAGGCGAGACAAACCAGTGAGTACAGGTGGAACTGGGGCCAATGCTGCTTAACAGAAGAGGATCACTGGTGAGCTGTAGGTTTTACTCCTCTATCACTGGTGTATAGTTGCATATGGTCTTTAACCCCTGAATGATTTCTTATCTTGTCACAGTCAAAGATTCTCCCCTTAAAGAGAGAACAGTTATCACGTGTTGCTTTGTGATTAGAAACGGAGCCGTCATGCAGTTTTGAGAAGAACAAGCACTTTATTTAGAACGATGTGGTCGGATGCTGCCGTCAGTTGAATGATGCATGACAGTAAAAGGTGGCAGAGGAGCTAACAAGCCTGTTTAATGATGTGACGGTGCCAAAATATGTCTGTCGCGAGATGTTTGATTGTGGTGCCGGCCCATTGTCAAGGATCCACTAACTATATCAGATTAAAGAATATGTCGGTCGACTCAGTGAGAAACAGTCGTGTGCCAAGATCAAGGGTTTGGTGTTTTTCAGAATTTCCTTTCACTCATCTCTTGTTCGTCTGTAGCAGCTTTACCTGAAAAATTCTCTTTCTTGTTCGGACCCCGATCCCCCGTAGTATGTTGTTTTTTTTTTTTTTTTACCAGAATACATTTGTGGTGATACTCGCTCAGCTAACTGACCGTGTTGTATGAGGTGAAGATTTCTTGACCAAAGAATTGAACAGTAGTTTGATAATGAGGAACAAGCATCATGTAGTTTCAACTTGATGAAGCTGAAACTTGCCGGTTCAGTTGGTTCAGTTCATTTGTCTGGTCAAGCCTCATTGTGGCTTCTTTGGAGCACCGAATGTGTTGACATCTTCCTGGTTGACCTGGCAGGTCACTGTTGATACTGTATCTGCAGTGTGTGTCTGTATATATGCATGCATGAATGTATGTGTGTATGTGTGGCAGTAGGCCAAAGCCAATCACGGTAATGCAGTCAAAGTTTGATGTGTTAATGTGCTCTCCAGGCCAACCTCAGGCAATGACAGACGGAGAGAGAAAGATGCTGGCAGAGGAGGTGGTGGTGATGTAGTTCAATTGCATTTTTATCAAATTCATCCCTCTGAATCCAGCCCTGAATTTACCAGATCAAAGTATCGTTACTGTTATTATTTACTTCATGTACTCACTGATTTCAATCTGTGAAGACATTTATTAGTTGCATTGTGGCAATAAAACAAACATATAAAAAACAAACATCTGTTTTGAATCTCAAAAAACAGTGACTAATTTCATCCAAGCCCCTTATTGAAAATAATTAAATAGTTCATGGATTAATCATGGCACGAGTGAAGGGATACAATAACCTTTGGTTATTAACTGTCAGATTTAAAGTGTGAAAGTGCTGCTGTGTTGGAGGGTCAGCAGGCAGGCTCCATGAAATTCATTAACCCTGTCCTGGCTCGTTTTCCCTTTTCTTTTAGAGGACGGAGCTTTAGCTTCACGTCTCAGTGAGAATAGTTCCTCCCTCACCCACAGACTGAGGAGCCACAGAAGAGGGTTTGACACAGGCAGCAAGCTGACGTGTACAATGAATAAAAGCAGGATTGGCTATTTATTTGGAGAGCTCGCTGTTTCAATGTAATGTTCTTGAATCTAATGTGTTTGAGGAAATTGGAAAAAAATATGTACATTTTTTGTGTCACAAAGTGGAACCAAAATTCACACTTTGGGTTAGTCAAGTTTTATCTTTAATGCTTCAGTACCAACAGACACTATATAAAAGGAAGAAATAAACCCGACAACCAGACTTGAGCAATTTATAGTTCCCAGGTCGATGATTCAAGGTAGAACAGTTGAAGAACAACCGTGAGGCAATGTGGAGAGAGAGAGAGATTGTGCAAGAAAAGAGTTAAAAGAAATGAAAGCGGGAAGAAATGATAGAGAAGACGTGTTCATTAAAACGAAACTGTGGAGGGAAGGTGAGGATGCACCAACACAGGCAGCAGAGAACAGAAAGGACGAACAGTTATGATCCATTCTCTATAGCGGTGTTGTGGGCAAGATGTTGCTCTTTGAAATGAGTTGAGATGAAGATAGTGATTAGACACGCACACACACACACACACACACACACACACACACACACACACGCACGCACACACACACACACGTGCGCACATTTGAACAACTGTTCTCTCTCGCAATCATGTACAGCCGCCTCACCTTTAGGTGCTGTTGTTACCGTGACTGTAATCCACACCTATATTTAGCTCATTTCAGACTCTGCTGGTGAAACAGCTGCTGAGCTTCTCTCCAGCTATTCTTCTAGTGGCAGCAGATTGTTCATGAAACGCTGTGCGTCGCAGTAAGTTTGGCTTCTTTCAATTTTCAAGTAAACTTGATCGCTGAATTCATGGACTTGTTGAAGAAAACATCCATTTTCTTTCTTAAATAACATCTACAACTTTATACTCCACACATATATTGTCCTCTATCGAAAAGTAATTGGGGGAAAAATAATCATGTCTATTTTCTAAACAGATGCAATGAAAAAACTAAACAGGGGTGTGATGAGCAAATGTTAATATTGAGTCGTCCTAATTGTCTGTGTGCATAATGCATCAATTTTCCATAAGCAGTGGTACTCTTTTGTAGCCAGACCTTGGACTTAACACTCTGCCAAGATGATTAATTCTAATTTTAAGACAATGATGAGCCTGCCACCAAATCAATGTGTCAGTGTTAATTGGAGTTTCTTGGCTTTTGTGTTAATGTGACCCCTCTAGCTCTAATTGGGCACCGACGAACAGTGGCTGCCACGGATGGTTGGTTTGTAGTTGTTCATCAACACATAGACAGCAACGGTGATTTATGTTACTCTGCAAGTGTTGGATAGAAAAGGAAAAAACATAACACATTAGCAGCTTTTTGATTGACTTTTATCATTATTGTTATTATCATGACAATCATTATTACTGTTCTTATTAAACTGAGGCAGTTGTTTATAGGATCATTAGAATGCAAGTAAATATGTACTGCTTCCCCTTTACTGTAAAGTATATCATATCATTTTCAGTTGTTAGGTATTCAAGAGTCAAAATGTTCATTTACTAAAATCACTCAAATTAAACTTGAGAAAAGTAGTGATAGTTTGTTTACACTGCGGGTTAATATTTGTCTTTTGAAAGTGAAGGAAAAACAAGGAGCCATGTTTTATTGATGAGTTGAATAAAGTGACTTTCTTCTCTTCCACCCCGTATTAATGCTTCTATTAAGCAACTTTTCTGTTTTGCATATTATTCTTAACACAGATTTCGTAAAGGAAGAAGCAGTCTAAGCAGTGACTTATCGCTTGTGCTCGCAGTATGAATGCGATGATTGGAGCAGCATGCTGAACGTTGCTGTGATCTGTTGCTGATGGAGCAGCACTGGGCTGTCACGCTTCCGTCAGGACAAGAAAGGCTCCTCTCACTCTTGTTCCTGAAGCGTCACATTTTGTTTGCTGATTTCACGGTCGCTCTCAATCTCGTTCACGTGCACTTCCAACCACTGACTCCAGAGCGATCTTCTGTGGATGAAACCCGAGCACAGGTGTGGTGCATCTGTTCTCCTTCAGCAGACAGTGAACACGCGCGTGGAAGAGGCGGAGCACAAGTGCACAGCAGGTCGAAGGAAGCTTTCCTATCATGCATTGCTGGCACAGTTAATAAACCCTCACCTAGCATGGGAGGTGGAGAAGCTTGTGGGAAACAGTAATGTGTGAACTAAGCTACTCAATTCCTTATCTTGTATTTTATACATAGTCAGTTGTTTGAATGGGGGATAGAACTATTCAGTGGTTTGGAGCGACAGGTGCATGTGTAAACAGTGCATATACTTCTCCACGTGTAGGTGTACATATTAATAATATATTCTACATAAATTTCATCTTCACCTCTCTTTGTGCCTTCATTGAAATAACACATATGTGGTTATTTCCGTGTAGCCACTCCCTCCTTTTCCTTTGTATCAGTGACGTAAAAGGTGATGTTTCATTTTGGTGTCTTACACCGTCTGTCCATTCATTACCTGTTTGTATCTTTAAATATCAACATGTGTTTGGAACTTGTCAGAACAGCAGCACTGCTGCACGAGGTCTTTGGGAGAATGTGAGTCAGATTGACTTCAGCTGTCGACTGGCCTCAGGAAAAAAAACAAAAACCTAACACAAAAAAACCCTGTTTCCACTCTATAATGAAGCCAACATGTCTCACACTTCCTGTCCGTTCTGGCACATCCCAAATGCTGAGGTGACATTGGCAGCTTCCTCTCAACCGATCTGGATCCCTCTAAAGTTCACAGGCAGATTGGGAGGCCGAGTTGGTTTCTCTTGTGTTCCTGTACGTCAGGGGTTTTCTCCCAGTCTGACTTTGCACTGGCACCACTGCTGCAAGTGTGAGAGGCTGTGCTTTCGTCTCACAATGTTCCGCACTGACACTTGCTCCGTGTCAGCAAGGTTTTTTCCACATCTCCCGAAAAGAAGCACGGAAAACTTGAGCGTGGGAGTTTTATTGGCTGACTTTATGTATGGTGGCAGTCAATCAGGATGAAGTGGGGCATTGCAGCACTCGCGACATTGTCCTGAGCTGTGGATTACTTGGCAGCGCTGTCCTTGGGTGTTTGGGCCACAGGAGCAACTGTGAGAATGACTGGTACAGGGTGGGCAAGATTAGAAGAACGTCCTGCTTAGAATGCAGTGACAACAGGAAGCCCTGAAACAGGAGATTTACACATTTGTTGCGTATTAGTCCAAGTTGCCCTCCGTCAACGACCATCCAGACGTGCATTTGCACAGATTTTATCCTTGCTTGTGAATTCTGATTGTTTTCTGCCCGTCAAGTTTTTATTGGTTTGATTGGTCAGAGTCATTGGACAGCATGGTAGCACTCACTCCAAGGTGATGTGGCAATAATGCCCCTTCATATCAAGACAAACAGGTACAGGATGAAAGCAGCTTTCAGGCAACCTTTAGGAGTGCTGATAACAGAATTATGAGACTAATCAAGGAGATCATACTTCATTCCCTGAACAGTGTGCAACAAATAAAATCCTATCAGACTGACCTTTGTAAGTGCAGGCGCCACGAGAATGGAGGAAATCTTAATTCTCAACTCCTGAGTAGACGATTACAGAGGCAGTAAAGTGACTTGTTCATCAGATATAGGAGGAAATATTCAAATTTGACATTTGGATGGGGATGTTTTACATTTTTGCAGAGGGATGTCCGGGCCCCTTTGGTGTGCCGTGATAATGCGCTGAATACTAAAGACCGACACGGATAGTACAGTCGTACGAGGTCGCCGTGTCAGCTGATTTCCTTTGTTACAGAGAGCGTCAGAGAGCGACGCAGTGACACACGGCTCCTTTTAGTGCTTATTAACTACAATGTTCACATTTCTTAAGACAGAGATAATTGCTTTGTGTTGGGGAGGATGTGCCGGGGACGTTGTGCTCGCCGGGCTTAAAATGAGCTTGAAGCAGCTTGCCGACAAATCATTGGTTTTGTACAACAGTTTGAGTCAGAAGTTGTGTGTTGAGTTCTGCGACTCGTTTTACATTTCAAAAGGTGTCAGAAGCATTTTCTGTTTTCCTCCTGCTATTCTGTCCTTTTCACTGTTTCAACCAGTCTTCCACTTCTCTCTAAATGACGGCTCTTTTAGTGTCTCAGACAAACCTAGACACTCCCTGGAGGCAGTAGGTCTGCCCTTTGAAGAAGGAGAGATGCACCATGGGTAGTCCTTTGAGCACTGTAAACACGGATCCCAGACTGTTGTGAGGTGGAGCGGGTGTATTCATGATGTGGCAACACTGTAACAACATCGCAAGTAATTACCATCTCTGGGAAATTACACCCCTGCCAGTATAACAATGTAATTATGGGAAGGTAGCGTGGGCTTTTGTTAACTTAAGTGTGATGCATGACAAAAAGAAAGTTAATGAGCGTTTGTGTGTCTGCTGTCTGCTTCCAGTGCCTGACCTGAGCCGAAAATACTGGCACACACCAAGCAATCAGGAGAGTGTCTAATTGTAATCACTGTTGGCTCATACATTGTGATACGTACGTAATTATCTTGACGAGCAACGTATCATTTCCACCTCCACATGCAAAACGACTATCTAGCTCAATGATTCATCCAATGTAGCCTATAATTGATCTAACTGCGGATAACTTGAAATCTAGAGAGGGACGTGTGGTGAGATTCTTATCTCGACAACAAATGAGTCTTTCAGTAGCTGTTTTAGCCATCAGTAGAAATCGAGCAAACCCAAATGGCTCTAAATACAATGTTTTTTCCCAAAACTATTTACCAAATGGCAGCTTCTGCTATTACAATGTTGCAGTGTTTTTTAAGGACAATGCCAGCTGAAATTAATTTTACGACTGAAGGAAATGACATCACCTCCATCTCCCCCCTGGAGTTTAAAGCTACAGAACCAGCAGACAGAAAAAAAGGGAGAGAAGGAAAGAAACACACAGAAATGGAGCAATGCTGCCAACGCTTTGGTTTTCTCTAAACCAACATGTAGAAAATACTGGCTTCATGTTCATGTAACATAATATTAATGACTGAACTCTGGACTTACGATGTTTGTATGATAATGTTTATCGTGAGAAGCTGCTCGGCTGTGAAGGAAAGTCTTTAGCTAGAAGAATTCTCAAATATTTCATAGGTGGATCCTCTGGATTTGTACTTTGAGTATATTTTACAATACTTTCAGTTTAAAATATATTTCATTCGTAAAATGAACACACACACATTCCACTATACAGCTTTGTTTGGGAGTTTCTCTGTTTTATAGCATATTTGTGTTAGTTTAGGATTCAAACTGAGCTGAAAAAATGAAGGGAAAGGTAATGGAGTCCACGCAGGCATAAGCTCTAAGTTTAATATTCATTTTAAGGGGATTATTTGCCAGAAACTCGCAGAGGTCACTGCTTCCTGCCAAAAGCTACGTCCGTAGCACTAAGAACATAATCCCCTGTAAAGCCACAAGTTGTTTTGATGCTTTCAAAGAGCTCCAAGACAGATGCTGCTTTCGAGGTAAAGTAGTGACATCAGTCCTATCAAACACTCACATCTGCACACTCACTTTTCATTCAGCACCCCAATTGTCTTTGTCACCCAATTATGTGCTAAAAGCAGGAACTAGAGCCTTTTGCAGCTGACACAAGGCAAACAAGAAGGTTGTTGCAAAGTTCAAAAGCTTTTCTTTGTAGTATTTCCAGATCGTTTTGCACCATGACACTGGATCCTGATTCATAAATGTATTGCATTTACCATGTCGACATCTCAGTAGAAGCCTTTCAACCTCCTTCACTCAGTTGGATTTAAATTAGGTTCTAGTTCAAAGGCCTCAAAGCTCACTTGGTAATGATTTTTTTACAGTAGACACCAGGAACGAGCAGTGAGAGCCAATTAAGTAAGATGTATGTTCAACACTTCTACTCATTTCAGTTATTTATCTATTCAAAATTCTTTATAATATCACAGTCAGTTTAAAAGATCTTTCAATTCAGCTCATAACATCATTAACTCTCACAGTGTATAGGCACAATTTACATTACCAAAATACAATCTACAATCTCTTTGGCCCCAGAGACAAGCTTTGCAATATTTCACACTATAAAAAAGTCAGAAGTCATTTCTAAACATGAGCTGGAAGGTGCAGACTTGAGGAAAAGCTCCTGACTCTTGCTCCGACATGTTAGAAATTTTCCACAACTTAAGCCCCAAAAACCTGCAAAAAAAAGGAAAAAGCATCTCTCCCTCACCTGATATATAGCGCCAGTCTCTCCACTGCAGCCAGGGAAGCTTAAAAGAATGCCCACAGATTGCTATAAGCTCAGAGTGGACCTCGGTGTGTAGCACAGATATACACACATGGTTGGACTGGGTGTCTATATGTTGTTATGAAGTGCAGTGAAGCGGAGAGGACTTATCCAGCCCTGAGGTGTGAGTTAAGGCCTGGTACCTACAAATGGGGAAATGACTTGAAGCACCTGGACACAATGTCAATATTGGAAAAAGCAAACATGGTCCAAGGGTAATATACTGCTCACCACGCGGCGCTTTCATGAGACCAAAGCAGCATCTGCACCTACATCCTGCTGGTCTTTCTTCATCCCTTTCAATTGATGTTATTTTGATAGGTGCCTTAAGACCTAATATTCACATTGGATATGTGTGATGTTATGGAAATATTGCCGATGATATGAATCTATATTTAATGAGTTTTACAGAGCCCACTCATTTGTCATGCCAAGTAATAAAAAAATAACATTTGATAACAATCTGAAGTTCAGCACTAGCAGCACAGTGCGTGGCAGTAATTAAATTGAAAGTTGTTTTCAGAAATATAGAAAAATGAAAGTCATGGTCTTTTAATAAGCGTGAGCATGAACTCTTGGAAAAAAAGGACTTACAGCATAATTACATTTTGTAATCATTCAATAATTGAACTTTTTTTTTGGACAGACGCTGTCTCCAATAAAGGATGGGGCTGATGGGCACTTTTAATTAATCCATAGATTTGAAATTATGATGAGTTGTTATTAATTGCAACAAAAATGGGCAAACAAACAGAATCAACTAGAGATATAATTTCCTCTCCTTAAAGTTGCAGTAATTCTTGTGTCAGGAATGAAAACGAGCCTCCTCACCATCCCGTTCTTATCTTGTGAGTAGCATTTGATGGGCACGTCTGTTCCAGGAGCTGTTGACTACTGATTGTAACCGCAGTAAAGGACCGCGACCATTTAACCATCCGATTGTACGGCAGATAGTGACCCCCTCTTAGTTCTTCTGCCACGCAGATAAAACCGGCAGAGAGGCGGGAAGGAGAGCGAAATGGAGGAAGCAGGGTAAGTGAGTCTGTCAAGTACCAACGTGGAGGAGTTGAAGAAGGAAGAGGGAGAGGTGGAGGGCAGGGGGAGTCGATAGCCAGACAAACACTTCTTCAAACAGCTCTGTGCTGCAGACCCAATCAATAAGTAGATATGTCAAGTTAAGTTGTAAAGCCACAGAATGAGAGGCAGCGACAGCAGTGAGGGGAATAGAAATGTTCAGAGCCATGACATAAGAATAAGGACATAAATGTAAGGATAAGGATTTGCAGAATAGCTTATTGGCAGAAGGCAGGAAAATATAAAAATGTCCATGACTGATGAAATCTTGCAAAGTCTTGCAGGATTACTAAAAAACGTCTGTGAGGGGATGAATTAAAAAGAAGGATGAGGAAAGATTTCGTTTAATGATTTATTTTCTTTTATGCATCAAACCATCAGTCACCCAGTATGTGACTAAAATTTGAGTCATTGGGAGAGAAATTTAGACCTGAACAAACAACATGGATGCACTCTTTGTTTATTCTGTTTAAACTGCCGCACCGTTTGTGCTTCATAGAGAGAAACTGGATGACTGCTACTCATGGGGGTGAAAAGGAAAAAAAAAACCCTTTTTAATCTAATTTTTTTAGTTAATTGTTTTTGTTTTTATTTCTTACACCAGATTCCACAACTGGGAATTAAACCCAGAGTAACATTTTCAACAAGCTCGCCACAGCAGAGGCAGGGCCACTATCACACCAACCTCTCGAAATATTCAACATGTTGCCTCAGCCTGAAAGTTCATGTGATGAATATATAACAGTTTAGCACAATTTGTACAAAAAGCCCTTCAAGGAAGGTTTCTGACTCTGTTCCTGCACTCTGTAAGTTCCCTTAATGCTTTATAATCTTCAGCAAAAGTGTGGGAAAAATTAGCCTGTTCCCACTGCAATTTATTCACTCGAGACGTCATCATAACAAGAGTTATTATTCATATTTGATGTGGTAATACTTTTATTTCATTGCTTCATGGTCTTCATGACGGTCTTTTTCTTTCCTTCTGGACATAATCCATTCCTTTATGTTCTCTGTCTGAGCGTCACAGAGCTGCATTGTTCTTCAGAAGAAGCATCTCTCCCTGCAGGCAGCAGTCACATTTTCACTTAATTTTGTTACAGAGCAGGATCAACTTACTGAGACCTGATACTTGATCCAGACAGATACCCCATCACAGAGGAGTGCGTGTCTGCTTTTATTGTTGTCACAATGACTTGCTCAACTTTATCCCTCCCCAGAGGGAAAACTCATTTGCTCGCAAATTATCTCTAGACAACAAACAATATAGACACTTCGTTGCATAAAAAGCCATTTAAGACATGATTAAGAACTGATGGAGGTATGATGCTATGATGTGGTGAAGCATATATTACGCTTGGGTGAGTAAAACAACCCAAAACGGCTCAGATTTGGTGGTTTGGTATTCAAATCTGGATGTGTGTAATTCACTGTATATCACGTCTCACTCTAAACCTTGAACACCTGAACCAAGTCCACACAGGGAAAAAAATCGCCTTTTTCGACAGTCATTGAGCAGATGGCAGGCCTCCCTCAAAAATACTACACAAGGCCTAATGAGGACAAACAATGAGAACTTTACTTGAAGAGACCTTCTCTTGGTATTGAACCCATGCCATGTTGGTTTTGATGTGGCAGACCGTCCCAAACTGCCAGGTGCCATACGTTTGCTCACTGATACAAGCTGCTGAGGCTCCTCCGTGCTCCACAGCATGTCAAGTAACACTGAGGGGAAAGTAGAGATGTCAGGTCTTCATTGGATGTGTTCTGACATTTTCCACATCTGCACACCCTCGCAATCAACCCGGCCATAACTATAGTCCCTGTGCTTCCAACCATCAGTCTCATCCTCCCTCGTCCCAAAAAACACACTCCTCCTCTGACCCGTAAGAGTCTGAACATCCCCATGGCCCACATTCAACTTCAGTCTGAGCTGCACCTACACGGCCTGAGTGCTTTGCTCTGTACTGCACGACAGCAGAGCCGGGCCACCTATCTGATGCTGTGCACACAATTTGAAATGACAGGTTAAGTGGCTTACCTACCCCCCAGGCCTGCTAATACAAGGAAGCAAGACCTACAGGCATCTTAGCTGGTACTGTGGAGAGGAGGGCACCAAGTCAAAGTAGTAAGGGCACTGGTAAAATGAAGGCACAAGCAGTAAGGTAAAAAAATAAAAAGAAAACGCATGAAACGTGGAAACTCTTCCTATGTCACTACCTATGCTATAGTAAAAATGTAGGAGTGTCGTGCAGAGACAGTTATGTCATGTCACCACGAGAGCGCTGCTATTTAGCTAATGGATACCAGAATGTCATCTGACAACCCAGCTAACCCAGAGGAAGCTACATTATTTACCAAGCTGGCACAGGTTCCTAACAAGTCACTGTTTAGTTTAGAAGTTCATTACCATGTCAGAACCTAGGTAAGAGTCACAAAAGAAACAGGAACAGCTAAAACAATAGTAACTGATGGTAATGACACAGAAGCACGTCAGAAGTCTTGGGGAAATTACCCGTTCTCTGTGTTGTGACACATCGTGGGGAAACTCGGTCAAACTTGGGTCAGAAGGAACATGAAATCCTGCATTTGTCTAGAAGGATTTTCAGAGATGCCAAGGGTCTTCTGGGTTGACCCTGTGACTCTAAAGAAGGCTATAGCAGCTATAGCACAGCAAAGCCGTGTCGGGCTAACAGATCCTTATCGCAGCGGC
>JAUESF010000052.1:5757828-5785342 GCA_032274765.1 Malacoctenus tetranemus
ACACACACACACACACACACACACACACACACACACACACACACACACACACACACACACACACACACAAACAGAGCAGAGGCAGGTGTACTGTGCTGATGAACATCTTGTTTACTTGTTATGCCTGCAGCGTAACCACCAGTCCAATCCTGAAACTGTCCTGTCGCGCTGGAACCTCGGGGTAGGAACTGAGTGTCTCAGACAGCCCCAACCTCCCAGTACTTCACTGCTGCACCAGTTCCAAACACTGATCAGATGATCACTGAGCAGGAACGGCTTCAGCCTTTTCTGGCTAAAAAACAAAAATTCTGGCCACCAGCTCTGCACGCTTTGTTGTAAAATTCCTGTCTGGGTCCCCACCGATTTCTATTCGTTTGGGAAATGAAAGCAGAACCAACAGGTCACACACAGACAGGCTTCCCCTACACACTGTGCATGGATTTGAGCCTCTGCGTTGCCACCCAGTGGTGGAAGCGCCACAGACGAGCCACCAGAACACCTCCCCTGCCTGCCACCCCCTCACCACAGTATGTTCGAGAGTTTGCTTAGCAAGCCCTTGTTGAAACAGAGCGCATAAAGCCGGTCACACAGTGAAGACAAAGCATCTCTTTACTCAATAGATGCCTTTTAAATGCTCACTTGTTTTGTGAACCCCCCCTCTTGTTCTGTGCAAAGCTTTGTGTTGTCATTGTGTCCTCTGTGGTCCTTCCCCTTTTCCACTGATGTGAGTCGGTCACTCGACCAGAAAGGAGCCACATTTCGGTTGACCCTCATGTGGAAGTTATCTCCGGTGGGATCGTCCTGCGGGCCGTGGCCGGGATCAGCGGCTGCAGTGACGTCGGCGTGTTTACTACGGGGGATGGAGGGGGTTTGTGGACACAGGCGAGCGCGGGGCACTTTCCCTCTAAGCTCGGCTCTTTTGATCACATGGATGGAGGCTGAAATCCCCTCTCGGCCGCGGAATGACGGGGCCGCGTTACTGGCATACCAGCCGGTCAGGGTGTCCACTGTCCTCGTCACAACAACACCCCCGGGGGTGCAGACGGCCGGGCGCGCAGTGTGAGAGGAAAACACCAAAACATTTCAGTGGCGGCGGCAGAGGCGACGCAGCGCTGAACAGTCACAACTCATTCAGACACTTCACAGCACAGCGGATCTTCTTGGGATCCACTTTGCTGGAAAGTCTATTAGCAATTAGTAACAACAGTTTACAATAAAGAGATCTGCTGAGTTTTTGCAGTCGAAGCATTTTGATTGTTCCTCTCAAAGATCTGATCAACTGCAGCAGGACGATGTCTTTGTTTCACCAACTATTTTCAACGACGTCACGACGCAGCTTGTTGGATTTTATGCGGTCATCGTCTTCTTTTGTCACGTCGTTCGAATTCTAGATGTTGGAGTTCCTTTGTTTTGTTGTTGATGTTGTTGCAGTAAGAGAAGAAGTCAAAAAGATGCATTGTCAGCGGCGAACAAAGAAAAGCAAAGGATAGAGAAAGAAAGCAAACCGCAACGAAACGTGTTAAAAGCACGGCGGCAACAAAGAGTGTGTTTCAGGACCAGTGCAGGTGTGATGAACAAAAACATGGTAGATTGTCTAAAGCAGACATGTTGGGATTTGAACTCGCTCACCTCAGCAACACTATTCCAGCAACTGTACTTTAGGATCTAATGTGTTGCTGTTATTCGGTTATTTCCGCACAGTGATTTGATTTGTTGCAGTAAAAGTGAGTAATGGCAGCAGCAGCAGCAGCAGCAGGCATGAAGAGGAAGATGTGCTGCTGACATATCACCCTGCTCACAATGAGACGGCCTCAGGTTGCAGCTGCTCAGGTTTCACTTGTATAATGTGGTTTTGCTTGAATCACTGAGGCCATCTAGTGGCCAGTGCGTAGTATGTCGCTGCTTTGTGAGGATAAGTGGAGCCATATTTACGGTACTGTTGTATTGATTTTTGGGGGATAACAAGCTCTGGCTAGTGTCACTTTCTCTTTAAGTCTTCTCACAGTTACACCTCTGTCCTCTGTCAAAACGACCTGCTGTTAATAAAGCTGTGAAGTGAAGCAGGAACAGGTTGAGTACAAACTGTGGGAATACCTGAGGTTTCTCTCTTCATGGTCTCACCTCGGGGGCTGTTTCAGCCAGGAGCTGTGGTGGTGGCGGTAGTGTCCCAGCATGCACTCTGGCTTCACCACCCAGAGGGTATCGGATGCTGTCATCTGCAGCAACTCCACAGAGAACATGTGGTGATTTTGTTCCACAGCTTTGGGTCAAACCCGGTCACAGTTGGGGTCCACATGTTCTGTCCTGCTTGATCTCACACTGACCCGAAGCATTCTCCCCTCTGTGATGAGTAACCGACCGAGACTGCAGGGTTCCACTTTAACCAAGTGCTGCAGTCTGTTCCGTTGCCAAATATCAGGTGAAGAGTTGAGACTTGGGTGAAAACAGTGCAGTTCTTATTGACCTGAGGCCAGCCTGAGGTGTAATGTTTCATACCACTCTGGTTTAAACTGTATCTGACTTCCACCTGTGTTTCTCCCCTCAGCCTGCCAGGAGGCAATCTCTGACCCCGCCCTCACCCAACACTATATCCTGGGAGGAGTACATCACAGCCGACAATGGAAAGTAGGTGGAGTTTCAACGTGTGTGTTTCACTGACAATACACCAAGAATAAAGTTTGAAAGGTCGGATAATATTGTTGGATGTGTTGCATCTCAGAGGGTCAAATACGTTTTGATTGAAAGCTTCAGATCTTATACTGATGCCATTATTACTACCACTTTTTCTCAATACGTTTCCACCGTGAAGTCCATCATTGAAAATGTGCATGGATCTCTCTTGTTGATTAGTGTGATGGTACTCGTGCTCAAAATAGTAAGTGGAAGTGTGATGTGATGTGCAATGAATGTCTGGATGAATGGATGAGGAGCTGTGAGCTGTTGCTGTTCATCCCCACACTATAACTGTGTGTCTCTGCTCAGAGCGCCTCATCTGGGGAGAGAGCTGGTCTGCAAAGAGAGCAAGAAGAACTTCAAAGCCACGATAGCCATGAGTCAGGACTTCCCTCTGGGCATCGAATCGTGAGTCTTTAAGCTTCCCTCCAGATGGCTTTCTAAAAGCACAGCGAGAAAAATCCTTAGTCCCCCCCCCCACACACACACACACACCCCTCCCCACCCCCACCCCCGGCTGGCGAGTACTTAGCAGCGATAACGAGGGAAATGATTAATCTGTTGTTTGGATCGGTCCACATGTCGGAGAGATGTCTGGCTTGTTTTTTTCCCTCTGATGTGCTTGTGTTTACTGCGTTTGTTTGCCGACTGGCTGCCTGATGCGTCTCCCCTCTCAGGCTGCTGAATGTTCTGGAGGTGATCGCACCGTTCAAGCACTTTAATAAACTCAGGGAGTTTGTTCAGATGAAGCTCCCCCCCGGCTTTCCCGTCAAACTCGGTAAGCGAGCGCGTAAAACACGAGTCGGCACCAGATGAGATTGTGAATTCTCTTATTTCATCTCATATTTTCCATGTTTTTACTGTTTCTAAGCCCTTTTTTTTCTCTCCTCTCTGCGCTGTTGGTTCCCCGCAGACATCCCGGTGTTCCCCACCATCACAGCCACGGTGACCTTTCAAGAGTTTCGCTACGACGAGTTCGACGCATCGATTTTTACCATCCCCAGCGACTACAAAGAAGACCCAAGTCGCTTCCCCGACCTCTAGCCGCTCGCCGCGCTGGACTCTGAGCTCCCAGGAAGCCCACTGCGAGGCCGCAGAACACGTTTTCAATGACAGACAAATCAAAATCCCCAGTTGCAAAAAAAAAAACAAAAACAAAAAAGCGAAAAAAAACAGCAGTGACCTTCTGACCGTTTATTCACCCGTTCATTTGAGTTTTGCATCCCTCTCACCAAACGGACGTTTTAACGGAGCTGCAGGAGAGGTGTCACGCCTCCTCGTGTTTCAGTGTTTCCAGGTGTGGAGTTGCAGGTTCCAACTCCCACCGTCGGACCAGCGGGGCCGAGGGAGGCGGCGTGGGATCGCCTCGTCAGCCGACGGGACGGGCATTGATGGTAGACGAGGGCGGAGCAGGACGGGTCTGTGTGTTTGTGTTCTGGATCGGGAAAAAAAAAAGACACAACAGCCAGTTCGGCCGATGCTTTGTAATAATGTTTGTAAGTATTGTAAATCAAAGGGACTGTCTTAAACTGACCTGTAGTAAAGCACTGACGTTACTGTGTGATGACGAAAAGGAGTTCCACCAAAAATGAGATTTTAGGGTCTGGTCTTTGTTTTTATAATTTGAAGTAGTACTGACAGTTTTTTTTGTGACATCAAGTGAGACATGAGAAGTATTATCCTCATTTTACCATCACTACTGCTTTCACTCTAAATCCTTCAGACTGTCACGTTTTGCAACCAATCAGAAGTCGGCTCGCGAATACTTTTTTTTATTGTCCGAGACCTGAAGGTGAGATTTTTGGTCGAACTCCTCCTGAACTCTGCACATTAAGTTGCATGCGTGTATGCAAGCGTGAGTCTGACTTGGAAGGGGCGCGGAGCGCCGGCACCGGAACCTTCCCAGCACCTTCTGACTCAGAGACACTACAGCCGCTCGGCTTCACCGTGGGAAGGGGGGGGGGGGGGTAGGGGTCGGGGGGGGGAGACGCTCCTGAAGCTGCAGCCCGTCACGGTACCGCCACTTTTGTCGTTTGTGTGGCAGCAAGTGCAAGTTGTGCTAATCAAGCCTTTTTCTTTGTTACTTCACCTCTCTGGAACTGTGTGGATCCTGTACAGCAGGAGGAAGAGTAGACGTTAGGGAATAAAGCAACTACATCCATGCCATTTTTATTTTTCACTCTACAAGAAACCAGGCTCCTTCCCTGCACACTATATGAACACAGGTTTTAATAATTAACTGTTGATTTGTGTTTTACTGTTTCTCTCTCTCTCTCTTCCATCTTTTGTGCTTTTGAGTATCCCACATCTTTAGCAAGAGGAAAACTGGTGTCATTTTGTTTTATCGTAGCATCGTGTGAGTTAATTTGAGAGTGTACTGGTTTGTAAAAATGGTGGCAGTTGCTTTTTTTTGTACATAACTGTGTTGTTTTGAAGAAAAAAAAAAAGAGAATCACCCGATTGTCCTGTCATTTGTTTTTTCTACATGAAACTCCCTCAGAAGTGTGAAAAAGCACAAAAGCAGCAGCAGCAGCTCTGGTTCCTTCCCAGGTACAAGCCAACCGCTGAGACGCCTTCACAGCTGCTGCTGTGACTCGTGCTCGGATGCTACGAGCAGCTTCTTGCAGGATGTTATCGTTGTATTGGTTCTCTGTCATTTGGTGTCCTAACTACAGGAACTATACTTAAATCTATCCAGACTCAGCAGATATACAGACGCTTCATTCTTCACAGTACATTCCTGAGTACAGGCGAGAGCCCCTGATGGCCGTGGTGCGTCCTCCCAGGCGTGTTTCACATCTGATGCTCCTTTATGATTTCAGCCTCCTCACTTTTACATGTTATCTGTCCAACTACATGCTACTTACAAAGCATAAAGACACTGTTGTAAATGTCTGACACTATTTTCATATAAAATGTGCTAAAATAAAAATCCACATATCTAAACAAGAGCTTGGGCTTTTTAATTTTCTAACGTGAAACCATAATTATTGGTTTGGTGTTAATTTGTTTTCCTGCCAACTGAAACAAAACACTTCAGAGAATGCAAGAAAGAGCTCACACTAAAGGTTTCTGTGACAAGTCGACAGTTTTATCCGATTTTATTCGTTTCCTCTGGAAAACCTGTTGCAGACAACATATTCCATCGCAACAACACATTTCAATCTACAATGTACACTTACAAAGAGCCGTAAATAGGAAGGTCAGCAGAGAGAAGAACACCACGGGGTGCAGTACAGTTAAAGCAAATTGGTTCAGCGACCAAAAGTAATACGCGGTGCGGGGAGGCGAGTGGCTAACAGTCTAAACAAGGAGAGGACCGAGTCCTGACGAGTCGTATTTACAGGCGCAGCGGTTAGAGGGTAAACGCTGCCAGTTTACTGTCAGGGAGATGAAGTTTGAACGGAAAGGCAACGAACCAAAAAATATAATGAACGAGATCCTACAAAAGTACAGCAACAACCATTTAAAACCAAGTCTCATGTTATTTATACTTTAGTTTGTTTTCTTGTGTGTTTACAAAAATTGACCGACTGTTTCTCCGAACCTCTCTCCTCCTCCACAACGTGTCTACAGTTAAGACAAAAAAAACAAAAACAAAAAAAAGAGAAACTTCTGTTAAACTGTGAGTGATCAGGCACAGACATATTGTGGCCTATTAAAAATATAAAAAGGACAGTGGAAAGATAACGCGCTCCAGGACGCCATCAGTCGCTCATCTCCATGTCTTCCTGATGGTGGTCGTCTCCGTTCAGCTTGGACTTTTTGGGGGCGTGGCCTTCGGACCGCTCTATCTCCTCGTGGCCTTTGGGGGAGGAGACCGAGTCGGAGTCGCTCTTCCTCTCGTCGTCCTCCTCCTCCCCTTTTTCACTGTCGTAACCTTGCTCTTCTTCATCGTAGTCACGGGTCACCTGAGACAAGAACGGCACACGACCACTAAACACACCGTTGCCCTTGTACAGTGTAAAAATAATTACATCATCTTTTTTTAATTTTACTGGAAGTCAAAGGTGTTTACTGGTATTACAAGACAATCATGAACCTGCTTGAGCAGTCGCACAAATCTTTACTGAATCATTCAAAGAATCAAGCTGGGACACTTTGGGGACATGAACGCATCCAATCAGGGAACCAGAAAGACATTGCACTTAGAATTATGGAATCACAATAGATGCAAAAGTTAGTAACTTTATCAGAAAGTACTTCCATTTTTTTCCATCATCATAATTTGGTGAAAAATTGACATTTCCATGTTATTATGCCCTCATTTGCCCAAAATGATTGAAAGGGATTATCTATCCAAATAGGAACTCACAATCTGACCTGTTCCATATGTACCTTCACATCTCCTTTCTCACTGTCGGACTTGCGGTCTCGGTCGCGCTCCTTGTCTTTGCTTTTCTTCTTCTTGCTGGTGGAACGCTCGCGTTCGTCTCGGCTGCGGTCCCTGTCCTCCCTCCTGTCCCTGTCTCGCTCCTTCTCGCGCTCTTTGTCCTTCTTCTTCTCTTTCTTGTGGCTGGAATGCAACAGGACCTTTTTTCAGTTGTCATGCTGAACATGGCAGGTTGTATGTAAAGACATTGGGTGGAGTGCAGTAGAAAAAGTCACCGTCTGGGTGACGGAGACCTTGAGGGTCGTCGTCTTGGAGATCGAGATGCAGTGCGACTTCGTCTGTGCCTCCTAAGACCCAAAACCAAACACAAACATGTTCAGCACTAAACAAGAGATTTGAACACAATGGATTTGAACCAAATACACTCGGACTGAAAGCGAGGTATAGGTATATCTGACCGGCTGATGCTTCGTGACCTGCGGGCACTACTGTAGCTTTTAGGGGGAGTCTTGGACCTTTTCTTGGACTTTTCTTCCTTCCTTCTGTCTCTGTTGGACAGATGCAAAGACGGACATCAGCAAAACTTCTTTTCAAATATAAATATACGACCCTGTCCAGCCAGTAAAGTACTTCCGACCACTAAGTACAAAACATTTGAGACACCAACTAAAAAAAACGATGCCGCTCCATCAAAAGGGTAAAAACTGGCATTTTTTGTTGTTGTCTGACATGAAGAGTTACTGACCTTGATCTACTGCGTCGGCTTCTATCCCGGGAGTGAGACCTCCTCCTCCGCGGGCTCTTGGACCTCCTCCGACTCCTGGAGTGAGACCTACGCCGAGATCTGCTCTTTGAACGCCTGTGGGCCCGTTGTGAAAGGGAAAGCCATCAGTGGAGCACTAACAGGTATCCTCCCTGTGTCACAGCAGTGCCTACTGCTCCTTTGACACGTGGTTCCACACGTTACACTCGGGTGTGTTTACCTGTGTCTTGAGCGAGACCTGGTGCGTCTACGTCGAGACCGTGAACGGGAGCGGGAATGTTTGCGCTTGTCATCCTTCTTATCTGGAAGAAAAAAAGAAACAGTTACAGATCCATTACAAAGACACTCGCCCTGTAGCAAACATGGCCACATAGTGGGAAGTTTAACAGAAAACAATTCCTACAGTTCTGAGGACCAGTGTACTCACTTCCTGGTTCGATGGCTGCAGAAATGAGAGACTGGGCCTCTCGGACTCTCTTCATGGCCTCCTCTATCTCCTTGTTGGAAGCGTCGGTCTTCAGCCCCGGATTTAAGTTCAGCCCAGCCGCTAATGGATTCAATCTGAAAGCGCCATCAATTATTTAGACCTTTCCTCAACGAGCTGCTCAAGCTGATTCCACCTCATGCCACAAACTGATGCTATGTGATGTCTCTTACTTGGGGTCCATGGACTGCATGAGCTTCAGGAAGTCTGCAGAAAGAGCCTGGGAGCAGAGGAAGACATGCAGGTTGTGTCAGTACTGTTGATAGGAAGAAACATTCGCATCCAACCAAATCAACTGCAGTGAGTCTCACCTGGGGGTTCATGTTGGGTCCTGGCATTCCCATTGCAGCCATTTGCTCCATGTTGGGAGCTCCAAGACCTCCAAATGGCGTCCCTCCCATCTGTGGAGGAGGATACAGGATGTTCAGCAGGAGCTTCATCAACCACACTTGATGGACAGAGAGAGCAGAAGGGAACACTCACAGATGCCAGAGGGTTGGGTGTCGGAAGAAGGCCTCCCCCGGGCATCATTCCTGCCACAGCATTGGCTGGAGCCAGCAGCGACATAGCTTTAGATTCATCAGGAATGACTCCTGGAGAAAAACAGCCACATTTCAGTGCACGCTCGAGAAACCGTCGGCAACACTCAGACAAGACTTGCAGACAAGCCACCTCAGTCTAACTACTCTGTAGTGAAAGTAAAAAATGGTAAAAAAATCCACTTTTTTTGTCTTGTCTGTAAATCTTGATCCCTGACTTTTTTTTTTTCTTTCTTTTTGTCAAAGTATGATTGTAGGATTAGCAGCTATGAATTTAAAAGTCACAATACACACTGTGGTCAACACTGCCAAGATTTTATCACCTGTACTTGATTTTTAAGTCATGAACCAAACGTAAGCAAGCACAGCCAGTTGTCCCGTGGGATGTGCTCTCAACTTTCATTAGATGTTTTATGAACAAGCGACTCGCGCCGGCTGCTTCGCTATAAAGCACACAAAAACATTGAGATACAGAAAACAAAGTTCATGATTTGGGCGTAGACACAAGGGAACATTTCAACATCACTTACCATTACCAATACAAAAACAGAAAAGGCTCAATCTTTTTTTTTTTTTTTACCTTTTCTGGCCATTGGTTGGTGGTTCAAAAAAATATTTCAATCAGAAAGAATACTGCGAGGCTACACCAACAGTATGTGGAAAAAAAACACACACTAAACAATGCTCAACATGATCTGCACTGAACAGTTTAAAAGGCTGTAGCCAGCAAAAGTTGTGATAAAATCATTTAAAAAATGTGCCCAAAGCTGAAGAAAACCAAACAGTAACATCAAAAGGAACACTCTAATGAGAGGTGATCATCCATGGCTGTGCAATCTGAAAACAGGCTATATTTAATCTGACATCTTTTTTTTTTTTTTTTTTTTACATTTTAAAGGGGGGAGAGAGAGAGAGAGAGAGAGAGAGAGAGGGGAGGGAGGGAGAGAGAGAGACGCGCGCTCACGCACACACACACACACACACGCACGCACACACAACAGAAAGGACACTTGAGAAACAGGATAAGGCTGCAGAAGACAAAACTGTTGGTGGCATTTTCAGCAGGGCCTGGTATATAGGGCTGGCTGAACCAGGAAAAAGAACTGTAAAACACAACAACAAAAGAAACACCACTGTTAAACGTGAGATTCACTCAACTCGTTCAGTCATGTGTGGAGAGGGTCAATTTAAGAAAAAAAAAGCATTTGTTTACCGCAACATTCAAGCAGAGCCTTCAGACTACGCTTATCTCATGTGTGTTAGTGACAATTTGGGAAAAACAGAACGCACAGAAGAAAAATAATACAAGGCTCTGGCACATGAAGCAAGAAAATGCCAAATGCAGTCTGGGTGCTTATGATCAAATCTGAAATTATTTCCTGATCAATCTCCACAACATCTGCTGTGTGTGTAACTGCGTAGATGATGATACACACCTTCACAATCTATTCTAGCATGCACAGCTGATTAGTCTGTCTATCTTGCATGCTCGGTGTTTGGTGTAGGGATGTCCCGAACACTTCTCTCACACTGATTTGATTGCCACCAACAATGTGCAAACACCAACTCTGAAACCTGTGTTTATATTTTCCGTTGTGAACATCACGTGGTGACTTCCATCCAATCAGCTCTGATTTGTTCGCTCAACTTAAGTACAGCTATCGACATCCACGCAGCCGTTTTCACTTTTTGGCCAATTGAATGACTACTAAGCTCATAACATTGCATGACTAACAACTTCAAATTATAATGACTACATTCTCTTGCAGCTGTTAGCTCGGGTCCACTTACACCTGCCTGATGGCATGGAGCTCCACGCAACCAAAACCTAAAAATCAGCCAACAACTGAAAACAGCCATGTGTCTGTGCTTCCATAGAGGCCCGCCCCAAACACTAACAACCAATCGTTTTCCATAAATGTCTGTTAATTTTCTTTTGGTTTTGTAAAACCACTGCTAAGGTGGTGCAGCAAGAATGTGCAGTGGCTCAATTCAGTTAAAACATCACTAAAGCTGGATTCATCTTTGGTCTACTTAAAAGATGTGCGTCATCAAACCAATGACATAAGCCCAGGTTCCCACTGCACCACCTTACCATGGCGTCAACATTAGAGACACTGCAAGTTTATCTGTGGTTAGTCACTATAGTGAAGCTGTTATAACTGCTCAATCTATTCTTAACCTTGAAGGTTGTTTACGAAAATTTGTTTTGTTAATGTGGATTTTACAAGGTCAGTGACTCTCAAACGTTTTGTGTTTGGCCCCCTTTTGAGAGAACATTTTTTGTGCCCAATGTAACAGAATGATCAGAAAGCAGCAGGTCAAAAAGACCTTAAACCCCGCCCCCCACTCTGTAATCTGCTTTGGAAAAAAAAAAAAAACGAACACAACACAACAACTCGGCCCCACACACTTTGAGAATCACTGGAGCACATGGTGGAAAAAAAATATAAACAGAGGATCAGGAATGGTTAGAGCGCATTGATTTGAATCAGGCTTTGATTGACCTTCAACTGTTCCAGCTGCTCGGGGCATCCCTAGTTTGGTGCATGCCTGCTGATTGATATACAATTTATATGGAAAAATAGCAAAATCCTTTGAACATGTGAGCAATTGTGATTGCCCTGCACCCGCTTTCCCACCCTCTTATTTGTTTCAAGAGTTGTGTGGCTATTCTTTTTTTTTTTTTTTTAAAGAAAAGATGCCTTGAACAGAGAAAAATAAAGAGTTAATATTTTACTGCAGAACAAGAGAGAGAAGGGGCTTGCGAGCCTGGTGCCATTATTTTTTCTAATCTCCTGATGGCAGCAGAGGACCACTTTCAGCCAGCAAGGAAGGGGCTCTCTGCAAATGACTTGTCCACTATGAAAACCACAACACAAATAACAGAGAGAGAAGTTTACAGCTAGATTGTAAGACACAGACACAAATGTACATTTTCCCTTTTTTACATACCTAGAAATGCCAAGCACTGAAAAGCTTAGCTAAATCTTTCGGTCGAAAAAACAAAAGAAAAAACGACTCACAATGGCTCAGATAGTGTTTGCAATTCTATCAAGTACACCTACGTTCAGAGATAGCCAGGTGAGCGGCGCGGAGGAGGAAAAAAAAACAGACACCCACCTTCAGCGAAAGGGACCACAATCAGGGCTCTGTCCACGAAGACGGTGTTGGTCAGGTGTTGAGAAACTCCCACCGACTCAGACTCAAGGAATTTTACAAAACAGACACGTGAAGTCACAGGCAAGGGAGAGTCACTGGAAAAAAATACAGACATGTTGTGCAAAGAATACAAACAAGGAGAACAAACATGCCTTCTTCAATTTGAGTTTGTGTCCTCAGGGACAACGAAAATGGCAATAGACGAGAGATCAAAAAAACAAAAACCTTCCTGCCCTCAATACTATACAGTGTTGCCTTTATATGAAAAAGTGCCCACTTGCTGTAATTAGTTTAGTAGAATCTGATCAGGCAAAAATAGCTGAAAGGAGAATTTTTTCACTGATGTGCAGATTGAAGTACATTGACCCCTTCTAAATTTGTACATGCACAATCTAAAATGATCTAAACAGCAGCTCTGTCATAAAAATTAAAACAACCACATTTTTAAGTTTACAGTGAAGTTATGGCTGACAAAGTGTCCGTTTTCCTCGGTTGCCTTCTAAACATATTACAACCACCTCTCAAGATAAAAAAAAGTCCTGCTTAACAGACGACATCAAATAAACAGTTATGTAGAAATCTTTCTGATATTGCATTGCAAAACTGAGCAGTACTGTCAATGTAAAGAAACAGGACAAATGACAAAGCTCTCATGTTAGATCATATCAGTTTGTACAACTGTTTTGAATTAGGTAACTTTGTGTAGGCTGCAACTCATTGACATTTCCTACCTGTAGAGTATAAAAAATAATTTAAATAAAGATCAATGAAAGAGAAACAGAAGAAAATACAAAGCAGACAACAGTTAACTTTCAACATGAGAAGACTGAGCCATATACACACTACATTTTTAGTAATCACTGGATCTACAGAATCCAAGACAATGTTCTTGACTGAACATAAAGAATTGTGCAAATTGTGAAAAAGACCAAAGACATTCAGCAATTTCCTAAGGACTTTATATAAAGATTGCTTTACAAAAAGATGCATTTCTTGCACTTTTAGCATATATAAAAAAAGCAACAGTTTCATTCGAGGATCATTACACTTTATTCATACTTGTCTTTAATTTCCTTCGGAACAATTTCCCATAGTTCGCTCTTAAATGAGCCGGGAGTACATAAACATTTGACAAATTTAACATTTGCCTCACCAATTCCCCATTTTTATTCAACCTCTACGGTCAGCACGTGATGTGCAATCGAATAATCGACTAATGCATAGGGAGCGTAGAACGGTAAAACAGAGCAACGAATCAGAATTTGAACAAAATGTGGCACCACAGAGATTTGTCTTTGAATGGATGCAGAGTAAATACAGTAGTAAACAGTATTGATTCGATGTGAGCTCCACGCGTCTTACTCGGAACCGAAAGTAAAGACGCGGGTAACCGTTAGCTTTAGCACTAGCACGCCGATGAAGCGAGGCCTCCTCGCCACGCAAGGCCTCAGCGGCAAAAAACCGCCGAACCGGGGCGGTTAAACGTTAATAGAGACCGTCGCAGTCAACGATGGCTGATACTCACTCGGGTGGAAACAGTTTGAGCTCCTCAATGTTTCCGAGGAATCCAAACAGAGTCCGCATTTGCTCGGACGTCGTGCTCGGAGAGACATTTGTCACCTGGATGACGTGCGTGCTGGAGTTCATTTTGTCGACTGCTAATAAGGACGGCTAGCTTCGTGCTAGCGACGTTTAGAATAACCAAAATACCAATACGATAACGTTTGCAATCAGGCGGATACAAAAGCTACCATCGTCCCTGTGAAGAGAAGCGGAGCGACGTTTTTCGGACAACACAGCTAGCCGTTTGCAGAGAGCAACAATGGAGCCGCCGTGACTACTCTCAGGCCAGGGTGTTGCGTTCAGTGCACACTTTGTTGGCTCGTTCTAATGAGGATTCAAGTGATACAGGAGAGCCCATGTTGCAAATACTGAAAAAGTGGCATAAAGATAAACACATTTTGAGCAAAAATAATGTTCTAACCTTATTATAAGAAGCTATTATGGTGCTATTTTGTGTTCCAAAAACAAACGGTTGATACTGGAATTTTGTCATCCGTCTAACTCCAGTGCCTACATTGGCATATGGATGCCGTACAGTCAACTTTCCAGCAAGGCAAATGTAGGGAATGACCCAGGCCAGGTTTACAAGAGTAGGGCAATGAAAAAAAAATAGTACTTTTTCAACTAAATTGACTGCAAACGACGAAAAATGTGAATATCGCTAAAATTGGTAAATACGACGGCACCTAAATGCCTTATGACCCGGAGCACAGCTGAACCCTGTGGGGGCGTGGCTAAACTTGTGTCACAGGCTAATGCTGTTAGCTTGTGGCTGCTGAGCTTCTGATTGATGATGCTTTTTAACCTTTGAATACAAAACTATGCAGCTGCCGTGCTGGATTTAGACCGACAGAGGTATGCACATACACGTCAGCGATCCGAGTCGACCTGAGCTTCGATTGGGTCCGTGCGTGATCAAATCTTAGTCCTGAGAACCGCTCAACGGCTCAAATCTGGGCGCAAAGTCGTCGCTTGCTAACTTGTAGCAGCCTCGTCAAGTGGCATGACAACAGGTTGTTGCGTTGTCCGTCGTTGCATTTGTGGACCCACAGAAACGGTGGCCTCGTGTCTCTGTCCAGCAGGTGAAACGCGGACCACCTTGGCTGCAAAGAGAGAGGGAACAGCTGGGGGGAGGCTCGTCCCTGGTCAGGCTGTCAAGGTGGATCCGCAGAGATCTCAGACATGAAACAGGCAAGTGGATGCTGTGGATTTATATCAGTAACGATTAAAATGTAAACATTTGAGAGACAATCATAAAATGCACTGGCTTTCAAAGCTCGGATTGACTGATCAAGACGAAATATAGCGGAGGACTGTGTAATCATTACATAAATTATGACATATAAAGATTTAATAAGTAGGCCCAATGTTCAAAGTGTGTTTTATTGAATTGTCAGTTATTAAGTAGATCAAATACATTATAATTTGAGTATTAAGTTTGAAGCACGGCTTCTATTTCTGTTCATTTTCAAGAGACTAAGGACAACGTTTTGTTTCTCCTGCAGGTTTCTGAAGTCAGTTAAAGGACGATGGCTGTGAGCTTAAAGGTCCCAGCACGTTGAATGTTTTCCTCTTTGCACCTCGGTTCTCATGAGACCAGCAGGGAGATATGGCCTTCCTGAGACTGGTCTTCAGAATCATGGGTAGGATCAGCACGTTCCGGTCCTATCAGTTCGTGGTACTCCTGGCTGCTGCACTGGCTGTAGTGGCGTTCTATTACTTTGGCTCCGAGAAGCAGAACTTCTCCAGCACCACGAAGAGGATCAAGCAGACGCAGGCGAGCCACAACGCCAACAGGAACGATGCCGACCTCACCGCGGACACCGGGCTCTCGCAGCCAGCTGGGTCTGAGGAGCGAGAGGGAGCGGAGTCGAACGTCGGAGGAGGGAAGGAGGATTTGAAACCCGGAGTGAGCGACGGGCGGGCCAGTGACCAGCGCTTCCACGTCCTCATGATGTTCACCAAGGTGGACAAGAGCCGCAGCCTGCAAGACAAATTCAGGGTGGCCATGCTGTCCATGGTGAAGCACGCACGCTTCCTGGAGGGCGAGACCTTGGTGCTTCACTTTGTCAGTGACCAGGCGAGTCAGGAGCTGGGTGAAAGGATGCTGCAGCAATTCCTCCTCGATGCAACGTTTAAACATGAGGTAGGAACTATCAAAAATGTTTTCAATTTATAGTTGAGCTTCAGGTTGGTTTTATGGATTAATGTGGATATAGTAGTGACACGAATGTCTGTCAGACATTATTGGTTAATTAAAGCAGGGATGACTCCTGAGTGAGGTTGGTTTTAGTGTCAGAGAACTGCTGGCGTGAGCAGGATACAATTCAAATACTTCAACAGTGTTTGCGTCCAGACTTGTTGACTGCACTTTTAAATTCAAACGCATGGGGGCAGTGTTGGTCTGCAAATGTGAGCCATAACGAGTGGGGATATCCCTGTCTCATGCTGTGTTCTTCCTGCCAAAACAGAGGATTATGTCCCTCTCTGTCGCCTTTTTTGTGGCATCGTCCTGTCCCGTCCCTCCTCTTTTGTATGCTTCACACAGCTCTACCATCCTGCACTTCTTAACAAGTGTCTTATCTTTTTCTGAACCATTCACAAAAGCCAAAGCGTCCTTTCATTCTTGGCATTTTCTCTGCTGAAATGTCCCATTCTTAGTCCGCTGCTGCTCCTCTGCTGCTGGCTCGGGTCACTCAGAGGTTGGCTTCATTTTGCAGGCTGGATCGCATCCCGGTCACTTGTTTCTCTGTGGTCGGAGAGCACAGCAGCCACACTCTTTAGAGAGCGCAGCTGAAGTGTGCGGAACGGAAATTATCCAGCGAGTTCACAGCTCTGAGCTCACATGTAACGGAGGAGTACTTCAAAACGAGCGAAGAAACTCTGTGACGAATCTGTCGTGTCTCGGTTGTCGAGGGTTCTCTCGAGAGGAGACAGTAAAACAAGCTGGGAGAACAACATGAATAAATCATGTGATCGTTCCATCCCTGAGTTAATCATAACACATCAACAATAATATGTGTAATGTTTAGATCCACTGCTGAGTTGCTGTAAAGAAACTGCACAGCATTGACAGTTTTGGCCAATAAAGATGTGAAATTACACAATATTTGTGCTTAAAAACATAAAAATCCCCATGATTCAGTTTCAACATTAACTTTATTTTGCAAAAACAAACGTCTTAAACTTTTTCACTCCTGGTTTTGTGACTAAAAAGAGTGAATTTCAGCTCCCGTTCAGACCCCTCTTGTTTTTCTACATCCTGTGTTTGCTTCTTTAACAGAATCATTTTCTTCCTGCTGTGTTTCTGCTTGAGCTAAAACAAGTCTGGTCCCCTTTAACGCTCCTCGCTCTGCCTGTTTGTGCTCCATCGAGCTCAGATGGCAGCGTTCACACCTCGACATCAGAACCACACTGCCAGAGCAATCGCACACAAGTTCGTTTTATGTAAAACAATCCCGCTGAGGGCAAAGACTCGGTTGGAAACGGTGTCACCGTTATGTCACCTCCCCCCCAGAGAGCGGAGAGAAGTCGATTTGCTCTAGTGTTTAGTTTCCCCCACTTGTTACCCATGGCAGGTTTTACTCATTTAGGAGGTCTTGGTCACTTCACAATCATCCGTCCACTTTCAATACCGCGCCTTCAGCTTAGGGTCACAAAGTCCTGGAGCCCATCCCAGCTCGCATAGGCGAACTCATGGTAACCCCGGGCATTCTGCCAGTCCATCGCAGGCGCAGAAAGACACAATCACACACAACTGTGGACAATTAACTGTCGCCAAATGACCTCGCATGCATGTGTTTTATGGAGTGTGGGAGAAGCCAGAGTGCACAGAGAAAATCCTTACATACTCGGGGAGAGTTTGCAAGCTGCACTCAGAGAGGCTGCACCGGGACCAGAGCCAGGGTCGTCTTCTTTGTTGGTATATAAAATAAACACCATAGCAGTGATGCCAGCAAACACTACATAACTCCCAAAAAATACGGTCACTCCTCACTTTGTTTAAGGTTTAGCTGGAGTTGTTGTAATGAAAATGTGCCCAATATGTGCTAGAAAAAACTGCTGACATCGTTTTTTTTCCCAGGACGACAAAGTCCTCCAAAAATGCTTGCTAGTAAATTAACATGAACGAAGAGTATTTTTGTCCTTTTTTGGGGGGGAACAACTTTACTCTCACCGAACAGTTTCCAAAGAGTCTTCAGTCAAGCTGGGACCCTTAATAACCCCCCCCCCCAAATTACTATGGCACATCTGTAGCATTCTGGACTGCACCGCATCCAATATTAATAGTCTGACAGAAGCGCTAATGCTTACACATTGTGACGAGCTTGAAGTAAAAATAGGCCCCGATGAGGAAGTGCTTCTCAGAGTCAGCGTTGCATGCACAGCGAGCAGGCTCGTATGTGCAAGCTGTGCACTCGCTGTTTTCAGCCGGTGTCATCGTGTCAGTTAATCTCACTGCTTTTAAACCTCTTGTTTTGACATCATGAATCATGAAGCGACGCTCCGCCACCGGGGACGCGAGCGCAGCCGCTGTTTCTCCTAATGCGCACCTCCTCACTCAGCCAGTGTCCTGCCACAGTTAGACGGGACAGGGTGGGGTGTGTGGGTGGGGGGTGGTGGGACTCCCCCGGGCCTGACAGCGAGAGTGTGTGAGTGCATGTTGACATCCTCGTTGGTCCAGTTTGACGCTCATTGTTTTTAATTATTCAGTGTTGGGAAGCGTGAAGAAAAAACATGCTGTTACGCAAGGATTTCAGCGCCCATCAACTCATAACGAGAGGAATTTCAGTGACCTTGACATTTGCGATGCAGAGCCGCTCTGGCCAGAGGCTGCACTCATTACTGCTGAACCATCAGTCACACAGTAAACTCCGTCCTGAGCGCTGCGTCCTCTGGTGCTGATGACTAAACAGGACTGTCGCGGCACTGTGATGTGATCCTCACTCCAAACGCTTGTTTTTTTTTCTTCAAGTCTGCACACAATATCAAGTGGAAGCACTGAGCTCTGTTCACAACAAGAGGCTCTTTGTTTCAGTGGGGGGGGGGTGGCTTTCTGTGTGGACTTGACGTCTTCCTGTGGGGGTGGGCACTTTTTTTCTGCTCACTCAGACTTTCTTAAACAATACGAATACATGCATGTCAGGCTGGGATGACTGTAAACCGAACGTGGGCGAGTGTGTCTGTGTGTGTCGTCGTGATGGACAGCGTGCGTCCCGGCACCCTGTCGTCGAGGACAGCCCTGATTAAAACAAATGGCTGGAGCTTAACCTAATCTGTCAGGGATCATCAAATGTTTGCCTATTGAGGCACATTGGTCCCGTTTTTTATAGCAGCGGCCATATTGCTCAGGTTTTATGTGGATTGTTTACATACATACTCACAGATGTCGGGCTTAAAGAGCAAAAGCTGTCCGTCTCAGACTAAGTTATCTATTCCTTGTCTTCTCCAGCAAAGCTCTAATGATAATCGGTGCTTACTCTATTAAAAAAAAATCCTCTCTGTAATCTGCAGTTATTATACTGTACACAATGGGAGCAGGGACTGCAGCCTCACAGATGTTGTCTGGTTTAGAGCTGGCTGAAGCAGCGAGGAAGGACACCTGGATGCATGAAGTCAGACTGTAGACCAGCACAGCTGGTTCAAGGACTCTGATGCTTTAATATGATTAAGTTTACAAAAGCCCAAACACAATGAGTGAAGAAACTCCCATCAAGCAAAAGTCAATGTAGTTGCCAGCGTGACGACATTCTGGAGTTTCTTCCACTGACGTGGTTCCACTGTTGTCGGCCTTCCCTGCAGGTGTTGTTTCACGACGTGGTGGCTCTCACGCAGAAACTCTTCCCCATCGTGGAGGCCATGCAGAGCCACTTCAGCGCCGGCTCTGGAGCTTACTACAGCGAATCCATCTTCTTCCTGTCCGTTGCCATGCATCACATCATGCCTGAGAGTAAGACACCGACTTTTTCCTTCCCTTCTCTCTTCATTCCTATCTTCTTCTTTAACCTCTCTCTGCTTCCAGCCTTCTATTTTGTCATCTCCGTCTTTCAGGCCTTCCTTCCTTCTATTTAGTTTTTTTTACACTTCCTTCCTTTATGTCCTTCTAGCATCCTTTCCTTCTCATCCCCTTACCTCCCCCACCATGGCTTCCTCTCGTCATCCTCTCTTCCTCCAGTTCTTCTTCTTCTTCACTTCTCACTTTCTCTTCAATCTCTCCAAAAATGTCAAGGTCTCTGACGCGTCACTGCCGATGTACAGCTGGAAGCAGGCGAACATGCTACTGTTACTCACGTGTCCTGTGGTGGAGGTTCAAAGCATTGAAAGGAGGAAGTGCTTTGTTGCTGCTGCCCACATCAGTGACCAGATCACCCCCCCCCCCCGCTGGCGCTGATCGATGGCAGTAATCTGCTCTGTCATGGTACACACCTGTGGGTGTGTAGACCCCACAGGGCCTTTAGGGGGTTTTCAAAACTCCGTGTTGTGAGGTTACAAACCACGTCGCCGTGCAGCCCATGGGTCAAACGTCATTTCTGGAACAGTTTGGCACAATTCAACGTGTTCTTCACATCAATGCCAGAAGAAGAGAGAGCATGAAATCAAGGAAAACGAGTGTTTTCATCACCTTGAGGTAACATCCGGTCTGGTCTCCTATTGATCTCCCACACATGACACCTGTCTGCTTCGTGTGTCCAAGTCGTCACACGTCTCTATTTAAAGAGCACTTTAATCCATAAAGGGCAGCGTGCGGCTGTGTGGCAGCGACGAGGGGCTGCAGCAGCAGCAGCGCACCAGCCTGCACCATTGTGAATTTTCTTCTACATCGCTCTTCTATTATCTAACTTCTAAAATAAATGGAGAGAAAAAAAAGAGAAAGGGTCCGTTATTAAAGGGAGCCGCACGGCAGACAGGAAAAATCGTTTCTGTTTAAGGACACAGTGAGGAGAGAAAAAAAAGGGATGTCCACTAGTAAAAATAGCAGCTGCAAGTGGGAGGGAAGGGAAGTTTTGACATTTTCTAAGTTGCGAAGTGGGAGAAGTGAGCAGATTTATCTGGTCGTCAGGAGACTGCTCACCAAGAAGAGCGTTCCAGTTCAACGCGGAGACGAGCGCGCCGCTTCAAGATGGAAAGTGTCGGATCAACGTATGGCAGATTAAATTGCACATAAGGGTGTCATGAGAATCTATGAAATGTGGAAGACTTTACTTGCAGCTCAAGCTGTTCTGTTGTCAGGTGCACGTTTAAGAACGTCCTCCTCTTCTGTGAAGCTTTCAATGACCCTCATTTTCATGGGATCCATGAATAAATCTGTTGTTTCACCACACCAGCAGTTCAGTTAATATTTACTCACGCAACAGTGTTCACTGATGACCTGATATAAAAGTTGAAACACATTTTTTTGACCAAAAGGAAAACGATGAGCGGCTGGTAAACAAGTCTCTCTTGTTTTCACACCGTCCTGCCCCGGAGGACGGGAAATGGCAGAGTGGAAAAGCGCTTTTAATTAACCGTCCGGCTCCCTCGAACGGCTACTTTTGGACGAGGTGTTACATGTTTCGTTATCCCCTCCGGAGGCCTCAACATGCTGGGGCTTGAGTCTTCCTCGCCGCGTCACTCTCTTATTTTCCGAGCGTCGAGGAAGCGGCTCCGTCGCCGCCACGCGAACTGGGAGCGAGGCGGTGAGAATGACGAGGCGAGTAGCAGGACAAAACCCTCTGACTGGCTGCAGAAGGGTTTTACTTGTCATTATAGTAAGAATAGGTTTTTTTAACACCTTTTGACAAGTACCATTATTGTGCCGTCTTTTGTCGTAGAGTCTCCTTTCATAAGAAATCCCAATTATGCCCTCCCCTCCATCTATTCTGTGTTAATAAACCACCAACCTTTTTGAAAGAGTTTATCTAATATAAAATAGGAGGCCTGTTCAAGAGAAGGGCTGATGAACATGACCGGTGACTGAATACGAATAAGATGAGGGGATAATCGAGCAAATGTGAACTCGAAAGGCTCCAAATCAGCATAATGGAGACGGTTACAAAACAGTTTCCACCTTCACACTAAATGATTTGATGAGACAATTATAAAGCACATCATTTTTTTTGTCTTCATGTAGCCTGAAACCAGTGATTTGAAGACCTCCAGCTCTCAAACCTTAAGTAAACGTAGATATTTCGGATTGTTTTTACCTCTTTCGGTTGATGCGGTGTCAGACTTTGTGATGTTTCTGATGGATTCAAACGTCATGAGGTTAAACATCATTGTCATGTGAAAAAAACAAGGTCTCTTCTTGTCAAAGCAGAATGCTCCTGACAAACCAGGGGGGGTAAGTGCCAGCATCAAGATCACTATTAGGCCCTAATGAGGTTGACCCACTTTTTTTCCCCAGATAACGGCGCCTTTGTGGTTCTGTTGTCGTGGCTGAGTTTAGGTTAGATCTAATCAAAGCGCCCCCCCCCCCGAATGACATTATGTCCGCAGTAAACACACATACAACCTGATGTTTTCTGCTCTTTCACAGCAAGAGAAAACAGCTGCAGGTTTGACGTTCTTTTCTGTGCGCTCACTTATAACAACAATTCAGTGAGATAATTCAACACAGTTTATTTATGAGCGCTTGTCATGCTGCGTCTGGGCTGCGCGTTTCGTTTGCAAAGCTTCCTTGTGCGACCTCCAGTTCAGCCGAGGTTTGACTTCATTAGTTTTTCTCAACGCTCCCGGCAAGAGTTGAAGTATGAACTCGGCTGAACTCCACTTCAAACAGTATTCCTTCACCTTTAGATACAAATGCTTTGTTTTAGAAATCAGTGACTCAGTCTCCTCCGAATAAACATTCAGTTGTTTTCATGTCAAGTGCATCTTTCAGCACTCATCTTTAATTATGCACGATGCAAATTTGTGAATAAGTTGCATCCTTGTCCTCTCAGATCAATGTTTTATGTTTTCTATGTCAGAGTAAAAATATGATGTGATAATGTTAGTGGAAGTGTCGGTGCAGGAAGCAGACTTTGGTCTGGGATACAGTTTGAAGGTTAACTCTAAAAAGCCTCATTCAAAAGTATGACTGAAAACTTCAACTGAATTTTTTTGCCATTTATCTCTTTATAAAATCTATTTTCGTTTCAATACTTTTGGGGATCTAAAAAGGCGCAAATTCTGTCATTTGAGTAATAAAATTAACTTTTTATTGGTGATCAAACTGTGTTTCTGCAAGACAATACACAGCCAACACGCACTTTAGTTTCATTCAAAACAACCATTTAATAGATTGGAAAATTAAATGTTTTTTCACTGAACTAAATCAGCTACAATTGTTTTGTACTATTTTGGTCCTGATTTCTCACTGCTCGATTTTCTTTCTCAGTTTTTCCAAATAAAGCAGCTTCACCATTTAGAAATCACTAAAAAAAAAAGGGGTGTCTGAGCCACAACACAGGTGAAACACATTTTCCCACACTTCAGCTGTGTGGCGTCAGTCACTGAACGCTTGTTGTTCTTATCCAGGAAAAAAGCAGGTTTATCCGCGCCGTGAGTGGACATCGACAGAGGACACGATGCTTGTTTGTGCCAGGCAGAGGTGAAAACGAGTATCAATCCAAATTACGACTCAATTTAACCAGTAAAAATATCCCTGAAATCCAGTTGGAGCCGCAGTGCACTGTTTGTTCTGCCATCCGATCCGGATCACACAGAAATGTGACGACAAGATAGGGAAAAAAACACAGCAGCACTTTCCCCGTCACAGGACTTTGTGTTGAGTCACTGGGCCAGCAGCAAAGCCGTCACCTCAGCGCGCTGGAACAACTGAATGCCCCCCCCCCCTTCCTGTTATGCTCCCACTGGTTAAGCCCCATCGGCGCTGACCGCGCGGAGATTACTCTTTCCCGCCCCCTCTCTGTTGCCACAGTGCACGAATGCATTGTGACGGGCAGCTTCCGTGTTTGAAGAGGCACAGAAAACCAGCAGCCGCAGCGCTGCCGAGTCGGTCGCCTTTTCTGGCCGCGACGTGAAAACCTTTACGCATGTTCTCCCCGGAGGGAGCTGAACGGGGGCGTCTGTAGTTCTTTATATTGGAAAATTACACATTTTGAGTAGCTGATAGGATGTTATGTTGTATCCACAACATGAGGTGGGGGTGGGGTTGTAAGTTATCTCCTGGTACTTGACTCCTTCCCAATAACACATGCAGTAAGTGTTGGGGGTGATGTAGAATCAGATTGCCGACAGGTACTTATTCCTGGCTGTGTGTCTCTCAGTGTTATTGCTGTGTTAGACTGGCAGCATGGCCTTCAGCCATTGTTAGCTGGGCTCAGCTAGAGCCCGCTGTGACCCCCATCATGGCTAAAGCAGGAGTGAAAGATGAGTGGCCGGATAAGATGCATTTGAAGGTTTATGGTGTCATCTGCAGCATCTTATTTCCCGGGAGCCGTGTAGGCATTGTGTTCTCAGCGCCGAGGATGATCCAAAGGGGAACGGCTCTCCGTCAGAATGAGGATGAACTGAAAATAGATTTGAAGCGCGTCGAGTCTGAATAAAGGCTTCTAAACTCCGGGGAATCGCAACAGGCTGACAACCTGACGAAAGCCCTCCGCTCATTATCTCGGCACCGACTGTCAGCACCCACCGTCCCCCAGCTGATGTCAGACCAGCCCCGTAAATATTTACCGCGGGGCGACTTCCCGGCCGTCCTCTGCAGCCGTACGTCATCAGCTGACACGGCGAGTCAGTGTTTTCGCCACCTCGCTCGCGATGTCGCGCCCGTGGCTTAACTATCCCCGAGTAGTTCCCATCTTTGTGTCACCATGTCAACCGGCAAAAATATAGGAAGCTGAAACAATGACCCGACGAGGGGCCTGAATATCCTGGTTACTGTTGCGTTTCATCTCCAAACAAGACAACACAGAGTTAAACCTTCCCTGTTTGTGCACTGCATGTGCTGTTTGGCCTGTTTTTTCTTGTAACTTTCTACACATTTTTCACCATGTAGTATCGACACTTGTGTCTTCAGAGGACAGTGGGAGCATTACAGAAAGGAGCGATCCGATGTGGCTGTTCAGTGCAGCCATTTAATTGTATTAGGCTGTCTAAAAGGCTGTTGAATCTCATTTGACGTCCTTTAACTCAGTATTCCTGGAAGGACTCTGTTTTACTCAACTAAAAGTTATTATGCAGGCTGGATGATGTCCTGGAGACTGGAATTGATCCTGTGTGCCCAGATGACCCAGAAACACATTTCCTGGGAAAATTTCCAAAAAGGGACGAAACCAAAAAGAGATAAAACAAAAATAACAAGTTTGCCTTCCATCAAAATCGGTTAATCAGAATGTGTGAGTCTACGCAGGCGTCGTGTTCTCGTTGCTGGAGATGTTTTTTCGACATGATGTATTCTAACTTCTTTTTTTTTTCCGTATTGATTTTGTGTTTCCACTCCAGGTCTGACGCGCATCGTGCAGGTCGACCTGGATCTGAAATACAAGACCAACATCAGGGATCTCTTCCAAGAATTTGAGCATTTTCCTCCAGGAGCAGTGATCGGCATCGCCAGAGAGATGCAGCCAGTCTACAGGTGGGAGTCGGGACACGTCAGCCGCCCGCGCTGCCGCCTTGCTTCATTGTGTTTGTATATTTGTGAGCCTTCCAGCGTCACCTGACACATACACACGCCTCTATGTGACTTCTGAAACGCTGTGAGTCGATGTTAAAGTCACCGTCTGTGCGCGTTTCCTTCTTGTCCGCCTCGGCTGGGTTTAGGATCTGCGATCCCCTCGTCCATATTCACAGTTGGGTTCTCTCACAGTTTCTAAGTGAGAAAGAACATCAGAAGTCTCTGAATCACAGGAACCTCGGCAGGGTTAGTAGCCGGTCTGCCTCCCTCAGCTTGAGGAACAAACAAAAGAGCTGTAAATGCAAAATCTAGCAGACAAACAGATCGTGGGCTTATTGACAAGGCTGCGTGATTACTGTCAGAAATGAAAAAACAAATCTGAGATAGTTTCACAGATTCCGCTTCAAACCAGAAAGCTGAAACTGGTGTCACTGGATGAGGAAAAACACTTGGTTTGTCCTTGAATAAGACACCGAAACACAAACTGCTTGGAGCCTTAAAACTGGATTCAAAGCAGTACGGTGATCCATGACACCAGCTGGAGAGTCACACTTATCAGATCGTCTAACAAAGACTGCATCATGTGATGTTCTCACGAGTCTGTTTCGTCTGATGCTCTACAAGTGTCTCAGGAGCCCAAACATCACCTCCTGTCAGTAACTGTCTGGTTGTCCCTGTGATTCAATCGCGTGTCCAGTTTCAGCCTCCGACCAGTCTGCGATCCGTTTGATCTCTTCATCACTCACACTGAGGAACTCTGACAACACTCTCTAATAGGACGCTCACTGTCCTCAATCACTCAGCCTGCACGTCAGCTTTCATTGGAGACTGGCCGTCAATCGTTGAGACTCGTCGGATCCTCCCTGACTGCAGGTTTCACTGTGTCGCGGTCACACTGCGGGCGATGAAGCACATTCCTGCTGCCACCCAAACTCTCTCGAACACGTTAGAGAGTCGATTTTCTTCTTACACACTCGTTTCTGCCTTCAATCAAAACTGGTGATGTCTGACGTCATGTGATCATCAGACGAAAAAAGCTTTTTCTATGAAACTTGCTCGTTGGCACATCAGATATGTCTTTTTTATCAGTTGGTTAACTCGTTGAATCAGACGAAATGATAATGAGTTATTATCAGCATTTCATCACAGCTCAGCCAGGAGCTGGTTCCTCCATGCCAATGAAACAGACCATTTATTTTCCTGTGGTGTTAATTATTAAATGTGATCAATAACAACAAGATGTACAGTGAAAGGATCGTCTGTTTCTGCTGTTGATCTGGAACCACTGTGTCGTCTCTGCAGCTCTGTTCTGTTTCCATTCTGTTTGGTTTGGTTTTGTTGCCCAGTGGTTTTAGGAACATATTGTTTGCATTGAACATATGGTGGATCGTGTTAATCAGTGTTAATCTCATTGGAGCTAACAGAAACCCTACTGCGTTGCACCATTTGTGTGAGTGTGCACATGTCAACAAGAGGCTCCGGCTTTGAAGCTCATTGTTCCTCAGCTGATTTTTTTTTTTTTCTCTCCCCGACAGTAAAACAAACACGCCGGCCTCGTTCAGACGACTTCACTGTTGTTCCGCTCGGGCACAGTATCAAAACAGGACGTGTGCACGTGCATGTACCTGCGTGTTTGGTCCCATAAATCCTCCTTTGTTGTGCCTGGATCCCAGAGAGACAGATTTATGGGATCTCTTGTTGGTTGTTACGATTTTTAGTAGCATTTCACGGTGAAGATAGCAACACGAGCACTGAGTGTGGACCCCACAAGTAATGCCGCCCAAGTGTTTGTGTGTGTGTGTGTTTGCGTGTGAACGGCTACACAAGTTAAGGTCGGATGGGAGGCGTCACTGAGCAGCTGCTTACTGGTGTAAACATGCAGGCAGGTGGTTTCCTCTGGGACCTTATAAACTGAGAGCTGTTTGGTTTAATGAGCAGGACTCACAGTTTGCTTTTCAACTTTCTAACGTCTTAAAACAATTTTCTTTGAGTCACTCAGCTTTTGTCAACACCTTATCTCAACCCTTCGATTCCCTGCGCGTTGGAGAGATTTCTTGCATCAAGAAATACTAAAAATAGAACTTTTGAGGCCTTTACTCATGAGAGCTGATATTAATGTGATGGATTTGTTCAGAGCTCGTACACAAGGTTCGGGTCTGCGACTTCATACTTGGCAGCGGCGGAGGAATTTGATCTCTCTCTCTCCAAAAGCTGCGAGAGTCAAAATACCACTCGATTCGTGCAGCTTGAACCAAAAGGAACTTTGTGTTCTCACCACTCGGAGGACGATGTGTCACGCTGAGGTCGCTAGCTTTCGCTGGTTGCTTGTCCGATGGTGCTGCTGCCACCTGCTGCTCAGTTCTGGGTCGCGCGATCGTGCGATGTCTCCGACTCTGAC
>JAUESF010000052.1:5790103-5803385 GCA_032274765.1 Malacoctenus tetranemus
CCCCCCCCCCCCCCCCCCCCCCCCCCCCCCCCCCCCCCCCCCCCCCCCCCCCCCCCCCCCCCCCCCCCCACAACAGCCCGTCGACCGGTTTCTCAGAGAAGCATTTTCTTCCCCGTCTCCTCCCATCGCCACCGTCCGTTTGTTTCACTGGCAGCATCGCTGACGACCTGTGAGGCAGACGGTGAGAGTCAACAAAGACAAAACAGCTCCGGTGTCACGTGCACAACACACGCTGCTCCCGATCAAGCAACATGGGAAAAACAATTCGGTGTTTTCACCTTCCACCTCGAGCTGTTTGTCCTCGGAGCTGCAGTTTAATACGCTGATGGAAAATGTCTCTAAGTATAAATCGCCTAAATTTGCCTTTCGCAAGAGTTCTTCCTCCTTCTCTCTTGTGTCTTCTTTACTCCTCCCGACTGTATATTTCTCTTTTAGCTTCATCATTCTTCTTCATCTCCTCCCTCATGCCCGTCGATGTATATTTCATTCTTTCTTTCTGCCACTTATCTCCTCATCTTTTTTTATCTCTCGCCACTCCAGTTACCTCCATCACTGTCTTTCTCTGCAGGCTGTTGACTGATGCCTCTCTGTGCAGCAGGTGATCAATCGGCTTGTCTTTTTTTTTTTTTTCCTCCCAACCCTCCCACCGGGGCACCGCGGCAGGCGGCCACGACACGTGCCTGCACCGCGCACGCCCCAGCCCGCCGGCGCGTGCACTCACAGATGTGTGAACGCCGTTCCTGCGGCTGAGCTGAAGCCTTTTTGTAACGCTGCTCGTTCACAGCTTGGAGAACCTCACTTTACGCGTCGTTTCTTCACTCTGACCAGTGACGAGTAAAGTTCCCACGCTCACAAGGAAAAAGCCCCAGAGCGAGCTCCACAACTTGATGCTGCAAAATGTGCACTTAAAAGAAAATTGTTAATGGCGGGGGATGACGCGGACTCGCTTCCGCTTCTCCCTGCTGATTCATGAACCGGCGAGTTCATCAGAGTTTCCTCTGTGGACTTTCCACCCACATGTGTTGGAACACGCACTCGCACGTCACTCCGTCAGGTCCGCTTGTGCAACGGGACGGGATCCCACACGAGAACTCTGCCACATGTTGCACTTAGACAACCGTCATGATGTTTCAACAGGTGGAGAGAAAAGAGGATCAGGTGAGACAGATATTCAACCAAATTTCTCCTTGAACTTTTGTTTCTTATGTAACAAATAGAGTAAAGGAATAAATGAAAATGTAGATGAGCTTCAGCGCTGTGGTTATTAGTGCTGGTGCGCTTCTGCACGTCTTGGTAACCTTCTCTCGCCTCCTGTGGTGATCTGTTCCCAGCGCTGCGAGGGGCCTAAAAATACGCCTGCGCAAACAAGTTGAACTGATTTTTGAAGCGGCAGAAATAGTCTTCTGGCCGGCCTTCTTCATTTGGTGATGAAGCTTCTGCTTCGCCATGTATAGAGATCTCTCCCTCCTGACAAAGGTTTTGTTGCACCTGGGCGGGTTCAAGTGCGGGGGAACGCTTACACAAGCTCCGTTTTGAAACTGCTCCAAATACTTCCATCTTCATATTCATCTAATTTGTCTCGGTTCTGTGCAGGTCACAGCATCTCTCTATGCACAAGAACATACTCCGACTCTCATGTCTAAGTCGGTGTTTGGACGCTGAATAGCCATTAATAAAATAGCTGAGGAGACCATTATGTAACCAGTGCTTTCATGTTTGAACTATGCAATCCATCAATTACTGCACTGTTACAGAATTAGTTTTTGGACACATTATTGTAATGAGTGATTGTCTTCCAGCATCCTATAGCCTGGAAACTTGAGACATTCCACAGAAAAAATCAAACCACGATTCATCGTTGTTCTGTGGTGGTGGTGGTGGTGGTGGTGGTGGTGGTGGTGGGAGATAAAGGGGCCCGAAAAGAAAAAAGACAGCAAGGGCCTCTCAGACTCTGGCACAACACATAACGAGGAGAGAGCGGACCAGAAGAAAGAGCGGCAGAGGATCGAGTGATCTCAGTTTAGGAGCCGAGCTCTGAAATCCAGGATTACTGCAGTGGGCTGTGGCAAACATTTGACTTCAGTCCTTCAATGGGGGGCATAAAACGGAGAGGGAGAGAGAGAGACAGACAGAGAGAGAGAGAGAGCGAGCAATGTATCTTTCCACATCTTCAAGTGCTTTTCAAATGACTCTTCTCTCTGCAGTGAGAGGGCAGAGAACAGTTTGTGCAACATTCCCTCATGTTGGCCAATGTTCAGCAACAACACATGCATGAACAAGCCAATGAAAAGAGAAACACATCAGAACAAGGAACCGACACTGGAGATGATTCACTGAATGCAACCTAAAAAGCAAGTGAGGTTCAGTTGTATCTCCCAATAATGAGAGAGTACAGATGATTGATGTCGGTCAGTATGAACCAAAGAGGCAACAGCACACAGGAACTAACTCCAAAGTGTCATGTCAGCCAGAGTTTCTTACCATGATGAATGGAACTGAGCAGTATCAGTTTGTTTTTAGAGTAGAAATTCCTGTGATCAAACTGATACAAGCTCAAAAATGTCAGACATGACTACCAACCCCCCCCCCCACACACACACACACACACTCAGCCCATCGTTTCACCGACGTTTGATCGAATGACCCGGGCTCCTGACCCCACTCCTGCTGCTCGTTACAGCCATTAGCGGCCTGCGCCGTCTCCATCAATCACGCCAAGCAATCCGCCTCATCACCTCAACACGTAATCCAACCTTCCTCTTCATCTTCCTCTCCATCTCTCTGCTTACATAAAAGAAAGAGCCTGGGAGGGCCAGTGCACTGCACTCCACCTGCCACATCAAACAACACCCCCCCCCACACACACACACACACTCCTGCATTCCTGCAGTCATGTATTTCCTGCATTTTATGCAGCTTCAACAATTGCATAACAACTTTTTGTAACAGCTGTGTTTTTTGTGTGCATTGAGACCAGCTCCCAAGTGATGTAATTTAAAAAAGAAGAAGAAGAAAGGTAAAAATGTTGGTTGTTGTCATATCGTGAGGTGCGATGTGATACCTGACGGTTCCATATCCTTTTACATCTCGTTCTTTTGTGTGGAGCTGAAAGTGCCAATTATATGGGTCGTTTGAACAGCAGAGCACTGCGTGTTGCCTCCGCAAGGACTAAAAGAAGAATGCGAATTGCAGGTTTGTGTTGTCACAGCGAGCAAATCGACAAGGTTCGACGTTTTCAAATGGCCTAAATACTTTTGGACTGTTTGCGCTCGCTTGTTGTTGTTTTTTTCTTTCGTGCTCGTTATGGTGACAACGGTCACTGGAACGCTACTGAGAAGAAAAAAAACAAGTGCAGGTCTTGTTCGGTGTTGACAAGATGTACGTAGGAAGTGCTTTGGGGTCTTTGTTTCTTCCTATGCTGCTTTTTTGTAAGTCAGCACCAGAGCGGCAAAAACAAAAGCCTGTTTGGGAGCAGATTGACATGCAGCTCTGAAGGTTAAACCTTCAGAATCATGTAATCCACCTGTTGATCCGGGAAACCGTTTCGACCGCAATCACCTAAAATCACACGGCAGGGGAACATGCGTGTGTCCGAACACGTGTCACTGAGGCGACCATAAAACGAAGATAAAGCCAGAGATCCGTGAAGCTTCGGCGATTCACTTTTCCCCTTTTCCTGTTTACTTTTCTGTACTTTCAAACTGTTCTCAATGCGTTTTCATCGGGTTCCACCTTGAGTTTTGTCTAGATTTGCTAAATAACAACTCTCACTTTTCTCGAAATGCAAGAAAAGTGTGATGAGGGCTGCTTATGACTCCTGAGTTGCTTGATTAATGGCTGGCTTATCACTTGAGATGCAGATGTGTGTGTGTGTGTGCGCGTGTGTGTGGTTAGAGAAGGGCAGAGAAGAGAGGTGACTGGATCGTTGCTGGTTTGAGTTATTTCCTGCCTTCTAAATACTGATAAGAAACATCTCTAAGTTGACCTATGAAGTAAAATTACAATTTATGAATGAGGAATTTGGGAGAAAAAAACAATTTCTTGAACTGGACTTTAATTTCTAGTCAAACGAAGTGTACAAATATGTCTTTTTCTTGTGTTTTCTTGTTGTTTTCAAGCTTGTTTCCCAACTTCCTGCATGTCCTGTAGAGGAATGTGGCTCCTCTGTCTGGCACGGCCTTCTCCCAACATTGCACTTTCTTTTTTTTTTTTTTTGAGCTCGACAATCCAAAACCGTGCATCAGCGCCCGTGTGGGATTTGCAGGCAGTGCGCGGTGCCAGAGGCCTTTTCCTGAGGGACGCAGGGCGCTTTACGCCCTCCGACTGGGCGTGATCTCATTACGCCACCGTTTGGCTGGCTGTTAATGTACGGTGGCGTCGGGGGTGAATGTCAGGTCAAAGCGCTGACTCAAAGAGGTTTCCCCAAAGCCTCTCGCCCGGCTGTGTAATTGGTGCTCCGGTGGGGGGCCGGGGCGGCAGCTCTCGATCCGCGGTGTAATTGGGGGAAGAGTGTGGCGCTGGCCAGACAAGTCACTGTTCTCTGTCCCCTGTCTGTGTTTCTCATAATTAACCAGCACTCAGTCAACTGCCTCACATGGCTCATTTGGCATGAAAAGGGATGACGGCAGGGGAGGAAACGCGGGGACGAGGAAATGTGGCCGTCGGTGCCACGGCGGTGACAAAGTGGAGATTATTATACCTTTCACAATATTAATAAACAGGCTCGGGAGTGTGTTATTCTTTGCATCTTGGTCAAATCAGTTCTAATGGGAGCCTTTGTGTCCCGAAAGACGTGACAAGAAATCACCGGGACGGAGCGCCGACACGCCGAGACACTAAGTCCTCGTCTTTTTCACCCTGATCAGAAGATAATGCCTGTTTCGCTGGCAGCACCCACTTGGCACGTGGTCACGCGGCTCCGAGACACAAGGCAGCGGCAGCCGACGATGTTTCTACCAATAAGAACAAAAGAAAAGCCTTATTAGGACCGTTTGAGTCGCGTGTCGTTGAATCACCTCGCTGGCTTTCCTCGTGGTTCCCCAATATAGCTGAGGTTCAAGCTGTTTTCAGCTTCTTTTATTATTGATTCATTAATTTTTAACAGAACACAAACTCAGCTCTGGCTCTCTCTTTTTTTGGGCTGCCAACATTTTGTGAGCAAATCAACCAGAAAAAGAGGTAATTTAGCTGTTTTGGGTTTTTTTGAGCTGATGAAAACGAAGCAAAACTGTAAAAAGAAGCTGAAGGAGCGACGTCTCGGCTCTTCAAAGACCCCCACTTCATCATCAGACTGACTTGTGTGGATTCTCTGAAGGATAAGCAGGATAACAACTTTTCTCTGACCCAGGTAAACAAATTCCTGGAAGTGAAGGTTTCTGGGAACGCTGGTGGAAAAAGGGACCATTGTACTAGACACGGTGAAACCTGGGTTGTTAGCCCCGCCTCTCCCCACCTGCTTTATGTCTCGATCTCCCTCTCAGACAGAGACTGGACTGGGTACGTAAAGTCAGTCCAACCTCGTCCATACTTTCAGGATTGACCCCTTTCCCTCAATCCACCCCTCTGCTTGTTTTGTTTTCTGGAATAATCAGATCAGTTGGGGGCCCTTTAGAGTATTGCATTTGTCCACGGCTGACTGGCAGCTTTCTGATGGAGCGGGGGGGGGGGGCACGAACAAATGATGGGATGGCGACAGCAGCCTGACTCAGGGAGGAGGTGAGAGTGAGGTTACTGCCGGAGCTCGGTGGAGGTTGCGGAGCTGAATACATCAAGTTTCATCCCTCCACTTTCAAGTTTCACACACAAAGGAACGGCAGAGTTGTAAATGTTCCTTTGAATGTGAGTCGGCGCTGTAGGTCGTCGTGACGATTGCATTGCCGAAATACATAAAGAAGCTCAGAATCGCACCTTTTAAAAAGTGAAACAAACTGTGAGAGCGAAATGGGTCAAGTATGCTGCATCAGCGGCGATGCAAGACTAAAGACAGCCGGCCTCGAGGATTTCATCTGTGTTTTTCAAGATCACTCCTCAGCGCGTTGTTTTCTATAGCTGTTGGACACGGATGACGATGGCGTGAGTGGCAGCTCTTCAGGCAGCACCAGTCATCGTTTCTCAGAATTCAAAGTGCTCCAGTGTTAAACTTTCATCAAACTGTATCTGTGGTCTTGCTCCATTTAAACAAGACCGATCGATAAGGGTTCAATCACCTGATTGATCATTTCTGACCTGTTTTTCATATTTTTTTGACACTTTTACATTTTGGTCTTCCCACTTGCAAAATCAATTCACCACTTACGCTATGGGGAAAAAACCCACTCTCCTATTTGTTTTAACAAAGGAAACGTGTCACTGTCGAACACGACGGGTGTCATTCGTGATGCTGATCGCGCTGACGTCTGAGGTTGTGATGAGGAACGACACGTTTGATGGATAAACGTGCACGCTCAGATTCCACAGTGGCACGTGTTCTTCTCCAGGGAAACTCTCTCTGCTTGATTTCTGTTCCTCCACGAGGGAAGGTGAAGAAATGAAGCCCCCTCCCCCATACCCACCATTACTGGAGGAGCTAATTAGCTATATAAATACCCTGAGGGAATCAAGGAAACCGTGGGCAGTAGCAGCAGACCTTGTGACGTTGGGGGGATAAGGTGTGCCCTCCTCTCTGCTTCTTCGTCTCATCCCTGTTAGGTGGGGGTGAGGTGGGGGGGATTGGGAGTTTCACTTTTGGCTGTTGTTTTTAAAGAACTCCATTGGTGGTCTCGGCCGGTCTTGACCAAAAATCCTAAAATCCAGAGTCCGGCTCATCTGAGACCGAGTAAAAATGGAGACCTTGGAAACGTTCCCTCACGACCAATCTCGAGTGCGACAACACTTGACGTTGCACTGACCAGCATGTCCCCACAGAGCGTTACATATTTACAATGTTTTCTTCCCATTTTTTTGCAACACAGAAATAAGTTTCTCCATCTTTCCCACTGAAACCTCTTCCCACCTTCTTTTTCTGTTGTTCACCTCCCCACCGCCCCTTTTTACAGAGGAATTAGACATAAAAAGGACACAGATTGAGTTTCCTCTCATCCGAAGGAAAAAGGTGTCTCCGCGTTCGGATGTGACAGGAAATTGAAAGTGTTCAAAATGGGCCGCTGAGGCCGACGGAGTCGCACGTGAGTCATTATGTCTGCCGCTGCAAATAGGGTGACATATAACACATGTAGGAGGCATTAGCCTCAATTTGCCCTTCTGACGCTCAGCGGCCCTCTTCCAAATAATCCACCCATTATTTGCAATAATCAAGCTTTTGTGTCGTAAATGAAGAAGCAGAAAGCTGCAGCGTCCAATTACCTGCCTGAGCTAAAAACATGAATGCAGTGTCAGTGTTTATAACCATTTCTATTATGTCATTTGCTTGACTAATATATATATATTTATAAAAAAAAATCTTTAGATTCCTCATTTTTAGGGGTTAAAATTCCTCTTCAACTGTAATCTTTATTCAGCCTCCTGAACATTTTGGATTAAAAAGGACGACGGAGCGACTTGGGCTCAAGCCGAGACGAGGGACTCAAACCAGCAACCGCTGGCCTGGTCGGCCAGCCTGCTTCATCAGCTGAGCCGCGGCCGACCTTGTCCTCCATTCAGTCTGCCTTTTTTTTCCCCCCTGAGCTCCATAAGTGGCAGTAAGTGAAAGGTTTTGACGTCGCAAGGTCTGAGCGTCTGCGACTCGTGTGGCACGTGCTCGGAGCTATTGTCGGTGTAAATGGGGACGCGGGATGTCATTTGACCGTTTATTCTGCTTTTGTGCTTTCTGCAGTGTAGCCATACAGGGGAGAGAAAAAAAAACACATCAGAGTATTGAAAATGTGTTGTTTGTATTGATGTGGAAAAACAGCACTTTGGACAGAACTGGAGAATGACTCATACGTGACTTAGGAAGAAAAAAAAAAACAACTTATTTTTGTAAAGCTTCTTTAGATAAAGAGGTTTTCTTTTCTTCTCATTCCTGTAAAACTCAACATTGATTGAAAACCTCATTTTATCGTGTCTGCTCAGTGAGGTAAAAGTTTGTTTTCTTTTAGTAAACAAACCCACCTGTATAAAACGTGACTTTATAATTCATCTTCTACACTGTGTAGTTATTGGATGTACAAACAAGCACAGACTAAATATTTTGCACAGTTTTGGTAAGTGATACATTGGTATTTGATTCGATTTTACACAGTATCAGTACATAAAAATCATGGGTTGCCTCTTCTTTGCAGGTCGGACCCTTTCAGGAACAGAATCAGGCATTAACACGTGTCGAAGCAGCTCTTTATTGGTCCCACAGTCGTCTTTTCTTCCTCCACATTTGAAGCCGTGGTTACACAGAGAAAAGTTTAAGAGTTTTCACAAAATGTTTTCCATCGTTTGGCATTTTGTCCACATGGAGCCGGCATGTCTGACAACTTAAAGGCTCCACAGAGTCGATGAAAAATTAGGAATAACCAGTAAAGTTTTCACGTGACTGTTTAAGACGGAACATTAACGGCGCCACCAGCTCCCACCTGCCTTAACTTCTCTGCTTGTGTTTTCAGTGCGTCCACACACAAAGAAGATTCTCCTGTGGTTCTTATTTAATGAACGCTTGCTTGTCTGTGAGCCGCAGGTGTCTCTTGTAATGGTAAGAATGCGCTTTCCTCACAAAAATGTCAGAAATCTGTGGGAAAAAGTACGAATGTGTCAAATCGTCTCCATCCTCGAGGGAAAGAATTCAAACCGCTGCCAAAAGTTACCTCCTCATCTCCTCTCTCCAGAACTACTTTGTCAAGTTTTGCAGAGTTGATTGTGTTATTTCTGGCCCGAGGATCAGCAGCTCACGAGTGGCGTCCACTCGGAGCGTCTGCGCGAAACATAGCAATCAGCCGAGTGGTCTGACCTTCACGAGTGACACCAACGGATGCATATTATTCGAGCCGCCCAGAGCGACAAATGAAGTCAGAGAATCTTTGATTAGTTTCGACACCGACAGTCGACTCGAAATGGCACAAAACAAAATAATTACAGTCGACGCGCAGTTCGCGTTGAGCGACGCGACCGTCTGTGTTCGCCTGAATCTGGGACAATCTCATAAAGACTGACTGACTTTTTTTTTATGTAAGATGTTTGGTCGTGATTCTTCTGGAGGAGTTTTCTTCAGGTGTGTTTTCAATTCAAGGCGAGAAGTTCTCATCACAGAAACCTTTTTCTCTCCTGAGTGAGTAAACACTCCTAAAGTGCACTTATGCCTGAGTTCTGACAGTTTTCGCTCTCTTTGAAAATCTTCTGCTGTTTGGCAGGTTTTCAGGTTTATGTTTGAAATATGGTCACTGGAAACATTGAATGCAGTATTTACACTGCTGAAATATACAAGGGGAAAATTACTAAAGGAATAGTTCACCCAAACAATGATGTACTTTCATTTTCTACTCACCCTCATGCTGAACAACACTCTGAAGCACTTTTTTGACATCTCAAATGCAGCTGGAGATCTTTGAGGTTCCTTGTTATCTGCCCACGTTCAAATAATGGAGGTCAACCAGGCCCGAGCCAAAAACGTCCATAAAAGTCCACAAAAACGTGTCAATATTCCTCCATACTGCTCGTCCAATGTAATCCAAGTGTCCTGAGTGGGTTCCATCCATAACTGACTCGCAACAAAATCATTTACAATGTTTTTAGAGCCTAAACAGCTGTGAATAACTGTGCTCCTGCGAGTTCACAACACTTCCGGACACTGCGGCAGACCTCACCAGCTGAGAGGGAGCGTTCAAGAGTCTGCTGTCTCCTATTCCTTTAAGTTGTGTACTGTTCAATACAACAGAATGAATCACGCTGGACGATGCGGTAAAGATTAGAAAATAATCATTGTTCCATCTGGCTGCAATAAACTGAATGAATAAAAAAAATGGTGCTAATAAAGGGAGCAGACCCAGCAGAGTGTTACAATGTGACTGATGAGCAAAAAGAAAAGTAAAAACAAGACTGTATTTAATCACAATGTCCAGAGTTTTACATCTATACCTAAAAATTAGGTGAGTGAATGTTTATTTTCCTCCTTCTGGAATTTATGAAGGTTTATATTTTATGTCTGAGAGGATCGCGCGAACTTCCTGTCTCCTGAAAAGCGCCGCTCGCACCAAAGGTCACCGCCTGCTCTCGTCACTGTATTCCTCAAACACCTTCAAATCTCTGCAGTGCGTCTGCAGCCTGTCGGCTCCCGCTGACACCAAAGCAGAGGCCTGCAGGCGTGAGATTTCCCTCCCGAGGTCGCCGACCTTTCTCCTCACACTTAAAGCTCGATCACAGGGATCCAAAAAAGGTGCCTCTTCTTGCTATGCTAAACTTTAGTTCAGAGTCTTCTTCTGTTATCGCATCTGCTCTTATTTCTTGAGCGTGAGTTTAATCAGAAGGCGGTAATCTAAAAAAAAACAACCGTCACCAATAACTTGTGCGTGGGGACTGATTGCATTAGAGCTCCAGGATCGATCGTCCTCAGCAACACAACTGAACCGCAAAGCGGGCGCGACCGCTCTGATTCTCCTCCCGAACGAGGAGAAAGTGAATTAAGCCTTTAATGAGTTTACATCGGGTTTGTTTTATGAGTTCAGAGTGACCTTTACCAGAGCCAGAGAAACTTAGGTCCTCGCCGCCTTTTCATTAAGTCTGCTCTGCTTAATAGGACGTTGGTGTATGATGTGGTGACAGGAAGCATCGCTGCTGCACCTCGTCGTCTCTCTTTTTCCGGTCTCTGTTTTCATTGACAAGACAGGATGCTTTGCTCTCTCTCTCTCTCTATCTATCTGTCTCTCTCTCTCTCTATCTATCTCTCTATCTCTCTCTCTCTCATCCTACAGTATGTAACGGATTTTCATGACCTTCTGTTATTTCAAGCGGCTGCATTTGAAGTCATTAGTTGCACTGACACGCTTGCAAATTTACACCCAGATGACCACACAGCAAGACGTGTTAGTGTCACATGTGGACCTTTGGGCAATTAAACGCATAAAGTGACTAATGGCACTTGAGGCATTTGTCTAAGTACATACTAAACACACACACACACACACACACACACACACACACACACACGCACGCACGCACGCACACGCGCACATCCCTAGTTATGTAAGTGGACTTGTTAAGTTGGTTAGGTTCATTCAAACACATTATTCATGCTCTACAAAGTCCTGAGTGCAGCCTCATTAGAGGCCCGGCCTTGCATAACACGCTGATTCTGTCCTAAACACCTTATCGAGCTCTTTATTTGTGGGGGTCTCTGTTTATGTTTCAGCCAAACTCTTTGTTTATGTCCCTGCATCTATTGTTAAGAAGACCGTTTCCTGTGATGTGGACTAATTTCTTCCTCCCTGCTGGGCAATGACAGTACTTTGAAACAAGAGCAGGTCCGAATGTGAAACACTGTTTGATTGTCTTCTGGTATTGGTGTTTGGCTTCACTGTAATGTTTTGGTGAAGCAGGTCTACAGACAGTCAGTAACCACCTCCTTTGCTCTTCTTCTTCATGTGAAATGAGCAGCAGCTCCACTTGTCACTTGTACCACTTTATCTCGACAAACATCCTGCAAAAAAACCCTTTGGCAGCACAAGGAGCCAAATCACACAGAGTCAGCAGCTGTTGCCGGACCGCCTCGCGTCTTTCATCTCAGTGTATTTGCTGGAGCTCGCAATGTGCCCGGGTCCGTTCCCGTCCACAGGAAGGCTGGAAGCAGCCCGCTCCTGCGCCGGCCCAAGCCTCCTAAATGAGACCATTGTGTCCCCCCTGTATCAATGCTGTCTCACAACATCTTCATGTTTCACAGTCGTATCGTGAGCCTTGATCTGGGAAATTACATCTACAACCCTATAAGGACCCGTCTAACCCTCTTACACAGCCGGCTTTGTGCTCATGTTACTCAAGACTGTAACGGATCAGAGACACAGACTTAGGATTAGAACAGGCTCACGGCTGTGTGTATACGTGCCCTGCAAAATGAATCAGTCTGCAACATTACGCTGCATTATGTCTCTTCTCTCTTTGGTTTGTGTATTTGCTGATACTCGGTCACAATCATGTTGTTGAGCTCTCACACATGCTAAAGTGGACAGCAGATTGGTTAAGTGAAGCCTTTCAGAAGGTACTCTAAAGGGCGGCGGGGGGGCGGGTCTTTAAGAGTTGTTGCCACTTCATGCGTGACTCTTTATGAATAAACCTCTTAAAAACATAAGCCAACCTGTTGTAGTGGAGTAATATATGAATGGAAATCCCCTCTGTCAGTTCTGAGTAAAAAGCAGCCACGTGCTCTTTGTTCGGAGGGGGAATGGGGATCAGGCAGTCGGCATGTGACAATCTAATCTGGGAGTAAATAAAGTTAATGGATAATGGCAGCATGGGGGACACTCCGTATCATTGTTGTTGTCATGCTTCACATGCATAGACCCTGCATTCTCACGCATTTCTACAAAAGTGAGAGAATTCCAATATCACATTAAAGGGATGTGTCGTCGATGAAGGACATGGTGCAATACTGCAATGAAAGCGTATGGAGGTATAACGGCTTTTTTAGGATTATGAAGTGGAAAAAGCATTGAAGCATTGTCTGGATAAAAAAAAAGCACTGAAGTCAGGTGAATGGATGACACGTTATACTCTCACCATGCATCCTGGATGACACCATGATGCCAAAGGGAAGTCCCTGAGCCTCTTCTCTGAGGAACGCACTCTGTGGGTTCCGAGAAGCAACTGAACACGCCGAGGACACGATGTGTACTCTCTGACTGAGGGACAACAGCTTTGTCAAGGAGGCCCACGGCAAACACGCCGGAACCTTCGACGACGGCTGGAAAAGGCAGCAGCATCGCAACTGTTGCAGTTCACACAAACTGTGACGCAGTTTTGGGATTCATGTAAAACAAAAACGTCAAGTGTCATTCGAACTGAGCTAATAATTGGATTTTATGAAATTGCATGGAAAAAAGAAAGATTCAGAATAGTAGCAAACAAAACAAAACACAGGAAAACTGAATCATTTATAAATGGCTGGATAACATTTGCTTTTAACCACAAACAAGAGGTCACTTTTTCTCACCTGATCACAGATGTATTCTTCATTTGCCCACTCAAAGCCATCTGTCTTATTTACATGCATATGCAGAGTATTGCAAATAATCCACGGTTAAACAGGAGCCTCGTTTTTTTTGGGCATCTGTTGATCTGCCGGCACATTAATCCTCCTTACAGCTGTCCTGACCTCTCTAACGAAACGTGT
>JAUESF010000052.1:5827446-5837452 GCA_032274765.1 Malacoctenus tetranemus
CTGGGTTTTTGTTTTTTTCCCACCAATTTCACATAAATGGTTCGGTTTAGGTTACGTAATCCAGTGTGCTGGTGGATAAAATCTGACATCTCTCCGAATGTTTTACAGACTCCAGTCATGTTTAATGGATGTGCTTTATCAATAATGAATCAAACCCTGCTTATCTCTGCCCATCTCTTCTTCCGGCAAGATGAGCGCCTCAGAAAAAAAAGCACAATAAAATTTTTGTGAAACAGTCGAGCAGAAAAATGACAACAAAGCGGCACTCTCACGCACGTATGACACACACAATGACTGGAAAACAGCTGCAGATTCACATCATTCAATGACGTTCGTTTCTTTCTTCTCTGTCAGGTTCTTTCTTGCCAATGTGGTGATGTCACAGGTTGACACTGTGACAAACAAGGTCAAAACGCACCTCAATTGCGTCTCAATCCTGAAGCAGCCCATGAAAAGAGGACCACAACTCCAACATCTACCACATCTGATTCTATATTGGGTGTAAAATAACCTCCGCTGGAGGTTTTTCTCTAACTAAAGAGTTCATAATTACACAGCTTCTTTATAAATAGCAGTGTTTTGAACCCGTATCCTCCCTCACCTGACCCCAGTTCAGTAGTCTTCATGCTCCATCTAACCTTAAACTGAGGGCATGCTGGGACATGTCGCTCTCAACTGCTGTTCCTTCAGATCCGCCTTTCATTGCCTTCGTCACCATGAGAAGGTCACCGGTCCCCTGTGCTTCGGCTCCACTGTCATCTCTCAGCGCTGCCAGTATAATCAGATCCAGGAACGCTAACTAACGGCCGCGGTGCTTTCCCAGCTCATCTCATGCATTATAGACGAGCCGATTCTGTGGCGCGATCCAGAATGAGGCTGTGTGGCTGCCTGGCACAGCTCGTGGTCTGGTACAGTGATGGCCTGCGGCGCCGTTCAACTACCGGATAATTAGCAGGCTCTCCTCTTGAGCTGGTGTGTGTCAGACCAGACCCTGACTGCCAGGTTCATTTGTTGTTTGTCTGGGGTGAGCCGAGTGTACTTAAAAGTGTAATCAGAGCCAATCTCACAGTGAATTATAGTGTTGTTCGGCCTGATGAGGGGCTTTTTTGTGTTGACACTGCAGGACTGCTGAGAAAGATAAGTGGCGTGCACCCATAGAGAAATAAATACATTTTCTGAGCCTGCCAGAATAGCTTTCTCTCAGAAAAAACTATGACACAGTGAGTGTATGGTTTCAAGTCACTTTCACTTTTCCCTCAGTGTGTCAGTTTTATGCTTGTCTTCTGTCTTCACCTAACTGCATTTTAGGACAGAGCGATGGCTCTCAAGTCACATCGAATCCTTTATGTGAAAGTTAGAGTTACAAGTTTAGGCTTTTAATTCCAAACTGTCAGCTGCATCAATAAAACAAGCCAGCAATTACAAGTAAAATGTTCATTTCAAACGTTATAGTTTTTCCCCACACTCTATTTTAAGATTAGGTACCAGCAGGATGACATCGCTACTCAGTTTTCACCTGACTGACTGGTCAACTGGTATTCTAAATAATCTATCGCTTGACTTTTGCAACATAAATTTCAAATTTTTCTTCTTTACTCTCGTTTTGTGACATTTGTCATTCAAAACAAACTGAAACAACAAGTAAGGTTTAGTTATTTGTGGCTATTAATAGTGATTTGGAAGCTCTTTCAAGTCTTTTTGCTTTATGTTCCTCCTAAAATTGATTCATTGATTTTATTTGAATTTGAAAGTTTGGGACTATCATAAAATAGGACTTTCAGTAGATTTATATGAAAATCTACTTTTCAATAACACACTGAAAGATGGTCGTGCACTGGAACTCCTCTGCAAGCCGCTTTAGCCTTGTTATGTACAGACAGTTTTCTCTTTGAAGGTGGTCTCTCTCGCTCTTCGCTCGTGACTATCTCTGACAGTAGGTCAAGCACAAATCAGCTGAGCCACGTGAAACTGAAAAGTCCTTCTTTTTCAAAGACGCTTTCATCAGCCAGGAACACCTTGGAAAGCACTCTGCGACCACTTGTTAATAAAGACTTACAAACCTCTAAATTAGCAGAGAGGCACGCTGCGCATGTGACTGTTCACCAAGAGGGAGTTATGAGACAGTGTGTTGGAGAGATGACACACTGGAGAGCGCGCCAGAATGTAGGTCAGAGACGTCCTGATGCACCGAGCAGCTGTAACAGGCAGGAGCTGCGCACGAACGCCCTGTTGCTCTGCCTTCGTATTTCTGTGGTCACAGCCCCGGCCTCGCCACTAATGACATTAATCTGGGCACATGCTGATGATGTCATGCTGCCTTCGCGGTACGACGGTCTTCCACGCGGCAAGAGCGAGTGTTTACGGGGCATCGCCCCTCATGAGGAAGAGAAACTGGCTGTGAGAGTTTCTGCGCTCTCTCTCCTTCAGCCGCGCGATCACCAGTTCACAAACCACAAACAAAGCGGGCTAAATTTAGAAGGTCTGCACGTGTCTCTTGAAGGTCCATTAATTTATAATGAGACACTGGGAAGCTTTTTATAGGACACACCGAACCGTCGGCCGAATTACACCAACAACACCGTCTCAGGGTTGCGCCATAAATCACGAGCGGACATTTTTCCACCCAGTATCTCATCCTGGCCGGCGACACGGTGTGTCAGCTGGTGAAACACGGTCAGTCCTGATAGCAACCCCTGCCTCCTCTGGACCGCAGCGCGCCTCTTTTCTCCCTCTCTCTCTCTCTCCCCTCGTTTCTCACTCTTGCACCTATCAGTGTGCAGCATCCGTCCCGGGGACGGCGGTGGGAGTGCGGGAACGTTCTTGAAGAGCTCCGGGGGATCCCGCAAAAGGTCACCACCTTCTTCCAGCCTTGCATAAAGGACCCCCCCCACCCCCCAACACTAATGGCTCACGTGTCCTTCACATGAGTGTTTGTGCATCCGAGTAGCAGACATGTCAGAGTCCATCTGTGTGGCGTGTGAGCAGGCTGCGGTTTGTGGGGAGAAAGTGATAGGAACATGCTGTCCACAATAAGGGGAGCGGATGTGATGCCACTGCTGGTAAGTCACATCCCTCACTCGCCGCAGCTCTCGTGCGGTGCCAGGAGAGGTAACGCTGCCTCCTCTGCCTCCCCTGCTGTCATTTAATGAGGCTCATGCAGAGACATTCAATGGAAGGAAGTAATCTCATCTTTAATCTGCGGAGCCTCTCATTGTTTAGGAGTATTTTGGCGGAGTCAAATCGACAAGCGACACCACCTCTGTTTTGTCAACCAAGTAGGTCAGATATGAATGAAAATACACCTGCTGGTTTGAATGATGCGACGGTGAGCACACATCCAGCGTCGTGGGGCTAACGGCAGAGATTCAGACAGCTGTTAACCTAAATAAAACAGTGAGAGTGTTGTTAAATGGCCTCCGGTGCCACTGCTGCATTGTCATTAAGGCACCATGTGATGGTACAGCGTGTGGTTGTTGTGACGTCCTCATGTGTGCTGTCTTGCCCGAGGCAAGTCAGCGGCGAAGAGCCTTCAGACTTTCAAGTGAGCACGTGGGGCAACACTGTTTGATAGAGATGAAAGCGAGAGATCCAGTAAAAACCATCAAAAGTACTCACATACCTCAAAAGTAGAAGTATTTGGGTGATCACACTGATGTGAGAAATGTGGCAGGTTTGCATCACTGTCTTGTGTGGTTTTAGTGTTACAGTGCATGTTTGACCTCGTTTCGCTCCTCTCTGGGAAACTCTCCATCCATCCACACACACTGCAACAACCGTGACCTTTTGTACTTCAGCACAAAACAAGTTCAGATTCAACTTTTTTATTTTAAGAAGTTTTATTCAGAATTCAGGTTCACATAAACCAAATTTCATCTTCTTTAAAAAATAACATATTCTTACTTTAAACATCTTTCTTTACATCATATTACATAAAAGGTACTTTTTTTCCTTTTGCACAGCAAAGATATGACATTTATGTTTCGAACAACATATCGACACATATGTACACGGTGGTCAACGTAATACTTGAATGAATTCCACGATGGTGCAAAATCAATCAGGTGATCAAGTTGCTCCCTAATCACCCCGACAGAACGATGAAAGACCCCCTGTTCAGACCCACTTAAGACCAGAACAAGCTTGAAATAAGCTTCTTCCTTTTGTTGTTAAAACATGAGAGCAAATAAAAATGCAGTTTCAACCGAGGAGGAACAAAAAAAAACCCCGAAGGTAAAACGACACTGATGCTACAACAAATCCTCTTAAATAAGAGAGATGGAATTAGTGCCCTGCGTCCCGAGGCGCACTGCGGGGATTTCGTGTGGTCGACCAGCCAGCCGTCTCTCCAATGCGCATGCACAAGTAGTTCCTCTTTAATGTTCAGTGTTCTCCAACACGTTCTCCAAGCATCGTTCAGTAGCCTTGTAGTGCGTCTAAGTGCGGTGGTTGACCTCGGACCTCCGGATGCTCTCGATTAGTCGTAGAGGCACATGACAGACAATAACACACCCCAAAAGTAAAAGTTAAGAGAAACTCTCGTCGCTCGATTAAAATAAAAAAAAAGCACTAAAGGAGTGGAGATAAGCCCAAAGTACTTCAGGCCACTTCCTGCACTTTAATCTCGTCCAGTCCGTTAGTGAGCGGCGTGGGCTCCTGGTTGCTCTCTATGGACGACTCGCTCCCCGTGCTCTCCCCGGAGAGCAGCCTGGTGACCCTCAGGTCCGCCTTCAGCGTCTGCACGTCGTTCCCGATGCACAGCTCTCCCAGGTCGTTGATGATCTGCGTTAGCTCCTGCTTGCCATTGGCCACGCAGCCGTGCTCCGTGTCCAGGATGTCCTCGCACTCGAAGTGCATCGCCTTCTCCTCCTCCTCCTCGCCCACCAGGTCCTCGGTGATGGAGCCCAGCTTGGGCGCGCTCCGGCTGCGCTCCACCGGCGGCTTGTAGTAGCACTGTCCGTTCAGCAGCTTCCTGAGGGGCACCAGCGGGATGGTCTGCTCGCCGATCAGCTGCTGCTGCTGGTGCCGGGCGTCGTCCCGCCGCTTCAGCCTCTTGAACTCGGCCAGGGCCGTGGCCGACGTCTGGTACAGCAGCAGCGCCATGGCTTTCGCCTTCTCCGGCTTGGACACCAGCACCGCGTGGCAGCGCAGCATCACGGCTTTGTGCTTCATCTCGTGCCTGTAAATCCACGCGAAGATCCGCGGGAGCCGCGGGTCCGCCACGCAGTAGGTTATCCGGTGCAGCAGGTACAGGTGTCCCGGCCTCCTGGCCTTGTCGTCCACGTGCACCATCCGGATGCCCTGCGAGCTGATGGTCAGCCGCATCTTGGTGCCGTTCTTGCCCATCTCGCTCTTGCCCCAGATCTTGCTCACGGCCACGTCCGTGCAGCCGTCCCCCTTGGACTGGATGGTGGTGGCGTTGCCCAGGTACAGCACCGTGTAGGTGGGGTCCTCGCTGGTGATCTTCACCTTTTTCCTCTTGGACTTGAACATGCTGCCCACCCTGTTGAGCGCGCTCTCGGGGCAGGACTTGGCGAAGGAGGTGAGCACGGAGTAGTTGAGACTCACCGCATAGCCCTTCTGCTTGGACTGCTTGTCTTCCTCGATCAGGTCGAACTTATTCTTCTTCCACGGCAGCATTTTATCACTGTTTCCAGTCACCCGCGGCACTGGGAGAGAGAGAGGAGAAACTTTGTTTTAATGGCTACACTAAAGCTCAGACGCGTCCACCGCCGGCCGGGTCATGTATGAGCTACTCTACGACAGCTGAGCGCGGAGACACCGTACTTCATCTGTTCGTCCTCTAACGCGCTCTTGTCCATTGTGTGTCTCCCAGTCTGAAAGGATCGTGGAGCGAAAAGCAGTGTGATGGACCGGAGGAAGCAGCGAGGTTTATATACAGGGAGAAACCATTCCACGGTGACTGCCGGGGGGGGACTCAACCAAATGTTGGTGTTGTGTACACAGTTCATTGATTCAAAACTCACACCTGTTTGTTTTCCAAGTGTTTACGGCACAATATTGTTTTGAACTTCATTTTAGATCTGACGTGTGATGAAAACAATCATTGTTTGTTGTTTGAAACAATCAAATAGAGATTTACAATTATGCAAGTGTAGATAGACTGATATAGCTCAGGGTTTGATAGAAGATAAAAAATACAAACCCCAAAAATAATCTACAGGCTGTAGTTGAAGATAAAAGTGACAAACAGCAACAAATTTGGATCTTTTCGTGCTAGAAATAGCTTAGATTGAGACATCACGGAAATTGGCAGAAATGCTATATTTCATATAGAATATTGTATTTTATTTTAATATTATATTTCATAGAAAACATTTTTACCTTAAAGTTTCTTGCATATAGCCTGGTTCTCACTTTTTTCAACCTCTAAAATATTACGCAGTTACGAACAAAATTGCAATAAAACAGGTGTTTCCCTTGTAAAATGACATTTGGTTGACATTCCAACTGTAATGGACCTGAGCGCTCTCCAGTAAGAACGGTATCAAATCGGTCATTCAGCAATTTTGTAAACGGATATGAAATAGATAGAAGCAGCTGGAATTTCTCTCATCAATATTTCATCCAGGTTGTGTGAAGGTAAGTCGATCGGAGAGTCGCTCTGGTCCTGCTGATTCATGCTGCCATCTTTCGGTTCTTATTAGTAATGCACTTGTATAACGCTATGCAAACCCCACCACCCTCCACCACCCTCCACCCCGACAAATAAAAAGATAAATTAAAAAAACCCGAAAAAAACAGGCAAGAAAGACTCTCAAAAATTAAAAAAATAAATAAATAAACAGGCCACACAAAGACACAAATGAAAAACAAATATACCGTATTACAATAAAGTAAATTTTGCAGGATGTAGAATGTCCTTTCTTTGTTAAAGCAGATTTTTTTGTAGTTTATTATGGTGCCACAAAGGTGTGGCAAGTCCTCCTTATGGCTCTTGAAAGTATTTTAGAAGCGTAGTTACAGTGAGAACAGAAACTGAGGGGAAAAAAAAGTTGTTTGGAGTTCTTGTCCGGACACATTTAGGGGTTGGACACACAACAGGACTGTACCACACTGATGAAGTAGTTCTCCGACATTTAAAACTAATTGATGCATTTAAACAAAAATTTCACCCAAAATTACAGTAATAGCAAACAAAAATACTTCTCTTTAACATGTTGGTCATGAATTTCTGATGTATTCCTGAGATAATGAAGCGGATACCTGACTTCAATGGTTTCTTCCACTTCCGGTCTTCCTTGCGACAACAAGGTACTGCACATGGAGCACAGAGGAGCAGCAACGGAATTCCTGTAGACGCGATACTGGTCTGATTTGTGCTTTTCGGGGTGTTTTGTGAGGTGACAACAGTCGAGGTGAAGATGGGCAAGAAGAAGGCGGGCGCGGGAGTCGGTCTGGGCAGAGCTCTGATAAAGGAGAGGCTTCAGGCAGGCAGAGGGAACAGGAGAGGCGACACCTGGGTATGTCACCGCTCCCACCCAACCTACGAACACTTTATAACAAAACACACAACGTGTACACGCGTGATTATATTCGGATACAATACAACTTGATCCCCTCTGACTTCAGCTCCACACCAGTGAGCTGAACGATGGCTACGACTGGGGGCGACTGAACCTGCAGTCGGTGACGGAGCAGAACTCTATGGACGACTTTCTGGCCACTGCTGAACTGGCAGGAACCGAGTTTGTCGCCGGTAAATGAAACTTCACTGACGTCACGTTGAGTTATAGGACCTTTACTCTCTACGAGGCTCTCCAGTAACACCCCTCAAAGTTTTAATCTGATGTTTCAATGGATGAGAAGGTCAGTTTTGCTGCAGAGATGTAAGAGAAGATCAAAATGTAACTTTATTCGTCGGTTTCAAGGTTGTCTTTGCTTTAGTATTAAATAAAATGAGATTGTATATTATTATTGTTGAAAATTAGTCAGTTTCACATGTCAAATACATCTAATACACTGATGTGAGAAGCCAAATTCATGCTGATCTCTGACATAATTATGTTGATATCAAAATAAACTGAAAAGCTGGGTTTTGGTGGCTCTGATGGATTTTGATCTTGTCAAAAGGCCGCCTGTGAATATTCAAGATTATCGTGTTTTCTCTCTTTTTCTGCTCAGAAAAACTAAACATCAGGTTTGTGCCCGCGGAGGCGAGAGCAGGTTTGTTGACAGCGGAGGAAAAAACCAAGTTGAAGAAGCTGCATGAAGACAACAAACACTTCCTCAGAATTCCCCGACGGTGAGTCGAACCTACCGACCTGAACTCACACTTGAGTAGAACTTTTAGTCCCGAGTTCTCATGTGTTGTGGTTTTTATTTTGTTTGAAGCCCCCACTGGGATGAATCGACCAGCGCTGAAGCTCTCCAGCTGGCAGAAAAAGACAGCTTCTTGGAGTGGAGACGAACACTCGCACAGTGTGTGACACTTTGTAATCTGAACCATCCTTTCATTTGTGATGAGACCTTGTAATAATACAGTAAGAACCCATCTGTGACCTGTCTGTTTCTGTAGACTGGAAGAGGAGCAGAAGCTGATTCTCACTCCGTTTGAGAGGAACCTTGAATTCTGGAGACAGCTGTGGAGAGTGATTGAGAGGAGGTAACAACAGAGTCTCGATGCTGCTCTCAGTATTAACCTGTATTTAAAGAGGAGTGTGATTTCCTACCGGGACGCTGAAGTCCAAATCGTTTTGGGTTTGCCATTTTAGTGACGTCGTCGTGCAGATTGTTGACGCCAGAAACCCGCTGCTGTTCAGATGTCTTGACCTGGTAAGTGCATTCTTGGAAAGAGGCAGAGAAATGGCAAGAAAAGACCTGAACTATATGAGAGTTTGATGAATTAAGCATATTATTAGTTTATTATTTCCTCCAATTTTCATTCATTTTTGTCTGTGTCATACTGATTGTGAGGTTTGTCTTTTCACAGGTTAAGAAGCCATAACAAAGGCATCTTTCATGTGATGTGCTCATGTTTCTGTCACCTCTGTGCCACCAGGAAGCGTATGTGAAAGAGGTGTCCAAGGACAAAGTGAACCTGCTTCTGGTGAACAAAGCGGACCTGCTGACCCGCGAGCAGAGGCGAGTGTGGGCCCGGCACTTTGAAAAAGAGGGTCTGAGGGCTGTTTTCTGGTCGGCGCTGGCTGAGAGTAACAGGTTGGATGCAGAAGAAAAGGTGAGTGAGTGATGGTGGGAACTTTTACAAATTACCAAAGAAAATCAGAGCCCTAGTTGTAGCTTTTAAACATGTTCTGAGGGTTGAAAGTATCTTTTCTTCCAGGGAATGGAGGTAGACGACCCAGACTGTGTCGAGAGCGATCCAGAGGAGGAAGCAGAGGCAAACCAGGGTTTGAGTAAAAAAGGTGCAGATCAAGAAGACGAGGTGGAGGAAGAGGAAGAGGACGAGGCTGAAGAGAGTGACGTAGAAGAAGCAGCCCAGGACTATGTGACTGTGGAGGAGGAGGACTGGTTCACCTGCTCAGAAAACGAGGACGAGGCCGAAGAGAAAGCCGCAGGTTTGTCCGATGGATCCTTTCACAACTCCAGCCGCCTGCTCCACAAAGATGAGCTGCTCGAGATGTTTAAGGCTGTTCACAACGGGCCCCGGTGCAAAGACGGACAACTGACCGTAGGACTGGTAGGTTAAGGTTTTTTAATACCTGGGGAAATTTATCGTTTACATTTCAAAGTCTGGAAAAACCACAGTAAGTGTTTGTGTGTGTGATTGACAGGTGGGATATCCTAACGTGGGGAAGAGCTCCACCATCAACACTATCTTAAGGAACAAAAAGGTGTCTGTTTCAGCCACGCCTGGACACACCAAGCACTTTCAGGTACACGCCCACTCGTCACATGACCTTATCTCATCGTTCACATGAGTGAAAGTCTTTGAGTGCTTGTCTGACGTTGGTCACCTGTTTTTCTGACAGACTCTTTATGTGGAGCCGGGCTTGTGCCTCTGTGACTGTCCGGGTCTGGTCATGCC
>JAUESF010000052.1:5860308-5871739 GCA_032274765.1 Malacoctenus tetranemus
GACAGACCCAAATTAGCTGGGATTATTCTGTCTTTTTTCCAGGTCAATCGGTTAGGTATGACTTCCAGCAAATATTCTACTGGAAGCTGCTCAAGTTGTGGTATGATCTCAGTCAGAAAAGATAATGTAAGAAATGGACCCTTAGGCCCGAAATGCATGAAATAAGTTGAAAATTCTCAGAGACAAGTGCCTCAAACTTAGCCCTATATGTTTTATTCCGATTGTGTGTTGTGTTTCAGACCTTTCCAAATGAACTCATGCGGCGCTGATTCAGTCTCACCACGAGTAAATCTGTATTTCACAGTACAGGGAGTTGTAAAATCAGGTCCGCTTTGGCTGGGTAAAGTGATAAGCTCAACAAAACTTGCTCCTCTTTTACATATGATCAGGCCTCATGGCTTGACATGTGATTTGACATCTGATAGTTTTACAGCTGCTCAATGCATTTTGGATCAAGATATGTGTTCCTGTGGCTGTGATACAGTAGTTGACCCTTGATGTATCACCTTTATTTTCCTGGAAAGACCACATGTTTCTGATAAGCAAGCACATTGTTTGATTTGAATTGAATGTTGTTTTTGTGACTGTTGTGGTTTTCCTTCAGGGTTCCAGGTTGGTGTGGTGAGAGAGCAAGCTAACTGTGGGGAGGAGGACCGCCTGGGGCATTGTGTCCCTGGCTCTCAAGGTGGGAGCACACCAACGAACAACAAACAGACCATTGGTTGCATGCATCTGTCTGCACTGAATCGTGCATGCTGTTGGTTTGTGCAAGTGCAACAACTTCAGTGAAAAACAGCAAAACAACCATAGAATTGCCCTGAGGGTTTTCCGATGTCTGAGTTGCTTCCTTTGACTTTGACTGAGTCTCAGCTAGTTATTCAACACAGTTCAAATGAATTATTCTTTTTCCCTCACAAGTGTGAACTACCATTGATGTGAATGGCTTATTCTGGTGTCTTTCAACATCAGGAACAGTATAACAATCCTCACATCTATTTGTGTGCCTTTGGACAACCACAGTGTAAATTGCGAGAGAAAAAGTGCTTTCTAAATGGGTGGACTGACTCCAGTATGTGAAGGAACTTTGAGTAAAAGTGTGGTGGCACCTTAGCAAAGTGGGATATTCTGTGTAGTTTTGGACACAGGTCATCTGAAGGTTCAGAGACTCAAGTCAGCAAATGGGAAGGAACGTCAACACCCTAATTTTTTGTGACTCTTTGACAACAAGCTAAAAAAAAGCTGTTTATAATGTTGCTATCTAAGAACCACAGAGTGTTTTATTTGGAAATGTACCCAGTCATTCATGTATCCTCTGAAAAAGTCTTTTTTGGTTTTACACTGTGTTCACATTGTAGATAGATCGAATAAAAAAATCAGCAGACAAGTAAGAACTGCCCATTGTGGCTTAAACATTAAAATTGTGACCTGAATAGAGTGTTATGTCACTTTATTCTCATCGGGGTTAACATGAAAGCTTTTATTGGCCAAATATTTTGGAAGTTGAGGCAATAAAATCATTTCCTCATGTATTCAGTGAGCTGCAAAGTGTTTAGTGTTGACCCAATAATATTGAATGATACTGTGTGATGGATGTAATCACAGGTTCTAACTCTCCTATATCAGCAGATGTTACCATCTCGGTTGCAGTAACCAATGCAAGCGTCATACTTCCAAATGTTTTGGGGGTCATTTTGTTGCGTTATCTCAGAATCGTCATTCCAGGACAGAAATCATGTGACTGATGGACTGGTGACGGCATTTCCCCAGTGTCGAGTGCCTGCCAGGGGGGGCTGCCATTGTAAAATACTAGGAAGGGCTTGGCCCTAAGCAAAATATTACAAAGTATGCCAGAGAAAAAAGTTCTAGCGGGTGCAGCCGGCAGATAAGATCTGAATGCTTAGGTTGTGCGGTGATACACAATCATTGGGTGTTGGAGGGTAGAAGAAGCAGTAGACGGTGGCTCTATTGTACTTTGCCCTGAAACTGCAAGTGTTTTTAGCAATAAATTGTGGTGAATTTGTTGTACCTTTCACTTTCCATGGTCATTATTCAGTTATCCTTTTGTTTACGTACAAATGTGCAAGAATGTAATTTATATGCTGCGTTAATGTACTTGAATTTTCAGTTGATTAGGGTTTAATTTGCATTGTAAAAACCAACCCTGGCCTCTCATCGATGTTGACTGAATGTAGTAAAATTCTGTTGTCGCCTTTATTCAGGACAATTGAGCAGAAAGAAGCTTATGTGTGAGAACTCGTCAATCTGTGCGCATACAAAATGCAAATGGAGCTGGTTTTGCTGAAAATATGTAAATTTTATATGAAAATAAGTGAATGACTAAAGTTAGAAATGTATTAATTCTGTTGATTCCTACTTTATTCTGTGATGAGCAGAACTTGTAGGATAAAGCTCCTTGCCTGTCTTGATTCAAATCATCTACAAGCTGCTATCTTTGGTGTGATCCAACATCACTAGTCTTCTCAGGGTCATTAATTAAATGTTGAATTCGTTTGACTGAGTTTTTCATGTACCGAGACCTGTCCTGCCCCTTTTATTGTTGTTAGAGCAGCGTTCATATACACTGTCACACAATTCACTGTTTGCCTTTGTTGGCAGCCGGCGCGTCCTCAGAGAGAACTGAGAGAGCGATGAGTTTGATGTTGGATAACGCAAACATTGACTGACTCTGTCGCTCTGTATGTGGGTGTGTTGACACTCTTTAGAGATAATCTCCAGTGTTTTAAGGTCAAGCAACTGTTGGGGAAGTAAAGTTACCTCATGCTCCAGTGAACATTTGACCTCTGCTTGCTTCAGTTGAAGAATTCACAACCTGGTTCAAGGTTTTTCTTTTGCCACTGTGAAAATCTGCCACTATGTTCTCATGTGTTCTTGTGTTTCTCTCATACTTGAATGAAGAAGTTGTGCAGATTACTTTAGCTTGATCAGTTTTCCTATTTTACTTGAGGCCTTGTATCACGCAAGTGTCATTGCAACTGCATAATCGGTTTCGCTCGTGTTACCCTTTGGTGCTTTCAGTGCGGTCACTGATTGGTTTTGAGGACTCTATTGCTCTAACATTGTGCTCAGCGTGTTATTCACTTGGTGTTCTATTGCTTTGTCAGAACATTTAGTCTGCATGCTTATGGTTATTTATTTACATGTTCAGAAGTTATGATTCTGAAGCTGAGTTAGCGTTTAACTTCTTATTATACATTTGATTTTAATCTTTTCTATTGTCCAGAAATTAAACATTGTAATGTCCTGGCAGTTTTTTTCGAAAGTATGCAAAGTCCTCGTTCGTTTGTTCGACTGTTTCTGTCCAGTTAACTCGCTTAATGTATTTGGACCGTGTGAAGTGATAACCCACTTCAACTATATGAATGTTACCTGCAGATTACAAGGGAACTCCAATTTTACCTCTTCACTGATTTTGCACTTCAAACTTGCAGTTTCCTGAAAAGAGAGGTTACCATTTGTAGTACTCGCATCACCACATCATGGACGGAGCCGACACATCGAGTTGTTTGAGTGTTGGTTTCAGACTCCTCCCAGTGACTCTCTTAAAGCTAAAACATTTTGTTTGTTGTGCCTGCAGTGACTAAGGAAGGGGCTTGGCAAACTGTTCTGCAGCATGGAGAAAGAAGACTTAAAAATACTCAACAAGGGGGAAGAGGAGGAGATGGTATGCATCATTTTGGATTCTTTGCATCACTGTTGCTCATGCAGCTCGCTACAAACGTTTGCTTTTCTAATCCTAAAGGAACTGCAGGGCTACCGTCTGTGTCGCTGGCGCCTGGCTCTGGTGGGCCTTGGGGTCCTGTGTACAGGGGGCTTCCTCCTTTTGCTGCTCTATTGGATGCCAGAATGGTGCGTCAAGTCCACTTGCACCCGCACCACAGCCCGAGATGCCGAAGTGGTGCTGATGCGCTCCACGGTAGGTCAAAAAAACACTTGTGAAAGCTACATTTTTGGTCGATGTACAGAACTTTCTCAATTGTATCCATAATCAGTGGAGCTATTACATGAAATATTACAAGAAATATGATGCTTTGGATTAACTTCAGTGTTCTGTTGATCAGGATGAGTTCCGGCGCTGGTTCCTGGCCAGGGTGCGAGTGATGCTAGCCCCGGGGAGCAACCCCTTCCACAGCCTGGAGACCCAGACCACCTCCCCCTCCTCCCCTTCCTCCCCCTCGTGCCCCTTCTCCTTTCCTACCTCCCCCCCTCTGGCCAACGGACACACCTCTCATCCCTCCGATGGCAGCCCCGCTCAGGAGCTCATCAGAATATTTGGTTACTACCAGCCCAAACAGGTAGTTATTATTTATTACTATATTAGAACCTATTAGTTATGTGCTTTCAAAATAGATTTATATTCCTGGTCCTCCGTAAACTCAACAATGCAGGTGCAATGTTTTTTTTCCCAAAATTAAAACCACTTTAATGTCGTTCTTGTTGTGTTGTAATATAATGTACCCTTCATTTTACAAGACCTCTTCATATGTCTTGTTCACTTCTTTTCTACTTTTCAGGTGTATGAACAGCCGTGCAACAAGTTGTAATCAAAGCTTTGCATCTTCTCTTCTCTTTCTGACAGATCCGCTATTTTACCTTCCATAGCACAAAGTATTATTGGAACGATGGAGTGCAGAATTTTGAAGTTTTAAAGTAAGACTTTCTTCTACTTTCTCACCCTTTTACAAAACTCCCATCGGCCCTGACCATTTTTTAATACAAATGAAACAAATTTTTCCCAAAGTTTTAAGGGAAACAGTGATGCACAGCAGTAATGATCACTATTGATGTCTTGTAGAGAGCAATACAGTAAAAAGACAGATCATTCCAGATATACAGTAGTTAAATAATGTGCATCTCTGACTCTCTCATACATATTTCAACGTGCTAACTCAGCGTTCACCTTTTTACCCTGATAGCGGCCTGGAGGATCTGCAGGTTAGCTGCTCCACCCTCCACATGGAGCACAGTGAAGGCCTGACCAGTAGCCAGCAGGAGTACAGGTAACCCCTATTTTAAGCAGATGCCAACAATTTTATATATGAGTGCAAGGAGTGGGAAGTGTGGCTCATTTCCCAGACTGTTTGGTTGTTGGAGTTTTCTAATGGTGTAACTGTAGTTTTCTCTATTCTCTCAAATTTGAAGTGATTATGCTCAAACCTTCATAAAAAAATGTTGTTTTTATTACTGAAAAAATATGGGCAATGATTTTAGTTCAGTTACAAAACCTTCTTCAAAGTGTCATAAAACTAACCAGAGGTTTTTTTTTTACTACAAAATAAAATGCTGCATTAATCTGTGTGTCTTTGTGTGTGACTAATACTAAACTGTATTAAATTTCCCCTTTTTAGGAGACTGTTCTTCGGAGTGAATGAAATTGCAGTGAAAGTGCCTTCTGTTTTCAAGCTGCTTATCAAAGAGGTAATCCACTTTTTATAAAGAAATAAAGCTGACTGAAGCAAAAAATAAGTTGTCTTTTCAATTCATGTGGAAAAAATCATTCATTTATCAAACATTTTTGTCAGTCCCAAATCTGTCATCTATCCAAAACCACTTCATATTTGACTAAACCAAAAGATGAGCTGATAATGATCGACTTCTTCATACTTTAATGTTTTACTTTGCCTTCTCTTGCAGGTCCTCAATCCTTTCTACATCTTCCAGCTCTTTAGTGTGATCCTGTGGAGTGCCGATGAGTATTACTACTATGCTGTGGCCATTGTTTTCATGTCGGTTATATCCATAGCTACCTCTCTGTACACCATCAAAAAGGTGAGCTCCATCAAATGACACATTTTTGTGAACTGATCCCCTTTATCAAAGCTCAACATGTTTTCTAAACAACCTTAATCTAAATGGGAAGAAACCACTGATATCTTTCTATACCACACCCGAGCTTCTGTTGGATTGAGTTGTAGCCTGACTTTTGTGAGAACTATCTACAAGTTTCTAGAACATCGTTAAAAGTGATGAGAATTATCTCATACAAAATGATTTCCTTTGTGTGTATGGCTTTTATCATTGTGTGTTTACATCCCATCCCTCTAATATCATTTTTTAGATTATAATTGATAACTGGTGATGTATTTACAAAGAAGAGCAAAAGGAAGTGTTTCAGTTTTTTTGGGTGGATTTTGACCATTCAGCCAGTGGCCACTGATCATCAAGCCCTCCAGAAGACATTTAATAAGAATACTGCATGCGTCACAGTTAGCTGAGCGGCTCCATTGCTGTGACAGACACACGAGCAGCCAGCGTCATCTAATCCAAAGATTTCAGGCCAACATAAAGCTCTGCTGCTCGTGGTCAGTTGGCCGTGGCATCATACTTCAGAAGCTCGTACAGAGAAAGCACTGTTGCAGTAACACAGGTGTTTTGGGGAATCAAAGGACTCGAAAGGTTTTCTTTAATGGTTTCTTTTTTTTTCTTTCTTTCCTTCCCTCTTTTCAGCAATACGTCATGCTTCACGACATGGTGGCAGCTCACAGTATTGTTCGTGTGTCTGTATGCGGAGCCAATAATGGTTTGTCTTTCTTGTTTATTTCTCCTATATCGTGTTTTGCATGCTGTTATCGTAAAGTAATTTTAAATAGTATCTCCCAGCATTCAGTGCAGCATTTTCTTTACTGCCGTCCTGAAGAGTGCTTTCCAAACCAAACCTGACAGCAGGCATTTTTTCGCCTCTGTCCTGGGCCAGACTAAATTACACAGTCACCCTGCTTTGGCTGTCCTCCAGGTGGCTGCTACAGCAGGACACTGCAGAGTCAGGAGGGAGGGGAGAGTGTGTACAAGACAGTGGGTGGAACATGCCCAGACATTTATAAGCTTTGCCTCAGTGTGCCATGTTCAGTGTTTCTGCACATGCTTCAGTGTGTCTGCACAACTTTCAGAAATGTGTCTTGGAAGGTGATACTGAAGCAAATTCAGTAGCACAGATTTTTTTTCTATTTCATTTTTTTTTAATCTGTCGCTGAAGAAAAAAATCCACACGGAGACTCAAACATTGTCTCATTATCTCACCACACTAATTTGAGTTGATACATCCCTTTTTTCACCGGCTACAGTGTTGATGTCTCAGCTTTTTCTCCTCGCAGCCCACAGGTATGCGAGTAATGAAAGACGTGCTGAACAAAAACTTGGAGGCTCTAAAACAGAAATTGCCTCCTTTCTTCTCCAGCCCCACCCCCACCCCCACCCCACACCCCCATCTGTTGTAGTTGGCTCTCACATTACAGCTTTATTCCACGTTTATCTTTAGTTTTTCTCTTGTTACTGATGGTGTTTTTCAGCTCTGTGTTTATCAATCAATCATGTCCTTCTTATTTCATCTCGATGCTTTGTTGCACTGTTTTCCTGCCAGATATCAAAGAGATTTTGTCCACTGATCTGGTGCCTGGTGATGTGATAGTCATCCCCAGTAATGGGACCATCATGCCATGTGATGCTGTGCTCATCAGCGGCACATGTATCGTCAATGAAAGCATGCTCACAGGTAAGTGGATGATTATTTAACAAACATATTGGCATCTGCGTTTATATTTGGGAGAGAAGATGCGCCTCCTGATCGCTGCTTTCCTTTGGTTCTGATATCTTGTCTTCTCAGGAGAAAGTGTTCCTGTGACAAAAACCAACCTACCCAACCCAGGACCAGGAGAGCAGGGAGACGAGGCGAACAGTGCCTACAACACGGAGGAGCACAAAAGACACACACTCTTCTGTGGCACCAATGTCATCCAAACACGCTTCTACACGGGCGAACTGGTCAAGGCTGTGGTGGTCCGCACAGGTCAGTCTAACAGCAGGAAATGGACAACAATGGTTCAGTGTTCAAGTTGTTCTCTTCATGTTCTCATTTTTTTGTCTCCATCCAGGTTTCAGCACAGCCAAAGGACAGCTGGTGCGCTCCATCCTTTACCCTAAACCCACTGACTTCAAGCTGTACCGCGATGCCTACCTCTTCCTGTTGTGTCTGGTGGCTGTGGCTGGGATCGGCTTCGTGTACTCGATCATCCTCAGTATCATGCACGAGGTAACAACAATGATGAAATGATCCTCTGTTCTGCTTCAGAGTCACTCTGGAGGTTCTGTGGTAATGTGAGATAAAGATGAGTTACTTTACTTTTATATATCAAATTTACTTTCCATCATTTATTTCATTTTTTTAACATCTTAAGTTTGTATGCAAAGTTTCTCCTTACAGCACATTTCTTTTTTTTGCCACCACCACATATTGAACCTGTAAACACACTTGAAGCTGGTCAGAATAAGGGTCTTAATTTGCTGACCTTTGATCAGCTGAATGGTGAGGCTTAAAATTGAATTAAGCGGTTTTGCTCGTTGCTTGTGTGTTGTGGCACAACAGGAAAACTTCCTATTCAGCAAAACAAAACAATTTGAGAAGTTTCATTTGCTTAATGAAATCATTCGGATGGCTGCAGTACTTGAGTGTTTGCAGTGATTTACCAAACTGCATGCAATGTTTATTGTTGTTTGTTTAATAATGGCCTAAAATTATTCTTGACTACATTTGACTCGCTAAAACATTCCTGGATTGTGAACAGGATGGTAGTTTTAAACTTTTGTGAAATTTGCACCGGACACAGAATATCAGCAAGATAAGATCAAACCTTACTGTGTTTCACATCAGTAGAGGGGAAAAATGTTCCCAGAGCAACAGCCCTTTTGGTCCGTATTCATGTCTGAAGTGTTTTTATCCAGCTTATGTCGGGGAATGCCACATATTCCTACAATTACAATAACAGATCCTCCAGCCAGTGAGAGAGGGTGCCCCATAATCCCTTGTTTCTTGAAATACCAGGTTGTAGCTTGAGTCAAAATGATGTCAATCAAATGAAAGCTTGATTTCATTTCTCTCTCAGGTGGCAGCCAAGACCATCATCATCGAGTCCCTTGACATCATCACCATCACCGTACCACCGGCACTGCCAGCCGCCATGACGGCTGGCATCGTGTATGCCCAACGCCGCCTGAAAAACATCGGTATTTTCTGCATCAGCCCGCAGAGGATCAACATTTGTGGACAGATCAACCTTGTCTGCTTCGACAAAGTGAGTGTAGCTGTTCAACAACAGTTGGAGCAAACCTAGGAACTGTAGTCACAGTGTTGGATATTAATGTAACAGCTTGCCTCTTGTTGTGAACAAGATTTTTAGATGAGAATTCAGTGAATTTTCCTTAATTTTAATTATTTTTTCTTAAGACTGGAACTCTGACAGAAGATGGATTAGACCTGTGGGGAGTCCAGAGAGTGGAGAACGGCAGGTAAGTTACATCATAATCTGATTCATGAAATATGGCACTGTTTTTTTTCTATTATTCATCAAAATCTATTTTTTAAAAAAGGATTATTTCTATTATTGAACGTAGCTCTAGCATCCTAATCTCTCTTTGTTGTCCCTTACTTCACCTTCCACGGTTGGAATGTCGGCCTGTCGTGCACGCCGCTGACATGTTCTGTCCTTCCAGTTTCCACCTGTCAGAAGAAAATGCCTACAAGGAAAATCTTGTCAAGTCCCAGTTTGTGGCTTGCATGGCCACCTGCCACTCTCTGACGAAAATAGAAGGCCAGCTGTCTGGAGACCCGCTGGACCTCAAAATGTTCGAGGCTACAGGCTGGGTGAGCGATTCTGTAACCATCCATAAGCCTACAGTGGGTGAGAACAGCTTGGTGGGAGTATCGATTTGTGATATCACCCTTAGAGGTGGCAAAAGAACAAGAACTGTGTTATATGGCATATCAAGCACATTTAAACCTTCTTCCCATAGAATCTATGAAGGGACACTTGTTTTTGTGGATGTCCTTCATTGACCTTATTGTTTATTTCTGTTTTTTTTAAAGGGGAGGTGAAGAAAGAGTTGTACATACAATTATCTTTAATATCTGTATCACATACAACATAGAATCAGCCTGTATAGGTGCACTTTTTGCTGAGTGAAAGAGATGCTTTCATTTTAAATTTGTTAAGATGACTGTCGCTAAACTAACAGTTTTGTGAATACACTATGAATAAATGTCCTCTGTCAGATTTTTTTGGTTTTCAGGGTTGTGCAAGATTCAATAATATGAGTATCACACTGTACAGTTGCTTTCAAAGCTTGGATAAGCCAGTCTTATTGCATTGAAGGCCCATTTTCTGATTTAGTTTGATATATTTTTGTGCCTACAGATCCTGGAGGAAGCAACAGAGGAGGAAACATCCCTCCACAACCGTATCATGCCCACTGTAGTTCGACCCCCCAAGCAGCTGCTGCCTCCAGAGCCAACAGTATCTCTCGAGCAGGACATGGTATGTGAAGCAACCCAGTTGTTGAACAGGATATGCAACGCGCTCCGAAGTGCAAGCGTTTCCTTGTGCACGAGTGTCACATAAAGTGATCAAGCGATAAAAAGTTTTACTCTGTAAAACAAATGATTTTGTCATTTTGTTTGTTTTTCTCTCATAGGAACTCTGTGAGCTTTCAGTAAGTAGCTTCTTCTAAACACACTAAAATAAAACATTTGAAATAAGCTGCTAATGTGCTTGTGTCTGTCTGTGTCTTTGTGCAGTCAGTGTACGAGATCGGTATTGTGCGCCAGTTTCCCTTTTCCTCAGCACTGCAGAGGATGAGTGTTGTAGCTCGGCTTCTGGGGGAGAAACGGATGGATGCCTACATGAAAGGGGCGCCGGAGGTGGTGGCCAGTCTTTGCAAGAAGGGTACAGGTGAGCCACTGATCTGACTGAGTGGCTTCAATGATGAGTACTAGCTCCATTGTATTTCAACTAAATGACTGGTTATTCCTTATACAATTTGAAATTATAACGTAGTATTTTCAGGTTCTTGTGTCTTACCAGGTGTAAAATAGGCCAGTCTCTATTTCTTCACACTTTAGTGTTCTCTAAGAGAAACAAGCTCTCCTACTTTCTTTAATTTGTTTTTAATGGATGCACAAGTGCTTCTTGAAGGTTGGATGAGAAGTGTTGTGTGGAATGTTTTTTCATCGACCAACTTCTGCTTTTTTGTAGTGCCAGAAAACTTTGCCGAGGTTTTGGAGAGCTACACCAAGCAGGGATTTCGAGTGATTGCTCTGGCTCATCGTCGGCTTGAATCCAAGCTTACCTGGCACAAGGTCCAGAACATCAACAGGTGTGTGGGTTTTTTTTTTTTTTACATCGTCTTTGTTTATTTCTAATTTTCTAGTGAAACTAACTCTGGAAGCTTTAATTTCCAGGCAGCTGAAGCTTTTAATTAGAACAACTCATGATGTTGAAAGTGATTTCTGTCTGTATTCTTATCTATGATCAGTGTAATAAAAAGAAAAAAGGTGAAGCCAAACCTCCTGTTTTCTCTGAATTTTAAGCACATCATTATTTGTGCTGCTTTTGATTTAAATGCAAAAATGTGTGTTCTTTTTTTT
>JAUESF010000052.1:6021289-6032661 GCA_032274765.1 Malacoctenus tetranemus
CACACACACACACACACACACACACACACACACACACACACACACACACACACACACACACACACACACACAGCTGAGGCGCTAATGGTGCTTGAACCCCAGCACAGCTCAGTTCTCCCGAGGAGCCGCAGAGAGAAAGAGGAGGGAGAGAGATGAAGGGAACAAGAGAGGAGGAGAAGAAGAGGCGGTGGGGGGGGGCGTCAGGTTCCCCCCTCGGCATCTCTAAAATAGGTTTATCTCTGCCAGGGAGGTGTCTCTTTGTGTCGCCACGCCGGGAGCTGAGGAGGGAGAGGATGCAGGCAGCCAGAGTGGAGACACAAGAACAGGCGGAAAGTGAAAGAAAAAGCATGATAGAGGATGGAGGGATGAAGAGGGAGGAGAGGGGAGGGAGGGGAGGGAGGGAGGGGGGGGTGAGCCTTCACTTGGGATGGGACCACCTGCGTCGCCTCCTTTTTTCCGGGAGATTATGCGGGCGCACAAAGCGGCGTTGGGAGGCAAGCAGGGGCACTGGGAGGAGGGGGGGGGGGTTCGGAGAGGGGGAGGAGGGGGTCGCATCAGGAGAGTGAGCAGCGTGGAAAGTGGAGCTGGCGTGTGTGCCAGGGGTCTGCCACATACTGTACCACCTCCCCACACTGCTGCTTCCCACAGGACCGCTTCTTTCACTTCCCTTCCTCATCTTCTGCTCGTCTGCTTCACTCGTCTTCAGAAAAAAGTACATGAAACCGTCTGAATCCACCAGAGCCGCTTTGTTTTTACGGGTTTTTTAGCAGTTTCTCTCCAAAATACTGCACGGATCTGCCAATTTTTGGCTACAAGTTAGTCATTTGGAAATTGAGAAAACAAATGAACAATATCAATACCATTTAGCTATTATCTTGTCCCTTTAGGGGTCCCGGCCCCTCCTCCACTAATGTCTGTTTATTGAAGTGGGTCCTGTCATTATGGTGTTTCACATAAAAACAAGGAAACTGTCCTGTCAGCAGAATTTCTTGTGTCTTCTCCAGTCGCGTGTGTCAGATCCGTCTTCCTCCCTCTCTCATCACGGACCTGCAATTCATCCATCACTGTAACCTCCGCGAGGTGAAGCCGAGTTGTTGTGGTTACGCTGCTTGGGTCCCTCCTTGCCACTGTTACCGACGGCCCCACAGCTGTGATCCCCGGTCTCCCCCCCCTCCCGGGGGATGGATGTGGGCTCAGTGCTCATTGTTTTGGCCCGCTGTCATTGGTCAAGATTAATAGCCGTTTGTGGTTAATTATTCCAGGACGGGGCTTCAGTCTGGAGATGAACCTCGACTAACCCCCCGACAGCTCCGTCAGCGGACAATGGTTCCGTTTGGACTCTGCCATTCACCGCAGCCGGCCCTCCACTCCGATTATCGCGGCATTGCCTTTGTCTTTTTGCTGATGCGGGCTATTAGAGGAGAAGCCGGAGCATCTTGGGCCAGGTTTGGGTCACGTCAGTTTTGACGAGGCTATTCTCCCAAAGTCTGCCCCCCCCACCCCCCGTCTTGTCGTCCTCTTTTGCATTTCTAAGAGGAAGCTGCAGACCTCAGCGCATTCTCAGCCCAAGGTGAAGAAGGGAACAGAGGGAGCGGGAGCCCAGAGGAGGACCGACCGCAGAGGCAACCTGGGCTTCTCAAGGTCTGCCTGAATGGGGAGTTTTAGGTATTCATTGTGGCCCTCTCTTTCACCCGCTTTCTATTCTTCAAAGTGCTGTCGGAGCCCCGGCTTGGCGTGGGTCTGAGCTTGCATCCTTCCCAGCGAGAGCTCCGGGGGAGGGAGGGAGGGAGGGAGCGAGGGAGTGGGGCGCACACTGACGTTCTAATCATAACCCTGTGGCAGCAGCTTTGTGTGCCGCGCTGGATGAACTGAGGACTGGCATCCTGCCGCTCACTGTCCCTTTGTCCCCCCCCCGGAAGGTGCTGCAGCCCAGATTAAAGCCAGCAACAATGGAGGTCACCCCGAAAAAATCTGTCCTGCGTGTGCACTCGGGGGTTCTGTCTGGAGGGGCCGATTCATGGTGTGTCGGGGGGGGACGGTTTCTGCTGGTGTTCAAAGGCATCAGATGTACACCAATGAGACCCTATAGGAGCGCTTGTTGCTCAGCTTGTAGAGCAGGTTGTGTTTTAACCCCAAGGTTGGTAGTTTGATCCCACATCACACCCTGTCCATGAAGAGTGTCCTTGAGCAAGACACCAAACTGCAACATACTCTTTTTGCTGTGCAAGCTTGTGGCGAGGAAACCACCACCATCTAGAGCAAGCGTGTAAATGTGAGTGGTTGACATGTTACCTGTGAAGGATGAGCAGTTAGACTGTCACTTTCCAGAGTAATCATGTGATGTATTTCTGTTGGTATGGTTCTGTTTTTATACCTAACAGATGTACACGTGTATGTATTTTCACCATGTACAGTATAAAGGATACGTTGGCTGATCCCTGTCATCAGATACAAACAAATCCGTCAGAGTTTTGTCCGCCTTGAGGAGTCGAACCCAACAAAGAAAAGCCCCCCACCCCAGGTGTGGACCCAAACTCTCACTGTGATGCAAGAGCTCAACCTACTACGCCACCGTGTGGCCCAGGCATCAATCGTCAGTCATTCAGTCATTCTCAAAGCCACATTTTATCAGCAGAAATATTCATCTCAAGCCATTTTTTTTTGTACCTCGTGTTTCAGTTGCGAGTCTGAATATTCATAGGATGCACATATGAGGGTGTTTTCCATATGTGCTGTAATGGTCTGACTTTATTAGCCTGAGATTGATCAATTTTAAGGAATTTTTGGGTTCTTTGAGTTTTTTCTCTGTGCGACATTTGCCAATTCATGGCTCCAATTAGTGGTAGAAAAATAAGCTGGTTCCAGTGAAAATGACAGTCAATCATAACACATCTCCAAATTTCCAAAGTCTCACAATGTAGAGCTACACATTTCATCCTGTGCAGTTGTATACATGTTGGAATATGTCGCTGCTTTCAGAGTGTAATTTAGGTCGATTCAAACAAAACAAATTTGAATTTTGCAGCTTCACAGAAATGATGTCACACAACAATTATCCAGCCCTCAAAGTTGTGAAATCGTTTACATTTTCTGAACAGACTCTTGCACATAATCTCTGTAATGTGGTGACACTGACTAATTTCTTCTTCTGTGCTGCAGCTCCAGACTGCCAAGTGACTAAAAAGCACCAAAGAATACTTCTGTTCTCCGCCCACGCCGTCTCCAGTTTCTCCACAGAGACTCTCAGAGGTGTCATGAAAAAAAAGGTATTAGGTATACCAGCTCATGATGACATTATTACGTTTGCAGTTGTCAAGCTGCTCACTGGAGAGACAAGAAGAGTTCAAGTGTTTATCAAAACAAACAGCGCCGGAGACTTTGTTTAGCCGATGATACACAGAGAGGATTCAAGTTTGAGGTATTTTTTTGTGGGCTTTGCTGCTTTTGTTTAAGAAAGTAAAAGCATTAAAGAAGTTTCATCACTCCTAGAAGCACTCTGAGAGTGCAAGAAGCCTGGTAACCTTTCCTGCTTCAACCTCAAGTGCACCGGGATCTCCTAAAGGCCACAGCAGTTCTAACACACCACCAGAAGGTCGGCTTTTATCATTCTGGACTATCGGACACGCAGATTACTTCCAGCATTCTATCACTTGTATCACCATCCTGCAAATGTCATTGAAATCCTTCAAACATTACAGTCTCCCTCAGTCATTTGAAGGGGCTGTTGTTTCCTTCCTGTTTATTGTCTGGCTGTTTAATTTGATTGCATTATGTTGCACAGATTTTTGCAATTATTTAGCGTTTACTCATTGGTTTCATCAGCAGTGATGAATAATGCCCCATTCAGCGTGTACCTTCTCAGAATTGGTTTACAGTTCACCAAACGATCAGAAAATGCGCTTTAGTAAGGCGTTAAATAATAATAAAAGTGGACTCCATGGAAACGGAAACAGACCACACAAGAGGAAATGTTCTTAAAGTGTTTCAGTTTTTTAAAAAAAGTCATGTTGCTAATGATTGCCGATCCGTATCTTTAAGTCCGTTTTCCTCCGAAAGCCGTGAAAATCTTTCATTAAGAATCTCTGAATCTTGATGTTTTCAGCCACGGGCGACCAGACTGAATCAATACTGCCTAATGAGTCCGTTTAGTTGGTCCCACTTTTCTAAGGACGCCTCTCCGAGCAGCCGCGATCCCCGGTGACACCGACGGAGTATGTGATCATAATGATGAGCACCACATTCCTCTCTCCGCAGCACGCTCCCTCTCAGGGTCTCTCACATCTCCACCGTGCAGACCCCCAGCCGTCATGTAATAAATGTTCAGCGCCGTAATCAATTTGCAATGCTTGGGGAGCATCTCTCTTGATTTAGCCTGTAAAAAGAGGAGAATGAGGGAGGGAGAGAAAAGGACGGAGCCGAACACAGAGGACGAGAGGAGATCCCCGTGAATACGGTGAGAGCGCGAGGCAAAGAAGAGGGATCGGGGGGGGGTCCATTAGAGAAAAGACTTCCTGTGGCGTAAATAGTATTCATGGATGACAGAGTGGTCATGGAGGATAGACGAGAGTCTTCTTCTCTGTGGAGTTTGAGTTGACTCATTCTTTGCCGTGCTTTTCTTCCCGACGCGCCTCGCCGAGGGGCTCCTTTGTGCCGTAGCAGCAGGTAGCGATGGAGTGGCAGGTCAACTCTCCTGCCAGCGCAACTACCCCCTTCTCACACTGACCCCTGCTGGGTGATTCTCTGAGCAAGAGAGAAAGTGTAATATTGTGCGTGGGTGTGGGAAGGAGAAGAAGAAGGAGGAGAAGAAGACGGAACACCGTGATTAAAGAAAATATAACACCATCGCGCTGCATATTCTCCATTCGGACCCGTCGCATGAAAAAGCGTCTTGAGCTGACTCTGCTCTGTGACGCTCCTCATTCTGTGTGAAATTTGCTGCACAGCGACTGCTGCGAAATAAACAAACTGGAGGATCTTCAGTCAATTTTTCTAGAAGACGTGGAAAAAGCGGTGTTTTGCCCCCGTCTTCGGCCACAGTGTCCGTTACTTTTCATCACGTTGCAGTTTTTCTAACCAATTTGATGCCTCTTTCCCCCCCAGACGGTTTTCTTTTTTCCGCCCATGGTAACTCGAACAGTTTTCACAGTGGGTGGTTGACGCAGCCGAGGGGCCGCAGAATGGACTTGCCCACATAGCACGCGGCCTAATCGAATAACTGCCCCAGCATGGCGCCCAGCATGAGCGTCGTCCCCAGAGGGGAGCTTGACCGAGAGGCTGCAGGTACCTTTCATTTGCTGTCTGGCGGGCCGGCTCCTTTTCTCCCTTCAGAGTCCTGCTGCTAAAAATTTGTTGGCCCCCTCCGGCTCTCTTTCTCCGCGTGTCATCCGCGGGGGCCCCTGATGGGAGATTTGTTGATATGATAACTCGATTAGACTACAGGATGGATGACATGGTGGCAGGCAGCCAGTCAGCGGCACACGGGGAGGTGATGACTCTCCTCTTTAACCTCTCCTCAGGAGCCTGGCGCTCAGCACCTGCCCCCGGCTAATCAGCCTCGCTGGCCAGGACGCCGGCTGGAGGAGAGGTTGAGGTCAGGGCCTGTTTAGATGTGAGGAATGGCGCTTGCCGTCGCCGGCCGGCCCTTCAGCCTCGGGATGCTCGGGGCAGAACGCCTTCCTCTGAAAGATTTAGAAAAGAGACGCTTGTTCAATTATCTCCTCGCTGAGATCTTTTATGTGGCTGCAGTCGCAATTAGCCGTCATGTGAGGTCCCGCGGGCCTTCAGGTTTCATAACGGGTTCTGTAAAAGGATGCACAGTTTTCCTGTTGAGGGTCAACCGATCAGAAATTTAGATAAAAAAATTGCTTTGCCGCTCCACATTTTTGATCACGCCACAAGAATCTCATGATCTCCTTCGCCGTGTCATCGGCTTGTAATGCTGTTATCAGCAGCGGCGCAGCTACATTTCACAGTGGAAATCAGGCGGCGTCGAAATTCTCCAGGGCTTCATTAGCCCGGATCGCGGAGGCCATTAAACTTTCCTCACAGGTTTTCACCACCGCCCGGACGGCCAAGAAACACTTTGGGATGCACAATACCTTCTCTGTATCTCCTCCAGGTTATTTGCCGCGCGGTGCACTGGGGCCACTCAAGTCAATTAAGTTCACATCTCCACTTCGGCCAAACAAGGGATTGCGGCAAAATGAGGAGCGCTAAAGACCAACAGGAGCCTCCCCTTCCCAGCCCCGGCATTGAGGAGCAGCAAAAAGGACACCAAACAAAGGGCGGCCCCTCTGTGTCTCAATGACTCCTCTCTTTGTTGCCTTCTTGGGCCCCATAAAGGAAGAGGGACGCTCTTGTTTGCCCAGGAGGTGGTTTAATGGCCCCCGGTAGAACAATGCCGGCACATTCAAGCCATCCAGTGGGGCTCATTATATGGGGCCATCCCAAAATGCAGGGTCCCTGGACGTTCCCACTGGAGCACCGGGTGAATGGTCCTGATGGGCGGGGCGGACCAGGGAGGGCACACAGGGGGGAGAATGGAGACCATTGAGGTGACAAGCAGGTTCCATCTGCCCCCAATGCCTCCTCACCTTGCATCACGACAGCTAGGGGCCTCCCCGCGCACAAAGGGCAAATTTAGTGTGTCGAGGTGGTTTAAAACTCTCACTTTATAAAAGACCATTGAGGGAAATATCAACACTGTCGACCACGGAATGGTGCATTCAGGCTCCGCTGCCCCTTTCCCATTGACTGAGTTCCTTTTCCTTTCACTTCTTTTCTCCTCTTCGCTCCATTCACGTCCCACTCCTCTCATCTCTTGAGCTCCTCGGTCCTGGCCATTTTTCCCATACCTTGCAAAGGGGCGGATGACAAGAATTAAGTTAGTTCTGGCTCGGCCCAGAAGTTTTGTCCTCTCTGAGCGGTGGCAGGTAACTGTGGCTGTAATGAAATGGATCATCAATCACCGGCCAACCCTCTCTGGTGAAGGGACACAGGCCTCAAGGACTCCAGAGGTCAGCGGGCGTCAGCTCGAGATACAATCACGTGATATCTCAGAGCCACTCGCTGAGTTCCTCCATCATGACAAGAGCAAAAAAAAAGGCTTCGAATGCTTTTAAATCCTGTGAAATTTTGTATATTTGCTCCTTTCACTCATCATTTCTTTCATTTTTGATGCGAAAGAGTTCAGTCAAACTGTGAATTACATAGCAAGTGAGCAAACCGACTGAATAAATTGCAATATATCAAACGATGCATGTTTCAATGCAAAGAAAGTTGCAGTGGCACAGATTTTTTTTTTCCCATGCAAACTTCCCAGCACAGTAAATCTCATGTTTTATTAATAACTCCACCCCGAGGCCCTCATGGAGCAAATGAGGAAGACTAAACTTTTCTTTAATGATTGGTTTTGTGAATTACAGTCCACACATTTGCTGACCTTCAGGTCACCATTGAACATCTTAAACAGCTGCCAGGCTGCTGCTGGATCTGTATTTGGCAGTTTGGTTTTTTTCTCCACCCCCCCCCCCAGTGAAGTCATGTACTGTTTAAATCTGAGAAAAAAAAACAATTAGAATGTGTCCAATTGTTGGAAATAACTCCAGTTTATATCCTTAAAAGTGATGTATTTCGGTCGCTGCTACACCATTCGGGGGTTGTGTTTTATACACTACAATATCTTACTGCTCTGCAATATTCACCAGAGAGGACCAGCAGTTTGAGGAGCTGGTTTACTCTAAAAAAGGACTCAGACTGTTTGAGATCAAGCTGCTTTTTTTTCAATCTTGCCTTAAAAATGTCTATTTTTCAGAAAGATTGAAATTCTTCTTTAAAGTTGCTGCTCGCGTATTCTCTCACCGTAAAGACTCGTTAAAAGGTTTATTTTTCATTCTGTGTTCGAACTGTTTTCAACTGGAATCCTTTTCACCATTTGTGATGATAGCTGTCATTCTTAAATGTCCGAATTTGAAAGACTGAAAGGCTGCCAGCTTTTTCACCTCGGGGCCTGCGGAGCCTCTGGCACCATGGACTGAAGGACTTTATCCAGACTAACCAGAGATGACACCACTGTCCACCACACGTGTCACAAAGTCCATTCAGCGTTGATCTTTTTTTTTTCATGGGATTTAACGAAGAAAACGATGATTGAACGCTCTGAAATGATTTCTCAGGACCTTCAGGTTGGGGCCATGGGAACAGCAGCTGCACAGAGATCGACAACAATCGTCCATGTCTAAGAGCATACATCTGGCCCTGAGAAACGCTCTGTCTCGGCGGCCTGTCTGAGGGACAAGGCCTTCATGGTCACCACACCACTCCGAGCCTCATAGTCTCGAGGACGGCATCTCCCAGACACCCCACTGTGCAGCTAGCAGCTAGCGCCGGAGCTCCCACTGGGCAGACCCAGCAGGGGCCTTGGGCGGCGGGCAGGCTCCCCGGGGGCCAGATTGCACCTATTTTGCGCCAGGCTTTTGTGTTTGCCCCTACATATGTGTGTGCGTGCTCCAAAAGGACTATTTCTGCACATATCCTTCTGGGTTTGGGTTGATATCGGGCACATGTCTTCCTGTTTTGGGCTGCCTGAGTGTGTGAGGAAGACGTGTGTGAGGAAGACGCTTCTCCAGCAGATGCCTTCACTCCCAGAACTCTTAGCGGGGTGCCAATGAAGCCCCGCTGGGTCGCCACAGTAGGAACATACATCTCGCCGCAGGGAGAGGCCATGAGCCCCAACGACGAGACACATCAGTCTTCCTCTCGGCCTGGCCTGACATGCCCAAGTGTCTTGTTCATGGTGGCATATCCATAGGGAAAGAATGCGTGTGGTAGGGGTGCTTTATGAAGCCCTGTGGGAACCTGTGTTCGCTCTCAGCGGTGCAGAGCATTTAAAGACTGCTCAGCGCAGTTGGTGCAGTTAACTCGCTTAGCGGGAGGCTGTGATCTTATTTCCCCCCCGTGTGGTTTCCCCCCTGCGTGTGCCATTGTTCCATAATTTTGTCTTATTTACAACTCTACGTCTGCACAAGTTGTGATATTACCTCATGTGTAAATAACATCAAGTGCAATGGTGTGCAAGCAGCTTAACCTCATGCTTAACTGAAAATGGTTGAAGGATTTTTTCCAAAAATTGTCAGCTTACCACAATGCACCACTCCAGATGGAAAAACCACAACAACAGTCTGAAAAGCTTCAGTACTGCTAAAAAGAAACTCACCTGAACGTATCGTCTGGAATCAAGTTAACTCGCAACAAGCCAAAGAAATGTTTCAGGAACCAGAAGCAGAGAGCAGGACGAACCTTTCAGAAGTAAGAAACACAAAAGGAAGGTGCACCACTCTGCAAGACCACACTGGCTGTCAGTGCAATAATTTGGGCATAGTCTGTCTTGAACCAAACTGTAAAATGTTTGCAGAACCTAACAAAATCCCTTTACACATTCAACCACACCAAAGAACTCCCTTCAGTTTGTTGCTGTTTGATCCTGCGGAACTTTAAAATCAACCTTGATCTGACTTAGTGAAACTTCTGGAAACCTTCATCCCTGAAGACAGTCAATAGAAACTGCGTCAATTTCCAGTAAATCACACAACCGTGCAAAGTGAATATTTCAGTCAAATTGTTACTGGAAGGCTGCCGGTTCAAGTTCCTGGACTGACAAGAGGTGAGGTGGGAAAAGTTGGAGTGACTGGTTGTCACCACCACTGTGGGCCCTTGAGCGAGGCCCTTAACCTTTGACTGGTCCCTGAGCGCTGCAGCGCAGCAGCCAATTGCTCCACGTAGGAGTAGTTCAGGTTAACAATGAACAGGAGGGATGAAATGCAGTGAAGGATTCTCCCTCAAGAGGGTCAACAGAGGATAACTCAACTTACGAGCTCCACTGAATCCAGAGCTCTCCAAACAAAGTATGTAATCCATGATACTTGGAGGAGATTAAGGAGCAACTGGAGTCCTCTATGAACTATTTTGATCCATTACAAGTGATTTGATCATTTTAAAGGACTGGGATGAACATACCACTGTAGGCACTTCATTTAAGCCTTTTGCAGGCATTAATTCTGAATTACTCTGCCTATGAGGAAATTCAGTGTCCTTTTCTCAGTCCCCAAATTTGCATGTTGCTTTTCTTGACATTTTTACTCTGCATATTAACTTTCTACGCTCTTCAATTTCCTCACTGAAGCCTTCTGAATCCATCGATGTAGAATGGATTTTGAGCTGTTTGCTCACCCAGAGTCTGTTGTCATACATCTGCCAGGCTGGAGCCGGACTGAGTTTGAGGGGTTTTTGTAACTTAACCAAAAATACAGAGGCACAGAGGTAAGGAGGGATAAAACAGCCTCAAGTCCTGGTGCTGAGTTTTGGTTTCAGAAAGCCTTGTGTTGAAAAAAAAAATGGAGAAAAAAAACAGGGTGGCAGGTGCACTTTGAAGGCGCCTACGAAGGCGTCGCTGTCTTGGAGCCCGAGAACATGGCTGTTTTTGGTTGTTGTGTTTTTTTTTTTTCCACTGATGATACCAGCGAGACTGCGCCTCCTTCCAAAAAGGAGAGCAAGCGCATCAGAGGTCACTCTGTTCTGCCTCGGCTGAAACACATCTCACTCCCCCAGTTGGCTTTCAACGTCTCCATCACTGCGAGCGATCCGTTGCTGCCGATTATATAATGACAAGGATTTCACTTCTGGAGCCGAAGCACATCAGAAAATGAAGCAAACAGTGGAGAGGGATGGCGAAGCAGAGCGAAGAGAACAGCATGAAAAGACACGGGCCCATGTGTGGCCATGGATGACTCCAGAGGTTGTTTTTGCATGAAAGACGGCGCCGCACTCTCTCTCTCTCTCTCCCTCTCGCTCTCTCCCTCTCTCTCTCCCTCTCTCCCTCTTTGTCTCCATCTCTCCTTCATTTTATTTGTTGCTTGCTGTGTGGAGAGCGAGTGGTGCTTCGCTTGCCTCCAGCCAGGAGGTAAAACTGAACTGCAGAGCCGGGCTGCCAAATGATGAAAGACTCTGGCATCCAGGGATGCTCGGTGCCTGGACCGAGAGCTCAGAGCAAGAGAAAACGCTCGCTTTTCAACTTAACACTTTTTTTCCTACCACATTTCTTTTCTCTTGCTTTTTTTGGTGTCGTTTTTTTTCCATCATCAGGGCAAGCAATTTTTTTTCTTTCTTTCTTTTTTTTTCTTTTTTTTTTTATGAGCGCTTGCACCGCAGCCTTGGAGCAAGAGCGCCTCGTGGGAGACGGGTGGATGGATGGAAGTAGTGAAGAGGAGGAGGGCAAAAGGATGGGCCGAGAACGCAGTGTTTCTGCTCTGTGTGTGTGTGTGTGTGTGTGTGTGTGTGTGTGTGTGTGTGTGTGTGTGTGTGTGTGTGTGTGTGTG
>JAUESF010000052.1:6059727-6074722 GCA_032274765.1 Malacoctenus tetranemus
GGCTGAATTGAGGAAAAAAAGAGGGTTGAAGTGGAGCTGGAATTGTCAAGTTTGTGCATAATTAGGCCTTGTCTTTGTTTTCTTCTCCTCAGCGAGCAGGAATGTCAAACACTGGAGACGACCTGGGACTCTATTCCATGTGAGTAGTGGGAATAAAATGACCATTATTCCACCATCCATCCTGCACCCTTAGTGAACTCGTCACCATTGCGTTGAATCTTTCCTATTTGTTCCTTTATGAGAAAAAAAACCTGCTCTATGTTGTCAAATAAATCTGTTCTGTTTAGTTTCCCATTAAAGATTAACTTCATTATCTGATGGCGCTCTTGTCTGAAATGTGGCTGACAGTTGACTCCGCCCACTGCAAGAATGAGCCAATAGCAAAGCGCGCGGAGCTTTCATCACCGCCGTCCCCATTGGCGCTCCCGGTGATCGTGAGGAAGTTTGCTTCCCAGAGGCGAGGAAGGTGCTTTGGACATGGTCGGCGTGTGACTGTAAACACAGCGAGGGCGCGGGGATGGCAGCGCCGGCCTCTGGGCAGGACGCGCCGCCCGACCACGAGCGCGACTTCCAGAAGGTCATCGCCCAGATCGGAGGCAGGGAGAGGATCCACCTGGTCAGCGACGCCTGCGGGGGTGCGGAGGGGGACGCGGAGGACGCTGGAATACTGCAGGAGTTCTTACGCGACGTGTTCCACGACGGCAGCTTTGCGAGCCGTCACCGGCCCCGGCATGGCGAAGCCGCACAGCCCTCCTGCAAGGCGCAGCCCGTTAAGAGCAACGAGATACCGCTCGTGGCTCGACCGGAGGATTTGGATTTGAATTTGGATTCGGGGGGCTGTCCGGGGACGGAGACGCGGCCCACGCGTAACGGCAGCGCTCCCAAAACGGCGACCAGGAGGTTCAACGTGTACAGCGTGAAGCGGGCGATCGACTCCCCGGTGATCGTCTTTATCTTCAGGCAGACTTTCGTCAGTCAGGCTCCCAACGAACTGTGCTTAAAGGAGATCCTGAAGGACGTGTGGGCGCGCACGAAGCGCGCCAGGATCGCCAGACCCGCCCTGATCGGATTGATACGCGCCAAGCAAGAAAGCGCCGAGACGCAGGAGTGCGTCAAACTTCTGGAAAGCGCGATGCGCGCGGTGTTTCACAGACATTCACCGGAGACGATATGGGTGGGCTGCTTCGTTCCGACGACGGAAGCCAAAGTGCTGAGCTTCAAGAGGAACGCCTGCAGAGTGATCTCCTCCGCCCAAACAGCAGGTGTAATAACACACATCAAACAGGTCCACGTTGCACAATCGACGCCCAAATGATTCAGTGGGGTTAATTTATGACAACTTTCTGGTTGCCAAACACAAGTCTGTGGGTCAACATGAAGTTTGAACCCTACTGATTGCATTTTTGAAAAGCAGGTCAGTTGAGTCTGGGTAGTAAATCTCTCCAACTCCAAACAAAACTGTCAGAATCATAGAAGATTTGATAAGAACTTCACTTTACCAGATAGGTCTGCTCATGAGAGCTCTGTGAACTCACTAACAAGCACCTCTCAGTTGAAATTCCTATGGGGGTGTCTGGCAAACACTGTAATGATCTATCGGGCCCATGACATTCACAAGACCTCACATTTTTACCCTCATTTTTTTCCCTCCCAGGCAGAATTGCAAAGGCCTTGGGAACAAAGGGTGCATTCATAAAACAATCAGCCCCCCCAAAAACAAGCTGCCAAATTTCTAAACGCCTGTTATTGCCTTTCAGATGATACCAGGGATCGAGGGAACCCGCTTTTCTGGCCATTCCAATGTTTGTTCAAGTCTCAGAGGAGAGGAGCCCGAGGCCAGGCCAGCGGCTCCTCCAGCAAAAGAGGTGCCAATGTCCTCACCAAAGTTCAGACTGACACCTTTGAATTTAAACACCAGTATTTCCCAGCTACTCTGGTCAGATTTCAGGCAGCAATGTTTTTTTTTAAATGCTCATTTGTTTTTTTTAGGTCTAGAAGATTTCATTAAAATCGAGATTCACTTTAAATCTAAACGCTTTCATTGTTTTCCAGGCGACCCTCAGAGCACAGAGGAAGGCATCCCTTTGAAAAGTGCCTCGCCTGCTGAGCCTCATGTGAACGGAGAACGAGCCGAGGCAGACGCCTGACACTGGGACACATGACTGGCAGACTCGGCACTCTGCAGTTTCACCATGAAGAGAAAAGTCGGCCTCACGGACCTACAGAGCCTTTTACGCTAATAGTCTCCCTAGCCATTAATGATGTTCAGTCTAATTTACTGTAATGGTTCAGCATTAAAGGTTTACTATGTAACACTGATGATTATTTTAACATTGTGTTGTTGTTTTTTTTAACAGAGACTCATTGAAACTTGAATATGATGTTGAAATTGCACTGTGATGAGAATACATGGCTCACAGCTTGAGTGTGTCTTCAATGTAAAGCACGGGACTGGATTACTAACTGGAATAAAGCACCACTACTTCAATAACTGCTAGGTCAGTCTGTGTCAGCTGGTTTGAGATAATTGGATTGAAGGTTTATCTGGGAATAAATGTCACTAAAGCACAATATCAACCGAGGCACCAAGCGCCTTAAAGTGGCCTGAGGCTTATCACTGTAAGTGACTGTGAAAATTAACTTTGTTTGATGATATAGTTTTAGGGCACAGAAGAAGTCTGCTTTTAGAATCTGTATATTTTGTAGCCTACAGGCAGTGAATGTGGCTGTGCTCTAGACACAGAAATATCTTTATAAAACAGTTGTTACTTTACATATGGAATGGTTTATTGTCCTTTAATTTCAATAAACACCTATTTGTGCGAGAAATTGTCCGGTGTGCCATTGAATGATTTATTTTTCTGGTATCAAGTTGGTCCAAAAATACAATTCAGTTTCAGCAAATGAGTTTTTCATTGCATGGAAATCTTATTGCAAAGAATAAGTGGTAGAAATATAAAAAGAACTCACTTTTTTGTGTTTACTTTGATGTACCCATGCTTATCAGGAAAATAAATTGTATACATAACTTACACATAAATCTTGTACAGCTTACTCTACCACTGACTCTGGTAGTTAGTATACTGAATGACTCGTTTGGGAAAAAAAGCAACAATATTTTATATTCCTAGCATTTAGCAGCTTGCATTACTTGATGCTTCTACAGTAGCACCATGTATGAGTGACACGCTTAACCAGGCACTTGAAAGCACTGTTTCATGGTGCGACATTCTTAAGTGATGCCAGTACAAAATTTTAAAATATTAAAATAAAATACAGCGATATTCATATAAATATGGGACGAAAAGATAGATTTATATAGCACTATATTAGTCAGGGTCCCTTTTAAATTCAAGCAAAAAAAAAAATAAGGCAGCGCTCTTGTGCTTATTTATAGTCAGGCATAAAATAGGTCTGCTAACCGACAGGCCCCAAGAAACAGGACCTGCGGTGTTGAACAAAAAAGAAGTTAGCGGTGACAGCTTTTGGTGTCTCCCCTAAATCTTTTAAATTTTCTCTAACTTCTGTGTGTAATTGCAAGGAATATCGAGGCAAAGCCACGGCCGTGAGGCTGACGAGGTGAAAAAAGAGCCAGTCATGATTACTTCTGCCGGTAAGTCGCGGGCGGTGTCTTTATTTTGCTAGCCTTTAACTTTAGCTTGCTGCCATTGATTTAGCTGAGTCACACGGCTAATGTAGCGACTGTCCACCGTTAAACCAGTGACTGTAATATCTTGTTAAACTGACAGAATACTAAAACCCCCTTTTTTCCTTTTTCGGATGTTTCAGTCCGAATGTCCACAAGCTAAAATGTGTGATTTTGACACAATCTCCACGTTTCCTGTCAGTTTTTACGAGTATGGTCCTCCATAATGACAGTGTAATTCGTACATTTACGCAACTGACAATTAAGCGCAAAACTTGCGCCATGAATTTGTATATAGTCTTTTAAAAGTCAGCTTTCATGTAAATAGTGTTTGTACTTCGTTTTCTTGGATCATTTACGACAACATTAATGTTATCACCAGTCTGTTATTAAATCACCTTCTGGTTTGTTTTATTTTTTATGGATCACTTCATTATTAAAGCCTTAAAGTAAAAAAGAAATGTTTCAAAAAAGTGTAAATAGTATTGAGGTATTATGACGGGGGGTAATGGAGACTGCTGGTATTTCCTCTAAGTGTTATCATAGTGAGTTTTGTTAGAGATGTAAAATAGGTAACTTGACAGCTAAGTGAGCCTAAGCTGGTTAATTACCTCAGAACTACCTTGTGATTACTGATGAAGAATACCGAGTCTTGTCACATCAGGTCTTCAAAAGTTTGGGATCATTTTAACTGTTATTCATCAATATTGATAGAGTGTAGATGAATGCTCATTCCATTTTAACATTGACAGGCCATTATTTTGAAAATGTATTTTATAATATTTACCAGAGTTCTTATAGTTATCGTTGTCTTTGAAGTCGTTCACGTATTTGAATCAATCAAATCAATACGTTTCTCCAATTTATTTCAGCTGGAATTATTTCCCTCCTTGATGAGGAGGAACCACAGCTCAAGGTAAGAGTTCGCATTTACATTAATTGACCAGTTGTGTTTGTGTGTACCCATGAATACCCATTTGTTCCGTAATATTTGGCTTTACTGGAAGTCATTTCTAGTTTTGGATGAAGTCTGACTTTGCTTTGTTTTCAGGAGTTTGCTCTGCATAAGCTTGACTCCATCGTGAATGACTTCTGGGCTGAGATTTCAGGATCTGTTGACAAAATGTAAGTATGTTAGACAAGGCTCAAATCTGTTTTACAGCAATGACTTAAATTCCTTACATTAAATGTCAGGGGTCCTCAAAAGTTTGGCCACAGGACAGTATTTCAACCATATGGCAACATTTTAGAGCGGTAGACCTGATCATTTCAAAGTTATAGCTCTCGCCTCTTAAATTACTGTTTGATTGAATATTTCATGTGATCCACTAATAGATAAACTATCATGCTAAATTATTTACTGAATTTTTTCCTGTAGTATAGAGAACATCTCAGTACTTTTAAAACAGTACATATGCAGTTACAAAAATATATTTTGTCCTTTTGGTGTTTTTCTTTTTGATTTGTGCTTAATTCTATATGAATTTCTCTTGTTTGCCCACAGCGAGGTCCTGTATGAGGATGAGACCTTCCGTAGCAGGTCATTTGCTGCTTTGGTGGCTTCCAAGGTTTTCTACCACCTCGGTGCTTTTGAGGAGTCTCTGAACTACGCACTCGGTGCTGGAGAGCTCTTCAGTGTCACAGATGACTCGGAGTATGTGGAAACTATAATTGGTGAGTGATAAACACCAAATGACTCTGTTGCTATGCTACCACTGTCTTCTATTCATTATTAGTGTTACGCAAAGGCTCATAACAGAGCACTTGAATATTTTCTCTCAGATTTCCCTCTTGTTTTTTCACCAAAGAAACAAGTCAGAAATAGTCGTTTTAATAAGTGTTGGATTCACAAGTTTAGTCATCTGGGTTTTTTTTTCTGCCTTCAGCCAAATGTATCGACCACTACACCAAGCTGCGAGTGGAGAACGCTGAGCTGCCAGAGGATGAGGAGAAGAAAAGTATCGACCCCCGTCTGGAGGGCATTGTCAACAAGATGTTTCTGCGTTGCCTTGACGATCACAAGTACAAGCAGGCCATCGGGATCGCCTTGGAGACCAGACGTCTCGACATGTTTGAGAAAACCATCTTGGAATCGGTTAGTGCTTTGCGTCATTCACAGTGAACTTGAAAATGCCGTGTGGACTGTCTGTGTGCTTTTTAGAAGTGAATGATAAGGATGAAATGCAAAATTTATAAAGTGAGTTTTTTATGGAGCATAGTGTAAATATGTCTAATATCTAAATGTTGACTATATTTAAAGTGGTGTACTTTTAGGGCTGGACAGCTTCTCTTAAAATTCAGTTTGATTTTTGTTGTAATATAAACACAACATGAAGCAGAGTCTGTACTAAGTCAAACCATCCTTCTCATAAAAGAGGTTCTCCATTGATTACCGTTTATTCTCTTCCTGTGCAGAACGATGTGAGTGGCCTGCTGGCCTACAGCCTGAAGGTCTGCATGTCCCTGATGCAGAACAAGAAGTTCCGTAACGAGGTCCTGCGTGTGCTCGTCAAACTCTACATGAATTTGGAAAAACCTGATTTCATCAATGTCTGTCAGGTAATCACCGGACTGTGATATGTTTTCATTTATTATCTCCCTGACGAGGCTCACAGTGATATGTTGATATTGTTTGTAAAACAGGTTTTCTTTAAGTGAAGATGTGACTGTTGTGTAGTCAAAATGCAGACGAACTTAGTCTTACAGAAAATCCAACATGAAGGAAAACCTCCTCCCAACTTGTCAGTGGTCTCTACTATATGTTAATCAATTGCATCACTTCTATTTCCCAGAATATGTTTCGACATTATATGAATAATACATTTCTCTCCACTGTTCTTTCTCCTCTCCACTCTAGTGCCTGATATTCCTGGACGACCCACAGGCTGTAAGTGACATCCTGGAAAAGCTGGTGAAGGAGGACAACCTGTTGATGGCCTACCAGATCTGCTTTGACCTCTACGAGAGTGCCAGCCAGCAGTTCCTGTCCTCTGTCATCCAGAACTTGCGCACTGTTGGAACACCAATTCCTGCAGTTCCCGGCTCTACAAATACGGGCACTGTGCCGACACCAGAAAGGTAAGCAGGGGCAGAGAACAGGGATAAAAGTTGCTCAGACTGTGGCGGTGATTTTTGTTCTCTAAGTGAAAGGCTTAAACGGAGTTCAATCTACTCAAAGGCAGCTAATTGGCCAGGAAGTGACATCAGTTGACTGGTGTTTACAGTGCGTCATTCAGAAAATACAACCTACAGTGTTTTAAGTTCACACTGAGCAAGCGGTCCTGATGAGATGCTTAGTCAGCATGCTGCAGTGATAGTTTAAATATCAACACAGCAGTAGATTTGAGCAGCGCTGGTTGTTGCTTCTGTGTATCACTGCGTGTTTTATAAGATGTTTGTCCAGTCACATATTTTGTTTTTATAGTTACTGCCTGTTGAATAAATCAGCATATTCAGTGTGCTTAGTTAATGGACAGATATTTTAGGTCTTTGTAAAACCATGATGAATTTTCTTGTATGTTTTGCAGCGATGCGATGGAGACGGATGACAAGGCCGGCAGCTCCCCGGCTGGAAAGCCAGAAACGGTGAGGATCTTAAATTCTTTTGACCTTCAAAACTTCAGTGATACCAAAGTCTTGTTCATTTACTGCAGCTCAGGCAAACACAAAGTCTGTTTAGTTTAGTAATCACCTTGAGTTTGGTTGTCACTTTTGCATCTTTTATTTTTTTGTATTTGTAGAAGGATGAGCCCAAAGACCAGAACGCCAAGATGATTAAGATCCTGAGTGGGGAGATGGCCATCGAGCTGCACCTTCAGTTCCTAATTCGAAATAACAACACAGATTTGATGATACTCAAAAACACAAAGGTAATGTGGTCCAGCAACTATTTCAGGCCTTTCAGGAAAAAGGAATAGGTCATCGTTCTGATTGATTTCTGTGTTTTGCAGTTAATCTGACTTAATTCTGCGGTACAACTTATTTTCACGCTTCATTTCTTCCTTCTAACACAGGATGCGGTCCGAAATTCAGTGTGCCACACAGCTACGGTTATAGCCAACTCCTTCATGCACACAGGAACAACAAGTGACCAGTTCCTCAGGTAACTTTTGTGTTTGGATTAGTTAAAAGCAGGTTACGGTAAAATATTTGAAAACACGTGAATGACCAAATGTCTCTTCTTGTAGAGAAAACTTAGAATGGCTTGCAAGAGCCACCAACTGGGCAAAGTTCACAGCCACAGCAAGTCTGGGAGTCATCCACAAGGTAACAGTGTTACAATAGCACTTCTTTTGATGAACTCAATGATTTTTTTTTTTGTTATCATTTGACGATGTGTATTTCAGGGTCACGAAAAAGAAGCGCTGCAGTTGATGGCCACCTATCTGCCCAAAGACACCTCTCCTGGCTCTGCGTACCAGGAAGGCGGCGGCCTGTACGCTCTTGGCCTCATTCACGCCAACCACGGCGGGGATATCATCGACTACCTGCTCAGTCAGCTGAAGAACGCCAGCAATGATGTGAGCTTCTTCAAATCAGCCCTTTGAAAGGCTAATGGTTGAGATACCTGGGGAAACGTCTCACTTTTTCTTCTTCTGTTGTTCCTCAACATCTGTGTTTGTTGTGTGTCGTCGTCACACAGATTGTCCGTCATGGTGGCGCCCTTGGCCTTGGTTTGGCTGCGTTGGGTACAGCCAGACAGGATGTTTATGACCTCCTGAAGTCAAACCTGTACCAGGATGATGCAGTAACTGGTGCGTTTGAAAGAATCACTGAACTGAAGGATTTTTTATCCTAATGTCACTGTCGGCTAAAGTCTGTTTTTCGAAAGATGCAAAGAGTTGTTTTTATACATTAGCCTCCAAATTGGCAATATCTGTTTAGAATTGCATTCAGAGAACAATTTTTATCTGAGTTAGTAAATACTTTAGCATGATTGTTCTCTAAGAAAATGCTTTGTGTCCTGAACATAAAACCAGACACGCATAAATCAGACTCTTATAAGTTTTATGACTTGCACCGGGGGATTTTTCCCCCTCTGACAATGTTCTCATATCGTTTTCCAGGTGAAGCAGCTGGCTTGGCTTTGGGCCTGGTCATGCTGGGATCTAAGTCAGCTCAGGCGATCGAGGACATGGTGGGTTACGCCCAAGAGACACAGCACGAGAAGATCCTGCGTGGACTGGCGGTGGGAATCGCTCTGGTCATGTACGGACGCATGGAGGAGGCCGACGCCCTCATTGAGAGTCTCTGCAGAGACAAGGTATGACCGGAAACTGCTCAGATATAAGGTCGATATCTGTGGTCTTGAGAACAAAAGAATTTGATGTTTTCTAAGAGATTAGTGACACAATTTGAATATTATTCAAGCAATTCAGACTTTCAAGCAGACAGAAACGGCTAAATAAAATATTACACAAATATGACAGTAATGTTTTCATAGAACTTGTACATACAGGACCTAATTTATTACTGTTTACACATGGCAGACAGCTCAATGTTGTGTGTACTTCATGTCAAGTCTTAGGCTCTTCCTCTGGAATTCATGCCAGAAATCCTCCTGTTAGCCTTTTTTTTTCCCTCAGAGAAATGACAAAAACTGTTGTTTTTCCTTTTGGATCCAGAAGTCTAAAAGCTCTGCTTTCTCTCACTGACTGATAGGACCCCATCCTGAGGCGCTCTGGTATGTACACTGTGGGAATGGCCTACTGTGGCTCCGGGAACAACAAAGCTATCCGACGACTCCTGCACGTCGCTGTGAGTGTTTCCTTTCACACTTCTCTAAAGAATTTTCACTGACGGGGAAAACTCGTTTATTGTGGTGGCGGTGAAGTCGATGACAAACACAAAGGCTGCAATCTGTGGCCAGCTGTGTGTTGTCAAAAACGTTATTAACCATTTCTCTTCACAATGCACATGTATCTATTTTTCATTTGCCCTTGAGCTTTAGCAATTCTTTGTGTTTAGGAAAAAAATGTTTCTAGAGGTCATTCAGGTTATAAAATAGGTTTCTTCAAATAAACAAGTTGTCCTGTAGGTGGCAGCCTGTGCTAGCCTAACACTAAAGTGTGTGGCAGTGAGTTTATTCCCTGTTCATCATGATGACAATGGTCAAGAGTCTTCCAGTCCTAATGTCAGCTTTGCTTATCTCCCTTTTCATCGTAGGTGAGTGACGTGAACGATGACGTCAGGAGAGCGGCTGTCGAGTCAATCGGCTTCATCCTGTTCAGGTAGGATTCAGACTTAATATCTTGTCTTCTGTGAACACCCGGTGCAGGTTTTTTTTTTTTTCGGGGGGGGGGTCACATGTTTGGACTGAGTTCACAGGGGGGATCTCACACTAAATCATTCCAAGACAAAGTAACTTCACAATCCCCTTGTGTGGTTTGGGTCACTTTGTTAAAACAACAGTGTCTTCCAGCACTTGTTTTCTAACATCTGGTACAGGAAGATAAAAGTGGACTGTTGCAGGCAGGGAAAAATTATTTTAACAACTGACAAAATGATATTTAGAGACTTAATTTTCCCTTTTGTACAAATGACGGCACTGAGTGTCACCGGATTGTTTTGGCCAGTTTAGAATAAATGTAACACTATTATGTTTTTGCTTCTGTTTTCTTGGACATCTTGATGTTTATACTAATCCTACATCTTAAGTAAATGTTGCTGCTGATTGAATGTATTGTCCAGGACCTGCAATCTCCTGATCCTAATGGAAGTCATTCTCTTGCCAGCCATCGTCATTCATTCATTTTCATTCCCAGCTGTTTCGAGTGATTCATCACTCACGTCTTGTAATTTATTTGTCAGGCTCCAGAGCAGCGTTAAACAGACCGCCCAGTTAGTGCACAAAAATCAGGGAGTACATTTTTAAGCCCAAAAAAGGCACTGTGATATTCTGTGGGATCAATTTGGAGTTAGATAAATCTTGTGTAAATCTCCCTTGTGTTTAGAAAAGAACCTGAGTGATTCAAATTGCCTGCTCTTTTGCAGCCTCCTACCGCGGGATGAGTCCCTGGACTCTCCCCTTTTCAAGCACTCGTAAACACTAAAATAAAAACTACAAAAACATCGAGCGTCTTTCCCTCAGATCATGAAGCAAGTTCCTGTTTGTCAACAAAGAGCAAAAACCTGTGAAAGTGAAAAATGGCACCAATGTTTCTTGTTTGGTTTTTCCAGTTGTGCTTTTGCCCACTCTGTTTCTGTTGTCAAAATGGTTAAAGCGACACAACAGTGTCGCCGTCAACAACAAACCATAAACACTTTGTTTTTTTTCTTGACCGACACAGAAACAAAGATTTATTGAAACACATTCAGGTTTCCATTTTAAAGTGGATTTGGTTCTTTCCTATTTACAATCATTTATTGGCAAACTTTTCACAAATCAAAACAGCAGGCTGCAGTACACGTACAAGAATGCTCACCGAAAGTCAAGCAAAATGCAATATGTATCTTTCCAGAAGTGCAATGGAGTTTTTGTTCTGTCGCAGGAGAGACTTGAAGGGTCGAGTTGTGACGGTCTGGTAACATAAACGTGGCTTGAGCTGGCTGATAGCGTATTTACATAGCCTAGGTTGAAAGGATCAGCGTAGGAATGTATTCTGTAGTGCGTTCAGTTTTAAGGCTGTCATGTTCGTCTGGGGGCCTGAATCTAGTGGATTTATGGACTTTAACAGAGTCCACTTGCATTCTTTCATTTTTTTTGTGACCCGCTACATTTACAAGACATTATTACACTTACTTTGGTATCGCTTCTCTTAGTATGTCTTTTAGTTTTTGAATTGTCATAAAAACCCTGTTTTGACAGTTTGTTGACCTTTTATTCTGGATCGATACTGGATGTCGAACAAGATGCCCACTCCTGTGTTTTCTTTATCATCGAGGCAAACCTTTGTCTTTGAAGAGATAAAAAGAAACTCCTTTTGAATTATATTGGGCTATCGAGGCTCTTTATAGGCAGCTAACATGCTCTTCATGCTTTACATTGTCACTTTCTGTCAGTAGCAGTGTGTTCAACACCACACCACTGCCTGACTGCGAAATTGTTTGCCGGCCCCTCAGAGGACTCTGGTAGCTCACGGCTCCGATGCCGTTCTTCATTCCTCGCTTCATGAACAGTTTGGAGTTCTCGGCCACAGAAGATCTGAACGAAATCCCCGTCAGCGTCCAGTCCGCGTTGGAAGGCACCGGGTACCGTTGTTGCTGCCCGCTCGTGCAGGTTTTGTAGTTGCAGGTGATGTAACGCGCGAAGGCCTCCCTGAACGTTTTGTTGAATAATGTGTAGACCAGCGGGTTGATGCCTGACGACACGTAGCCCACCCAAACAAAGATCTCCATGAGGCGGGAAATGACCGAGGCGTCGCAGCTGGTGCAAAGCACCGAGGTGATGTTGGTGATGAAAAAAGGGCACCACATGACCACAAACAGGAGGAAGACAATGCCGAGCACCTTTGAGGCACGCTGCTCATTGCTGAGAGTCTGCATTGACTTTTTGCCCATCGTTGACATCCTCCGAAACGACATCATATTCCCCACAGGACTGTTCGATGGGCCTGCGTTGGGTTTTTCTTGCATCCTGAGAAATCTGCCGTCCAGCATGTTCACTTGCTCCACTTGAGGCGACGCCATGTCCTGTTCTCTCTGAAAGACTGTGGAGACCGTCGGGTAGCTCAGGCGCTGAGTCACCTTCGATCTGAGCAAATAGACCTTTTTGCGCAAAACCTGGACAGTGAGTAGGTAGATGATCATCATGATGGTCAGGGGGATGAAAAACGCTGCCAAGGAGCCAAACATGATGAACTCTCGAAAGGTGTCGGTCCTCAGCAGGCAGGTGTGGTTACTGTTGAAGGTGACGTTGTTGGGAACGTGGTAGTTCCTCAGCCCTTTGATAGGAATTGGGATTGCAATACCTGGAAAATAAGAAGCGTGGTTAATACTGGTGAACTGTCCTGAATTACTACACATTTCCAAACATGGTTTATTTGTACTATCAGGCTCTGAAGAGACTTTCTGCTGTAATATCGGCTGAAATCTGTTCGAAGAAAAGCTACGGAAAGCTGAACAGATGCTTACAAATGGATATGAGCCACACCAGTGCGATCTTGACCATGGCTTTGGCTCTGGATTTGTACTGGCTGTGCTGGATTGGCTTCTTGATGGCAACGTAGCGATCCAGTGAAATGGCACATAGGTGCATGATGGAAGCAGTAGAAAACAGCACGTCCAGGAAGAGCCAGATTGGGCAGAGAAACTCCGGAAGAGGCCATCCAGAGTCTAAAGAGAAGATGAAACGGAAATTAATCATGATAAGTCTTTGGCATGCTCATCCGTTATCTGTGATAATGTCTCTGCAATTAGTTGCTAATTTAATGTCCTTGTGGTAAAAATCGCTCTCATTCCAAAAAGAGCTCGGTCTCACTCGCTGGCGGTTACAGCTGATCTCCCACAATGGGAATGGCTTTGAAAGAAAACATTGGTGTTTGTTCATCTCTGAGGAATGACTTTACTGGAAAAAGGAAGGTTCATTGATTGTTTATGGAGCTAAAAGCTCTTTATGTCGACGTGGAGCCCATGTTCTACAGTAGTGTTTATTTTGAGTTGCGGCCATAAAACTGGCAAGTAATCGTCCTGGCTTATGTCTTGTCACCCATTAACATTGCAAAATATAATTTTCTAATACGCCTCCCTTCATTTACTCGAGCTCTGTTTTCTTCTGCTTGTACCGCGTTCCTGTTCGTCGGGGAGGAACTTTTGAGTCACAGTTTTGATGAAGTTTCATCTGGAAGGTTTATTACTTCACTCATTCTCACTGTAGACCTTCTGTACCTGTTTAGTGAAGTGTTTAGAGTCACGCCAGATTCAATAAACAGTGTATTTTGCAACGGCCAAGTAGTTCCAGATTTTGCTTAGTCAAGTTGTAATGCTTTGAGTGAGCGAGCTGTAGGATAACGGCCACAGTTTCCATCTCATCCTCTAAGACGCATCGGAAAAAGTTTGATTTTCGCTTGTTACAATTTTGTATTTCTATCGTATTTATGTTAAATTGTCTGAAACCAAACTGCACATATACATAAAATGTGGCTCCACTGATTTCATGCAACTCTGCTATGAATGTGTCCTTGTTCCAGTGAATGTCGTCTCGCTTTAAACACAAATAAATACTGTAATAATAGTGCAGCCGTTTCTGGTTTCACAAAGCCCTGGTTAGTGTCTTCTGTGCTAATTTGCTTTATTACATTGTTATATTGATGTTTACTGATGACAGAGCTTTTATTTCATCTTTATGGGTGTTTGTTAGACGCATAGTTCGTGTGTATGTGTGAGAAGGTCAATTATAATGGCTATTTGGAAAACGGGACTCAACTTTTATTAACAAAGAAGAACGATGTGTGTATCTGTGCTCTTTGGTTTTGTTCTTTCCAGAAGTAAAAGGTGACTCAAAGCGTTCTGTTATTCTTCCACGACGTTGGGTTTCCTGTGAATAATGCAGTTGGTCTGAGCCACATCTGTTACGTAGATGATATTTTAAACAGACTTTAGAATAAAACAAAGGATTAACAGCCTTCTGACTCAGGACGATAAGCATCTTTATTCATTTTTAACAAAACGCCACTTTCTCTTCTATGCCTCGTAGACGATCACGTCAGTCCACGTGTTCTTGTAGAAATCGGCTTGTGTTGCTAATAAGCATCTATATTCCCCTCCTCGTTAATACAACGCGTCAGATTGATTGTGGAGCTCATAGTCGGGCCGTTCCTGAACGTTTGCCGTGGTGGTAATATTGACAGTGTAAGCTGCCCCGCGCTGTTTAATGGAGCCTTCCTCTGAGGTAGGATGAGGAGGCGGCCTGTCTGCTGGTTTGACAGTCGGCACTGTTGTGAGCCCTGCTATGCTTCACGCCACCCTTATGTACACAGTGTGTGTGTGTATGTTTAGGTCCCCATGACCTCTTCCTCCTCACCTCAGTGCCCAGAGCTTCTTTCTCTCTCTACATTTAGGTGGTAAATGCGCCCGGCTGGTTTCAGGAAAAAGTTTTAGCGTTGGAAAAACTTCCATTTTATTTCAAAACTTTGCTGCAAATTATTGCTGCAGGAAAAAAGAACACAGTATTCATTTTATGCTTGTTTATAATTACCTTAATAATTAAAGTCAAGTTTTACAGTAAGGTTTTGTCGCAACTCTTATCACCATATAACTGTTGTGATTTGCTTTTCATGCAGAACAATTCTGAGCTGCAGTTGCTCTGTGTGAAAAGTGCGCAATAGAAGAAGTTTGATTTGATTACTTTTCACTCAGTATGACAACAGTTTTACTTTGCTTGGGTTGAGATTGCTTTAGGTGTAGTTTCTG
>JAUESF010000052.1:6134867-6144867 GCA_032274765.1 Malacoctenus tetranemus
TTTCATGGCAACACATAAGACTTCTAAATCTCAACACTTTGAGACTCAAAAACAAATCGACACAGTGAAACCCTAAATTGCTTTATATTGTGAAATTGTGTAAATCTGGATACCTTCTTTAGTCTGCAATGTAAACTACAAGGTTGGAGCAGCTCCATGTATAGAAGGGAAAGTACTTCAAAATCAAACAGTCATCGTCATCCTGAATGGGCCGAAAAATTCCTCCCCTGAGGGTCTCTCTGCGCTTTGGGGTCATGAGGTGAGCGGCTTGTTTATCAGTCTGAGGCCTTCGAGGACGTTTCAGTGTCTGTTATCTGAACCTGGACAAGTTTGGAGGGGGCTTCAGATCAAAGGTTTCCCAACCTTTTCATGTGGGAACCCCTCCAGTTTAACCAAAAACTTTACAGTGAAGCCAAACACCAGCGGCCAGAAAATACTTCAACCTCCATACAAAAGCAGAACTATCATGAAAAAGTGACAGGAAGATCGCCTAAACTTATGTCATCTAATTTCAAGGAAGCAAAGGCTGAAGCCCACCCAACAATCTTGGCAAATTTGCCATTTATAGTGTTCAGGTTCAGTTCCTGGTCATCAGTTTTACATTCGTATATGCACTTCGACATAATTGTAGAATTGCATGTTAAAAAAACAAAAAAACAAAACAGACTCACTCCATAAATATATGCTTCAGGCTGCGGTCTGAGACTCTAAAAAAGGGGTGAGGATTTCAACACGAACGGGTAAATTTGGAGAAGAGGAGAAACTAAAGAATATGGTTTATTTGGTGCTGCTATCCGATGTGACATGTATAACAATACTGTTAACACAAAGATGTAAATGTCTGCATATGGATACATGTATAATTTCAAGGCCATAACGCACACGCCGCAACTAAAGTTGTGTTGTTTTATCGACGTATGACTAAGATTCCTCCGCTGGCAAAAACCAACAAACATGAACACCAGAAGCAGCCAAAGCCTGGTCTCCATGGCTCATACGCAGGCACAGCGAAGCTCTGGCCGCGCAGCCGTCCGTCCTATAAAAGTGGAGACACCTAATTCTTCCGCAGTGATTCAGCGACCGCACTCCCAAACAAAGCTTGCTGCCTGCAGAGCTCCATGCGTGGCCGCTGGCTGGCTGGCTGGCTGGCTGGCTGGCTGGCTGGCTGGCTGGCTGGCTGGCGGGCGTCCAACGGGCTGTGTGCGCTTTGCATGCAGGAGCGAGGTCGACCAACAGGTTTGTCATTCACCGTGCCAGCACAAAAGAGTCTTCTGGCCGTCCGCGGCAAAGGCCTTCAGCACTTCAAAGACACGAACCGACGCTCACGGACCATCTGCTCCTCGTAGATTTGCACTCGACGCCTCGCTGGAAGACATTCTGCCATGCAGATGCTTTGTCCAAGCTCCCAGTGAGCCCTGGCAGCCCTTATCATTGGTGAATAAATAACCCTCACCTGTTAAGCTGAAAAAATTTATTGGTCGATTGAATAAAAAGATTGGACAGAAATTTTAGTCAGGGAGTTTACGCTGTTCCTGACTTTAAATTTTACAGCCAAAATAAAGGCTCACTTCAAAATGACTTACTAATTATCATTAGATATTAATGTATTAATCTAATCTCAATACATCTGGCAGTAGCCTTTTGGTGTTCATGCCAATGTAAGCCAATGTACAAGTCAAACAGCTCTGAATCCACTGTCCTCTGATCTGTATTTAATCAATCTTCTTCAGTGTCTAGCAGCTTTGAACGATCTCTTATTGTAGGACAAAAGAGTCAGGATATTTGCTGCTGTCTTTGAAAAGATCTAACGGCCAGTGGGATTGAAGAAAGGTTTATTCCTCTGGACTTTTGAAAACACAGTCTGAGACAAACGATTCAACACTGAGTGTGTTGCTCTCTATGGAAATGTGAAGAATAGGCTGAGCTGCAGAGCTGTGACGTAGATCCTGCAATTGTTCAGGAGTGGTGACATAAGAAGGGGCTGGGGGGGCGGGGGGGGTCCCTCCGTGGTGAAAAAAAAAGGCCATTAAAGCTTGGACAACATCAACATGATGAAGTCATTGCTTAAAGATAAACAGTGAGGAGCTTTGGGAAATTCTCCCTGCTGCTGTGATGAGTGCATTTGTCGCACATCCTCGTTCATCTCGTGTCGAACACAAAATACAGGAAGGAAACCAACCGAGGAGATAAATGGAGGGGACAAAAGCTCCTTCAAAATCAACACTGTGTTCATACTGAACGCAAAATTGAAAGAGATACACCAGCAAACTGTAGAGTTCGTTATAGGAACGTCCACATTTTTTCTGGATAAGCAACACAATCCAAAAAAGTCCACTTCAATGATACAAACTACCTATTATTTGCCCTTTATTCGAATATCCCACAGCTCCACACAGCGTCACATTAGTCCTCATATCATTAGATGTTAATTAGCTTTATTAATATCCATTATAAGGAAATGAACCGCAGCTCAATTAAATCAAACCACGACGAGTGCAGCATGTTTGGGAGCCAGCTGGACTCCGAAAGGGAAGCTAATCAGGGTCCATCTCAGTGCGAGCGCTCCTCATCAGGCGCTGGGGGTCTGCAGGGGAGCCGCACGTCACTGATCTGTGGTCTGTGCAGCTGCTGTCAATGACTCAGGGGAAAGTGCAACAGAAGACGTTGGAGCGCTGACGTCAAACGGTGGCTGTAGGCCAAACTCAGAATCAGCGGAACCAGTTGGGAGCACACAATCACGTTAGAGCTTCTAATCATAGGAACTGGCTCATCGGGGGACAGTGAACGTCATCGGCGAAGAGACAAACTCGTGTTTTCAGGGCTGGATTTGACACCTCGGTGTGGCTCTGTTTACAGCAGAATACTGTCACATTCCTATCAACAGATGTTTCGATCAGCTGCATGCAAATTAGTCTCATACAGCTGTCAGTGTTGCACTTCTTTGGAATCGAACACAGACAAGCTGTCGCTGATTTGACTCGAGGACGATACGGAGGATTTGGGCTTTTTCGAAAGTGGACAAAATGGAAAGACGTCAAATATGTAAAACATTCGTCTCTACACATGTGGGAAGAAAAGCCGCAGCACTCTGAAGGGAATTTTCGACCATCATAGTTGAGAGGGAGCCAGGAAAGCTCCGGAGGCCCAGTCCAGTGTCTATTCCCAAGTAGAAAAGTAGGCTAGTAGGGTTGGCTGCCAAAAATACAGCATTTTAGCACCAGCGTATCTCTGCTCCAGGCTAAAAGCATGGTTTGCAACCAAAGACAGCTTTCCACTAAAATGAGGATGAGAGTTAAAAAAAAAAGAAAAGTCGTGGGTGTGCCAAATTACCACTTAAAAACAACCGTCTCTACATTTGGGGGCTCCATATTCTCTGGCACAAAGTTAAAAGCAAACACCAAAATGGAAACAGATGTTGAGCAAGTGAGAGCTGCTGGTGTGTCCACCACGTTTTCCTCCATTCTGTCTCCTGCGCTCTCGTCTTTCCTGGCCAAAGCCAACGATCCAGCGGTGGAGGGATGTGCGCTAAACGACGGGGGGGACGAGTGGAAAACGTGCCGCTGCTGCAGCGGCGCCTGATAACTGTGAGCCACAAGTGAGCCAGCAGCAGGGTTTCAGGAAATGCTGACGGGTGACTCCACCAAAAAGGGCAAAAGTCACCAAAAATATACAACGATGAAGGCGACGGGCTCGTCTGAACCTCAGGCCACAGGGGATCATGGGAGAGTCTTCGTGTGTCAATGACACGATCAAACACAGGGGGGGGGGATCAACTGCTTCATGGACGCATCGTGGATAATAAAGGTTCAGAGTCAATGCACAAAATCCTAAAATCAATTATATCTGAAAACATGGATCAACAATCACATAACTTGCAATAGAGTGAATCATTACCTGTGGTCAAAAAAAAAAAAAAAAAAATCAAAGTGTCAGGCTGTCCTTACTTTCCTGAACAGTCCTGAGCCTGCACTGGTTTGGTTTACTGTCAGTTCGCGCGATGATGTCACTGCATGATGCCAATGAATCACATTAATTTGCTGCATGTTCACTTTGTCACCAATTCGGGGTTATAACACGGCTTTATCTCACACCTCACAGCGTAATGATCCGCTGTAATCTTCAGCTCAATAAAAAGACAAACAATCGAGCAGCTTGTAAAGCCTGTCCAATTTGTTTCCACACTGATGAGCTCATAAGTACCTTGGTGAATAAATGCGGCAATTAAAACCTGATTTAATGAGCTGATGTCAGTGGTGAAAGTGAGACTCTTTCCACAGACAGACGCAGATGCAGGAGAGTTACAGGAGGCACGAAAAAATGTCAGTCCTTTCTCACCCGCTCAGAAAAGTCTGTGTTGGCGTAGGAGCTCAACATCTGGGCCACCAAAACTATATGAATAGATTTTTATATTTTCCCGCAGCCCTCTCGCAGGCTCTCGCCAGAAATAAATGAGCTGATGTTTGTGTTGTTGTTCCCTTGTACTCCACCACCTCCCTGTCTCACCTCGGCTCTGACAACCCACCCAGCACTTCATTCAATCACTCCAACATATCTGTGGCGACACAGACGACCTCAAAGTCCCAGCAGCTCCTCAGCGCTGTTATCAGCAAGGCACCCAGTGATCACCAGGGACAAGAATGACACAGCAAAGGGATCAAAGGAACAGTTCCAATAGAACCATCCGCAACCTTAAAGAGACTAATTAATAAAGGGGTACGTAATAGTTCCTGGCAGTATTCTAGTAGCAGCATTAAAACAGCCCTACAACACTGACGGAGACGTTTTTGTTTCGACCCTGTGAATACAACCCGACAGGAAACGCGACGCATTTTTTTTAAGCTCTCTATTATTCTGCAAACAACTTTCTAACATCTGTTCCTCGTTTCTGTACAAGAGGATGTAGCAGGAACAGAGAGTGCGTGGGCCGAAAGAGGGAGGAGCTCTCTCCAAACACTGGATCATCCAGAGTTACAGAGGAACGAGCTGAAGGCAAACATCCCTTTTTAAAACTACTTTTCAGAGAGAGAGGAAAGGAAAGAGAGGCTGTGAGTGATTAGAAGAGCAATCACGGCGCCACCAGGAATACGTCACGTGGTAAACGACCACCTGACCTTCGCATAGGCTTATTAGGACCCGAGCCCCAGTGGGCCACCGTGGAGACGAAGGCACGACTTGTATTTCAGACTTAAGGTTTTAAGATGTGGCTGAGCCCTGGAAATGATCAGTGAGAGTCAACAACAACAGGAAAACACTGAGAACTACAGTGACAAAGGTCAATGTGAAAAGGCTTTAAGTCATTTACATACATCTTACAGGTGGATTATAACCTAGAAACAGCTTCACTTTGAATTAAACTGAATAACTCAATCTTGAGTAGGCTGGATCAGTGTCAGCTCTGCAACAATGTAACAAATGTTTGTTTTCCTTATTGTTAAGTGCTATTTAGAAAGACTGCTACAAACAAAAATGTACTTGCCTCCTTAATTACATTAGTATTTAACTATTACAACTTTGTGGATGTGCTGAGCTCCCTATGTCACTTTTTGTTTTTAAATGCTGTTATAAAGTAAAACCTCCTATTTATTTTAACAACGTGTGATATAGATATTTTTAGTTGTTTCTTTGAGTCATCCTTGGTCTCAAGTGTATATATTTTAATTGAATATTTATGGGTCAAGCTTTGGCAAAAATCTTATCCACATTTATAACCATGTTAGGACCACACTCATCAAGTTGTTCAGTAACCGGGCAGCTGACTCACACAGTCGTTATTGAAAGGTCTCCTGTGACTGTACAGTAACATGTAGTGTCACGCCAGTAAAGCCTATACTGGCACACAATGCAACTCCCCGCATTCATATTTAATACAGTTTCCTCTCTCTTTATAATTCATATGGAAGAAACGGGCTTTAGAGCGGCTGTGTGAACATTTGAACCCGGTGAGTGGCTATTTAGTCCCCGGCCCCCCCTCCAGCAGACTGCCCCCCCCCCCCCCGGCTTTCTGAAAGGACCAAAATAGAAAAGAAGCAGCCAACTAACCGCCAGCCGCTTACTGACGCTTTTCCTGGGACAGAAAGCAGAGAGCGAGTTTGGTTTGTTTTTTTCTTGCCCCCCCCCCTTTTTTTTGTGCCAATTAATAAGCTGTACAAACGGGACAAAAGCCCGGCTGTCAGGGCTCACCTGAACCGCGGGGAGTCCTTCAAACATTCCTCGAAATCCACAGTGATCTTCATGGTTCTCGGCGGTGACGGGAGCGAGCCGCAGACCGGGGCGCCCTTCTTTGCTCACGCGCCGTAATCCAGGCTCAGTCCCGCTGGCTGATTAGCCTGTTTGCTAACGTTTCTGTTTCCCCCCCTGTCCGACCAGCTGGCTCCTCTCCTCTCCTCTCCTTCTCTGTCACCGCTCAGCTAGCCAGCTAGCCCCCAGAGGCCAGCAGCGCACAACGGGAGAGCAGGGGGGGAGAGAGAGACAGAAAAAAAAAAGTCGTAACCATGTAACCGCCGTCCTCCGAAGCTGTGACTGTCCCGGCCGGACGGACTACAAACGGCCACCGAGGCGTGAGCGACGCAGCCGGCTCAGCGGTGAGAACAGAAAGTGTCGTCCGGTAGCTCGGTCATATCATCCAGCGGGAGAGGACGGTTTCTCCAGCGCACCTACTACACTACAGCCGCTCAGCGCACAGATCGTCTACGCGGAGAGCGGAGTAACTGCCGGCGCGCATGCGCAGAGGCTGGGCGCACGCAAGGGGAGCTGTCATTGACAAAAACAGGAACAGCGCTGGCAGGCTCGGATATCACGGCGAGCGAAAAAGCAGAAGAATGCTTACTGGTTCGGAACGATTATTGGGGAAAGGGTTAATCACAGCATGAATGGATGAAAGAGGCCCTGGAACATGAATAGTCCGCCTGCTACACTTTGATTCCTTCAGAGAGCAGCAGTCACAAGCGGCTCCTAAACCTGAGTAGTTTTCAGTTATTGAATAGGAGAAAAACTTTCAAGGCGACTCTATCACTTTCCATTCAAGATGATAATTAGGCCTCTAAATTACAAAATAAACTCCAACTTGATAACATGTGCCTGGTGCCTTTTGCTGCGTGTCATTTTGTCACAATCTGGAAAAAACGAGGAAATATCTACATATTCTGGTCTTCAGTTTGAAAGCAGACAAACATACATCGCGGTGTATGGTGTGAAAGGGGAGACTCACACAGACACACCCACGGAGAGTTTTTTTCAGAGTATCTCTTAATGAAAAAAGGGTCCCACTCAGTGCTTGGCAGGCGTGAGGCGGAAGACGCACCAGAGTGAGCGCTCCTCCTTTAAATACAAGGTCTTTGAATGAGTTGACAGGAGCTTCCTGATTCACAGGGATCAGCTTCCACCGTGTTTTATAAAGCAGTCATCAAATACGTTCCCAGAGTTTAGATCTGCTTTAGATAAAATGTGTAACATGATAAATTCAAAAACCGCAAATTTTGAGATGTAATTTCATGAAATAAGTCGACCGTTTGCGCTTAAATGCTGTTTTGCGGGGGCCAGATGAAGAGTTTATTCCTTGCTGTAAACACACAGCAGAGCAAACCACCAAACACGCGGGATTATCCGTGCACGAAGTGTCTCCCGCTTTATCCTATTAAATACCAGGAACCCTGCGGGGAATGACAGATATGTTGTGAAATGGCGCCATCTGGTGGCAGAATGGACACACTCTAATTTACGCTTAGAAATACTCATCTGAACATGAATCCTGCTTCCACCGTCCCCTCAGCTGCAGTAACTGAGGGCATTTGGGCCCGGGGGCGTTGATTGCCCTCTCCAGTTGCCACCCCACACATTATGTTTTTATTGTGTTAAAAGTTGTGCAGTGAAAATCAAGAGGATCCTGCACCCAAAGGAAGCATCAGCTGCTCTCATTGCTGCGTTTATTGTTACATCTTTGATGGCATTGTTGATTTAGCCTTCATCATCTTTGTGACTGTCACCTAGTTGCACCTTATGTATGAAAGGTTTAATGTAAAAGCAATTATTAGTGTCCAAATTAATAAGAGTCCAAACATTCAGATGAACCTGTACAATTAGAGCTTTGGTTTTCTAAGAGATGCTGTGTAAGAAGCTGTCTCATACGGACACCAACATGTTTAGTACAGCTTCTGTGCAACATAAAGCTCAACAACAAACACACAACTTCATGAGACACGAGTTCCGAACAACGTCAGTTTAATGACAGAGGACAACAGAACGGAGAACACACGGGTGGATGATTGAGAACATGCAAACTGGAGATATGAAAGGAAACTGAAGGATGAACTTGCCGCCCATGTCGGGTGGAGATGGACACGATGCAGTTATGGGGGCTGCTTCACAAACAGTCTGTCATCAAATACAAAAACATACAGAGGTGTGAAACAAAGGGGACGTATGAGGCAATGAAACGGGACGGGGAAACAACATGGAGCAGAGCCTGTTCAATTTACACACAAATGTACATAAATACAGAAGAGGCACATTTGACAGGTAAATAACCACCTATCAGGTGATCATGTCAGTCACGATTGAGTGAGAACAGATGATGACCATGCCAATTTCTTCACAGCTCTCTTTACCTTTAGTTTACAATAAAATGTGTTCCAAGACATTTTTCTGCTTTAAAGATGAGTGGAAATTTGAGCTTCCGTGTTTTCTTTCCTCACTGTGCTGTGTGTTAGTTGGTGGGTGGAAACAGTCAAAGAGCTTTTTTCACCTCATGGAGAAAAACAAAATGCCATCAAGTACGCAAATACAAGAAAAAATAAAAAGGGAAAAACTGCAACAGGACGTTGGCAGAAGTCATTCGGTTGGTCACTTTTCTTTTGTATTTCCACAAATACAGAACTGAACACTTCCAACCACAGTGAAGGATTAAAGGGTCAGATGAGAACAAAGAGATCACAGCACGAGACATATTCAAAGTTCCTGCATGCTTTTCAGAGTCAACATTTTTCCCTTTCGTTTTTTTTTTTTTTTTTTGGACTCCAGCTGAAGTCCTTCAGTGTGTCGCCGGCTCTCCAGAAGCTCTCTCCGACCACAGGAACTTCAGAGTGTGCAAAACAGGTCGCACCAAGATTGTTTATTTTCCTCAGCACTTAAATCAGGCCCAACGTTTTTTCTAAGACAAGATAGTGACTTTATCGACATCTGGGAGAACCCCAAACGTTACACAAATCTCCTGAACATCTCAAACAAGCTTAAGTGGTTTAAGTCCACCTACAAAACCACCATTTTTTCCAACTAGTCAGTAGCATTTACATTTCTTTCTGTAGCATTTACATTTCTTTCTGTAGCATTTCCTGCTGCATCGTAATAGTTTAGACCAAACAAACAAAGTGGGATGAAGGCAAATGAGAAAGAAAAAAAAACAACAAACAGCTCAATCACTTGTCCTGTGCGGCAAAGCCGCACAGTGAAGACAAACGGTTTGTTCCGAGTCCGATTCACACGAGTCTGCTGCTTTAAAGCTTGATAGAGATTGAAGCGTTGTTTATTTTTCCTGTATTTTAGGAGCAATGACCTTAGCGACACAGTCTAACAGAGTGAAAACATCTTCAGTGCTTCATGTTTTTTGGCCCGGGGGAACACAGATTTTATAGGAAATCTCACCGATAATCACCTGCTTGATCCACCAACTTCTCAGAGAACGAGCTCATGCAACGTCTGACAAATAGAGACATTTTTTAAATACTTCAATTGAAAACTGTGCCTTTGGAGGCGACACCTACAGCAATGTACAAAATTTAGGCAGAGGTGACAAAATGCTGCCAACTGGGAACTCTGTTTTAAAGGCAAATGGTGGTCACACCAACTATTGACTTTCAGTTTATTCACTTGGCATTTGATTTTTTTTTAAGAAAAATAAAACTATCAACACATATTGTTTGGAGAGTGCTCCCACTCAGCAGCATGTTTTACTCCACCTGTCATCAACTCTGCACAGGTCCGAACAAGTTCAATTGATGGGAGGGTT
>JAUESF010000052.1:6172439-6177439 GCA_032274765.1 Malacoctenus tetranemus
CCTCTTTGATCACAGCAGCAGCGAGGTATTTCGTTCTGCAACGGTGGAACGCCGGAACGGACGGCCGATCCGGCCGCACCGCGCCGCGTCTTCCCAGAGTTTCGGAGGACGGAGCGAAGCGCGAGAGAGACGGGAGTCGCTGAAAGGAGCCCGGCGATGGAGGAGTCCTCCGCAGCGGCGTGGCGGCGCGTGTGTGTGTGAACACGCCGAGGGGGTCGTCAGAGTTCAGAAAGCCTCTCAACGTTTTCTCTGCGCTTCTCTCAGAATAGCTCACTTATTGCCACAGTGCAGCGTTTCCTGAGTGGGAACTGGATCCTGGATCCACACCCACACCGGCGCTCGCCCTCACCCTGACCGGGGACGAGGGACAAGACAAGACGCGACTCCACAACCTCCGTCCGAGCGGCACGCTCGGCTCAAAGAGGACGGGGCAGATTTAGAGGAGGTTACACGGATGAAATCGAGAGCTTGAAAGAGGAATAAGAAGTGGAGTTGGAGACCCCGCCTTAAGTTGAAGTTGCTGACGCTCGGGGAGAAAAAGGAAGGGGAGGAGGGGGGAGGGAGGGAGGGAGGGGAGGGGGGAGTCGATGTGACTCCTCATCCTTATACGGTCACATGCAGCCCTGGCACGGACACAGAGAGCCCAGTCGGGAAAAACATGCTCATTTAGAGCTTACATAAACACACGGGCCCTCAGCCCTGCACCTCCCTCACTCCAGCCAGGCCCAGGAGGGAGAGAGGGAGGGAGGGAAGGAGAAGGGAGGGAGGAGAAAGAGAGGAATGCTCTGGAATTTGAAAGGGAGTGCGCTGATGAATTCCTGAGCTTTTTGTGCCCGGAGACAGTTTTCCCGCGTCGCGTCACGGGCTGCACGCCGGCCCCCTCTCAGCGCAGGGCTGGATGGAGGGAGAGCCAGGAGGGACAAATTAGGACAAAGGACCAAAAAAAAAAAAAAAAAGACTGAAGGAAGCCAGTTTTGTGTCGTTTCCTTGCGTCACCTCAGCGACCTTCAGACAGCATGTAAACACACAGCACAATATGTGTGTGTGTGTGTCGTCTGTATATTCAGGACAGATAAAAATGAGAAGGAGGGAGACTTCACTCATTGAGGTCCTGCTCGTATTTCTGACTGCGCACGAGTTGGAACGCGTTCAAATGCGACTCGTAAAATCCTGAATCAGAGGCCGTCTTGGACGAGCGGGCTTTTGGCGGTGACTGTGGTCGTGAGACAACGAATCACCGCTGGCTTCCTTTTTAGAAACCGGCTCCAGAAGCACCCCTGTGAACACGAGCAGCTCAGCTGCTCCAGGGTCAGTTTGTGAAGTTTGGTTCTGGTCTCTTCGACTCAGGTGACAACTACGACGTGTGCGCCATCTGCCTGGACGAGTACGAGGAGGGGGACAAGCTGAGGGTGCTGCCATGTTCCCACGGTGAGGCCACGCACACGCATGTCATATGTGATCCCTCTTCACACACACACCCACACCTGGGATGTTATGTGACAACAAAGACAAACGCAACAACCGAAGACGACGGGGAAACGGTTTTCCTGCTGGCTCCTCTTCAAGTTTATTCACTTTCTCACCTGAAACCTCAGTGTTCATCAGTGCCTTTCCCTCTTAGAGCAGGTAAACATGGTGACTCACCTCTGTGTCATTTCACAAGCTGCAACTCTTGTGACTTTCGTGTTTTGACTCGCATTAGATTTGTGATCTTTGAATCATGATTAAAGTCTTAAAGCAAACCGTCAAATAGCTGTGGAATTGGCAGAGATCATCACGCTCACAAAGACGTCGAGTCCCAGCAGGCCTCACCAGAGCACATCAGGACCTCAAGCAGTCTTAATCCACTGTTGTCCTGTTGGTGTACTTTAACCTTTGGTTGGGAACACATGGCGAGATAAACCTCGCCGGCTGACCGCGGGCCCACGCTTCTGATTGTTTTACTGCTCATTCACGGATGATCTTCGGTTTCTGAGGCGTGGCCGTGTCATGAGCAGGTGGATTTTACTCGTGTTGGATGATACCAAGCAGATGTTTTTTTTGGGGGGGGGGGGGGGGTTTATGTCCAATCCAAAATCTAGAATGAAAAGATGTTACATTTACTTGAATATAACTCAGCAGAGAGATCGGCGTGTTGTGAGCATCAGGAAGCAGCACCAGAGAGATGTTGGCTTTTGCAAATGACCTCCGACTGGATGATTGACATGAGCCGTCTGTCCACAGCTTACCACAGCAAGTGTGTGGACCCCTGGCTGACCAAGACCAAGAAGACGTGCCCGGTGTGCAAGCAGAAGGTGGTCCCATCGCAGGGCGACTCCGACTCGGACTCGGAGGAGGGCGACAGCGGGCCCGACGAGAACGAGGAGGTGTCGGAGAGCACGCCGCTGCTGCGCTCGCTGGCCTCCACCAGCGCGCACTCCTTCGGCACCATGTCGGCGGCGTCGCGCTCGGAGCACGACCAGGACTCCTCCGAGTACGAGGACGACGAGCTGGACAGCAGCGACAGCGAGGAGGAGGTCACCGTGGAGACGGTGGTGGTGCAGATGCAGACGCCGTGCTCGGAGGGCCGGGACCACGAGCAGGACCTGCCCCGAGCCTGACCCGCCACGACCTCATTGGACACCGAAAGCCCCGCCTTCCTCGAACGTGACCCCCCCCGAACATAAGACTTCAGCTGGGGGGCCCCCAAATGATTCAGTTTTTTTCTGTCATTGCGAATGTTTTTCATTTCAAAACACACTGATCAGCCTTTACATGGAGACTACTGACACAACCACACAACTTTATGCAGGCGGTCTTAATGTTCTGGCTGATTGGTGTGTGTGTGTGAGTGTTTGAGACAGGCCTGATGTGCAGTCGGCGGTGTACTGTACTCTGGTGTTTACTCATTAAAACATGACACACACACACACACACGCACACACTCCAGGTAAAAGGTCCCTACTTTCACACACACGATCAAAACTGATACAAAGTTCAGTAAAAAAAAAAAAGACTGTAAATGTAAATAAAGTTTAGCTCACAGTAAGTTCCATCTTAACCTTTAGCTCCTGTCAAACATGTACAGACATTATTGTACAGACAAGTTTATGCTCCGTTTACACAACTTGAATCGCTATGCAGCAGCGTTTTTTTGTAAAATCGAAGAAAAAGACGCCGTCGTCGTCGTCGTCGGTGACGCCCACAAACGATTGAAGCCACAGCGATCTTTCAGTTTAAGCCCGTGGCCGCTGTTGGGAGGAGCCCAGGCGCTCTCCTGTTTTTGTGCCACAGTAATTCTGTTACCATGATCCTTTGCTGCGATCGAATCCGAAGCCAAACCTGGCGGAAGAAGAGCGCGCTGCCCGCGCGGCGCAAGACGGACACGGATGCGCTCGAACGTCTCATCCGTTTTCCTGCCGTCACTTCCTGGTCGGTTGGCCTTGTGATGCACATTGAACTGACCTGATCTTTATTCAATACTGTTTATAGTGAATATACACCAGTTTGTGGGGTTTTTTTTCACAACTGCTTGATTTTTTTCTCTGTTGTTGACATATCCTGTTGCCTTCTCAGTTGTATTTTTCAGTGTTTTCCTGCTCATGTACGTCTGTTCTCGATAAGACTTCACTTCAATAAATGAAAACACTTGACACAAAAAATTTGTCCCTTTATTTCAGTCCCACTTTTTATTCGTCAAAAACGGGAGGAAACGAGCGAGCGAAGGGAAACGCCAGCTCGCCGGACGACACTGTTCGGAGCAGCAGCAGCTGGAACGAACGGCATTAACACGGAAGCAGACGACTCATAAAAAAAAAAAAAAAAAGCAAATGTTGACCCACTGCTGATAAACGTAGAGCACCAAGGACCAGTCAGACAGCCTCCATGCTGGAGACACGAATCACCGCGTTCAGGTGATTCGCCCTGCAGAGCTTCTATCTCACCATCCCCTGATGCGAATCAGCCAGTTTGTCTGAAATGGCTCATTAAACAAAGTGAATGAAGAAACTTTTCAATGACCAGTGACTTGGGGTGTTATTGGTGCCGTCTCACGAACAACCCACCTGGGAGTGTTTCTCTTCCATGCCTGGTGCGGACTCGTGATGGACGTCCTCACTCAGCAGGACATTTCTCGTCACTTCTCAGTCGCTGTTTTCTGACCCACGTTAAACAGCAGCAGTGCATTTCTTCCTCTCGCGTGTTGTTGATCAGTGAAGTTTAATCCCACTTCACTAAAGTCTTATCTAGGTGTCGAACCACTGAAACTTCCCTCTGAAGCCAGATGCAGCTTCGTTTTATTGACGCCATCATGCTCCAGTGATAAAACGCAGCCAAAAAGGTTATTTCCAGTCTCGCTCTGCTGAGAGATCATGTGATGAGGATCCAAAGCTGGTTTTTCTGCTCTCCTCGAAAAAAACACAAAATCAGATTTGGGAGACTTCATTTTTGACCAAAATACCCGAGTATGATCATCATGTGGCTGCACTGGCAGCTCCTCCAACAGCAAAAATCTGAAATAAAAAAACAAAAAGGTACGACTGACTCATCGGCTGCTGTTTGAGGTGACATTTTATTTTTAAACCAATCGCTTTGAACCACAGTACAGACATCTGTGCTGCTCCACTCAATGATTCAGGAAGAAGAAGAAAAAAAAAGAAAGTCACACACTGATAAACGTGCATTTGTCTTTGGAGACGACTCCAATTTTTTTTTTTTTCTCCTTTCACAATGGGAAAACTTGGGGAGTTCAGCGAGACTCACATTCACGTGTGAACCGGCTCCATGTTGTGCACAGAACGTTTCCTCACAGTCTCCACGTTTCACTTACAACTGAACAACAATCAGTTTCCTGTCCCAAAAACGTATGATTAAAAAAAAACAAAAAAAAAAAAAGGGAGGGGGGGGGGCTTCATAAGACAATAAGAGACAGCAAATTGTGATCTGGTTGGAATAAATTTATTTGATCTGTCTGTAAACAAGGTGATAAATCAATTTATGGCATTTCTTGGTTTATGCATATG